>JASPKZ010006829.1:210000-810000 GCA_030220185.1 Diploptera punctata | reverse complement strand
CTGCAAAATAATGCTATGACCTATTCAGAATGTTAAAAAGGAAGTGCTTTCTTTATTATGATAAACTTTAGTTGGTAAATTCTAGGCGAAACTCGACTGTGATTGGTTGTAAATAAAAAAATCATTGAAACGTGATTGGTCATTGACTCCCATTTGGGGCATGAGTTAAATAGTCATTGTAATCATCACCAACATTGGCTCTACAGCCCAGGGTGGACCTCCTTCGCCAAACTTCGCTCCCTGTTCCTATTCTAAGTAAACATTTTTCCATTTCCTGCATTCTAATATCTTCACCGGTCCACCATTGTGGTCTCGAGGCACCTTTGTCACGCAGCGGGTCCGAGTTCGATCGTCGGTCGGGATAAGTTTCTTGGGTGAGGTTTTTTCGGAGTTTTTCCACACCTGTAAGACAAATGTCAGGCAATTTTAAGGCCCAAACTGTCCCATAATATCACATCGATCCATCCAATGGCTCAAATTCGAACTTTGGCCTCCCTTAATTTATGCCTCCAATAATTTCTATTTTGCACAACAAGCCTCCAGTTGCGACATTTAAATAGGTTTGCAGTATCTTCCTTAATATTATCCTCCCATCGTATTATTTTATTTTTTTATTTTCTTTTTCCAACTCGTCTATTCCCCATAAAACTTGCTGTAAGCACCTTTTTAGGTGCTCGATCTGTTAAGAGCCTTTGTAAATGGCCAGCCCATTCTAATTTATTTAACTTAATAAAAGTGACAAGATCAGGTTCATTGTATTTGTCGTTTCTGATATCCAGTTTCCTACTATCTTTTCTCGATTTTTTGTATCGAGTTTCGTTCCAACAAAATTGTCTATTTTGTCGCTTTAGATCGAGAGACGCAGGTTTCGTAGCTAGAAGAGATAACAGAAAAATTCCTTCATAATTTGTATTCAGAAATCCTTGCGGAAAAGACCATAAGCACGGTCTAGAAATATATGGGAGGATAGGGCCCGATTTAACGCATAGCAAGGAACTGCATATCAGAAATATGAAGTGTTCAATTCCAGGACGCTGTATTTTCTGGTATATTTTACGGGGAAGTGGTGGATTTAGATTGTTTATAAACATTCAAATTACGAGTATATAGGCCTCAGCAATATACGATACTTATTTTTTTTGTACATTGCCAAATGCAAATTATATATACAATGCTAATAAAATTCAAATCAGTTGCTACTGGCGAAGGATCGAGATCATCAACGTCTACAGCGCCATAAATACAACAACTAGTAGCGCATACTCACCCTGCTAATGCTGGAAGTTAACTTCCGAAAGGCCTCCGATTCATAATATTTTAAATAGATTAATATAGGAAAGTTGAGGACGACGGCACCTGCCAACAGGTGCATTTTAATTTTTAATTTTTATATTACTAATTATATATCCCTAAGCAACATAAACGATACGTATAATTAATAATAATAATAATAATAATAATAATAATAATAATAATAATAATAATAGCTTTATTTTAGCTGGCAGAGTTAAGGCTTTAAGGCCTTGTCTGCCACTCAACCAGGTTTTAAAAAAATACAAAAAATAGTCTTACATCGAAATTACAATAAACATAAACAATTACATGTTATAAATACAATATAATCAATATTTATGTATTTTGATTTACTCTAGATTTAACGAATTTAATGTATAATACGTACAAGATATATAAAAAAGCGTGAAAAAATATTGATGACATAGTATAAATTTAAATAAATAGAGAAAAATTAATTATTAGACAACAGGTAACTGCATAAGCATGAATTGAAAGTGCCAAGTGTGCGGCAACCCCTGATATCTTGAGGAAGGAAATTCCAGGAGCGGGCAGAGGCTACTGTGAAGGAAGTAGAATAAGAGGAAGTGCTACGAAGAGGGATTGTTAGCAGACTTATCTTCTGACCTAGTGTCAATATTGTGGTAAGAGGATAACTTCTCAAATCTGGACGCCAGGTAACTAGGAGTGTAGGAATTCAGAGGCTTGAAAAGTAGTGAAAGAGAGTGCAATTTACGTCTGTCAGTAAGACGGAGCCAAGATTATTGAAGTGTTCGGAAATATGGTCATAACGGCGGATATTGAAAATGAATCGAACGCAAGCATTATGAACACGCTGCAATCTCTGCGACAAGTCATAGTAGTTTAGATCATTATATATAACGTCACAATAATCGACGTGTGGCAACACAAGATTCTGTACAAGGATTTGTTTTAACGAAACTGGGAGAAAATTATTTAAACGTCTAAGATATACGTATATGGGCATATATATATATATATATACTTACTCACTATCGAACCCGTAGATTCATGGCCGCGCGGACATAAGCTCTCCATACATCCCTATCCTGAGCTAATGATTTTCAATCATTCCCTGTATAATCTACTTCCCTCAAATCATAGTTAATGTTGTTCATATATATAATTCGCTTACTTGTTATAGTCAGCTACTAGATGGCAGTGAAGACCGAGTTCTCGCGACATCTAGTAATAATGGGGAATATAATACATATATAAGAAAAATAAATGTTTGAATTGGATTCGCCTGGTGGTGTAATGGATATCACACTGAGGTACAGACTCAGAGATCCGGGTTCGAATCCCGCCCAGGCATTTATTTTTCTTATCATACCATATTAAGCTTGCATTCCTCAATGTTAAATATTTAATTATAACATCGATAAAGCGTCACTGCTATAAAGTAAAAATATTCTCTTTAATTTGCTTACTTGTTATAGTCAGCTACTAGATGGCAGTGAAGACCGAGTTCTCGCGACATCTAGTAATAATGGGGAATATAATACATATATAAGAAAAATAAGTGTTTGAATTGGATTCGCCTGCTGGTGTAATGGATATCACACTGAGGTACAGACTCAGAGATCCGGGTTCGAATCCCGTCCAGGCATTTATTTTTCTTATACCATATATATATATATATATATATATATATATATATATTACCAGCCGGAAAAATAAACGCCACGCTTCTATAGTTATATCTATAACATCGCTAGCAAAATACAAAATATAATTACTCTATAGATAATTAATTGCGGATAACTATTAAGTCATAAATCACGTACATATTCAGAAGTTATAAATATGTGTAATCCATTACATATATGAAGTGCAGTGCAATCAATAAATCTCTTGTCACCTCCACATGTAAGCTTTCACAATTAAGTCAGAGATATCTTCGTATCTGAATCTAAACAGAGCTGTGCTATAACATATGCCTATTGTCTATAAATTTCAAACAACAATGTTACTTTTTAACCCCTAAATTGTCAATACAATATTTTCAAGTGTCAGTTATTCAAATGTTCCGGACCGCAAGGAAAATAAATTCATGTTAACTGTAGGTTATTATTATATATTATTGCGTAATTTGACATAAATTTAAATACTTTTTATTAGTTTGTTTTTCTGTTGATCTAAAACCAATAGTAAATAAATGAAATCAATGTATCCAATAGGATACATTTTTAATTTAAGGGTTAACAAAAGAAAACAGTAACATATATTTGCGCAATAATTCGTTTTGTCATACAGCAATGGCGATCATGATTGAAAGTTCAACTTCCTACATTTCGGGGTTGCCAACCTAAATAACTATTACTTAAATAAAAATAAAACGTAGTTTTATTTGATGTTTTTTTTATATTTTTATTTAATTAATAAATATGGATTTTCATCAAGTAAACACTAACTCAATTGATTACTAAATAACTATACTGTAATCTTACATTTACATCCACGTGAGGGGAAGTAAAACCACTGCCCTCTAAGCATAGTCTACTAGGTACAATATATATACAAAAATTATCCAAAACGTAGTGTTAATATACATTATACGAAACAAATCACTGCATTTTAAATAAACTGAACTTAATTTGAAACAATATAAAACAAATACGTACTTGCGGCCGTGTTATCAATAATTATCAAGGCCTCCTGTTGTTTCAACTAATAAACATTGCCCACACTGTTAACGTTAATCAATTGTTTATAATGAACGCAAATATTTCCAACAAAGATATTATTTTACTATTATTTATTATTTTGAAAACACCATGGCGCAAAAAAAAAGTACAACGCTAGTTTGTGAAATGTTTTACAGAATCTCGGAAATTAAAAACCTCGCTATCGCTCGGTTTTAAACATTTTTCCTACATTCTGTAAAAACCTCGCATCGTAATATACTAATACACTATAAATTGAAAATAAACATAAAATCGATTCAAAAACGTTGAAAAGTAGAATCGGGGACACACAAACAATACAATATAGTGGTTTTACTTTACCGTTATAAAAAAGTAATGAAATATATTGTAAAACAAGTTTAAAATATTTCTCACATGTTTTTATTTTTCTTCCCCGCCCCCCCAAACTGACCACAAAGTACAGAATGCAGCCACGAACGAACCTAAAAAAGAGATGATGTCAGAGAAGAACAGGTTTATGCAGTGGGCAATATTCTGCTGGAAGTCTGGATGCAATATCCACCCACGCCAGGACCGGATCACGAGTAAACTGCATGCATTTCTAAGAGTGTGTACATAAATTTCCCGAATACAAAAAAAAAAAAAATATGAAATCATTTAAAAGCGTTCTTTTTTTTTCTTTTTTTTTTTAGAGATCTACATTCATGGGATAGAAAAATTTAATTTAATTTTAATCACTAACGAAGGTTAAAGTATACATGATCATCATCATCTTCTTCCGGGATTAAGCCTGTTGGCTGGTTCCGGTTTCACGAAAGCTAGAATTGTTAAAATTGTTCAGACCATACCTTATATATAGTTTGTTTGTTTGTTTGTTCGTATTCTATGCGCGGCCATACCGTTGATCCGATTTTGATGGTTTTTTTGCAAAATGTTCAGGAGATTCCCGGGATGAACATAGGCTATAAGAGAGTTCTGATACTCAACCCCTTCACCCCTAAAGATCACCCTTTGTAGTGAAAAGTGTGAAATAAAGTCCCTATTTTGACTCTTAAATGGCTTACGCTGCCTAAACCATAAAAAATACACCAAATTAATGTACACAGAATTGAATATCTCAAAAAACTCTACAAAAAAAGTCCGTGAGAGCATATGTTTATCTTTTACGGATAACTCACAATAACCATTTTTGTCTTTCATTGGTGCCAAGAAGATCGGGATAAGTAGATTCCCGGGCAAGCGTGCTCTGCCATAGCGTTCATCGGATTGAGTTGGGGCTTTCTGAAAAAGTGTTCAGGAGATTTCGGGGATGAACATAGGCTATAAGAGAGTTGTAATCCTCAACCCCTTCACCCCTAAAAATCACCCTTTGTAGTGAAAAACATGAAATAAAGTCCCGATTTTGACGCTTAAATGACTTACGCTGCCTAAACCATAACAAATACACCAAATTAATGTACACAGAATTGAACATCTCAAAAAACTCTGCAAAAAAACTCCGCGACAGCATATGTTTATCTTTAACGGATAACTCATAATAACCATTTTTCTCTTCAACTAATGCCAAGAATATCGGGATAAGCAGATTCCCGAACAGTGCACGCCGGGCATTAGCTAGTATATATATACGTGATTTTATGTTAGAAAATGAAGACTGTGTGCATATATATAAATATATATGGGTTTGCTAGCAGAAGATGCAATGACACTGAGGAACATGCTGATGGAGCTGAATGATAAGTGCGAGGATTATGGGATGAAGATAAATATAAATAAGACGAAGACCATGATTATAGGAAAGAAACAAAGGAAGATAAACATGAAGATTAAAGATGAGGCCATTGAGCAAGTGGAGATCTTCAAATACTTGGGTTGTACTATCAGTAGTAACATGAACTGCAGTCAAGAAGTAAAGCAGAGGATAGCAATGGCGAAAGAAGCTTTCAACAAGAAGAGAAGCATTTTCTGCGGACCTATGGCAAGAGAAATAAGAAAGAGGCTAGTGAAGTGCTTTGTGTGGAGTGTAGCATTATATGGTGCAGAGACGTGGACATTACGACGGAATGAGGAAAAGCGGCTGGAAGCTTTTGAGATGTGGATATGGAGAAGAATGGAACTTATAAAATGGACAGACAAAGTAAGAAATGAAGATGTGCTAGACAGAGTGGATGAAAGAAGAACAATGCTGGAACTCATAAAGAAGAGGAAAAGAAATTGGATTGGCCATTGGCTAAGAAGAAACTGCCTGCTGAAGGATGCTCTAGAAGGAATGGTCAACGGAAAGAAAGAGGTAGAAAAATACATCAGATGATAGACAATATTAAAATAAATGGTTTGTATGCTGATACAAAAAGGAAAGCTGAGTCAAGGAAAGAGTGGAGAATGCTGAGTTTGCAGTGAAAGACCTGCTCTTGAGCAGAACACTATGAATAAATATAAATATGATATTGCACAATCAAAACTTCGAAGACCAAAACCGACAGTAAGCATCAATAAAATGATGCCGTAAGCATTTTTCTATTATGTTTCAAGGTATTTGACAGAATCTATAAAATCATAATTACGTAACGAATATACTGGATATGTAATCTTGGTTTTAATAAGATACAGCGTTGATTTCCATGTTGTCTTATTAAATAAACGTCCCACTGTGATAGCTCAGTGGTTTAAGACATGATGCCTCGGTACAGATCTACGGGACTTGAGCTGATTCGAGTCCCCATGGGGGAAGGAATGTTTTAATGGAATTTCGGCCAGTATAGGACCGGTTTCCATACAGCATCTTGACAAATTCGAGTGGTTACTGTAAGTAGCGCCTCAAAGTTGAGAAAATTAGTTATAACAGCTGGGGAACCCGACATCGTGATAACATGTCAGCTTTATACTGGCTGGATGCTCGATCACCACTGTGGTTAATACATATGGACTTAAGAACAGCAGCCGGCTGGTAAGCCAAGGGTTTTCTAGGCCTGTCGCATCATGGAGTTTTTTATTATGGGCCTACAAACTAATTTGAACGCTGCACTGCCTCCCGGGTGATCTACCAATCTATCATAAAATTAATTACACAGGTCAACATGATTTTTGTCTCATGAGTTCCAATAGTTGTACTTAATGCAGCTTTTATCGTGTTTTCAAATATGTATTCGGAATTTCTCCATCACCCACAGCTTTTTTTATTTCAATTAAAATAATGATTTTTTAATAAACGTTTTTTCGTTAACTTGTCCATTGTAAAATAAAACCAAATGAGCTAGCTCAGGAGATTTCAGCTATGGAAAAGAGATATCAAGGCAAATGGAATCCAAATATGCTGGCCAATTATTGTTGGACCATCAAGAGGGATGCTCCACAGGCGAAATATAGCAGAAAATCGTCATTTTTTTACTTTCTAGGTGAGTCCAATTGTAGTTACGAATGTAGGATATATTAAAGTGTTTGAAATTATAAATGCCTGTCTCTCGGAAACCTTGCGTGATGGAGAAAAGCCGATATCATATTTGAATTGAGGAGAAAAAATACTATCAGAATCACATATTTTTCTTTCTGAGATAAAAAAAGTTTATTTTTTGTTGTTCAGTGTTATTAGGCCTCAGCTTACATCACGGGGCTGTAGGCTATTGGAAACCTGTATCAAAGATGTCTCCATAATGTATATCGCCATAATTTGGTGTAGCTTTAATAATTTGGGAATAATATTAACTAACTCACCCAACTGGTACTATCGAAACAGCAAGTTCATGACCGCGCGGACATAAGCTCTCCATACATTCCTATCCTGAAATGGTTTACGATCATCCTCTATATATTCTACTTCCCTCAAATGATAGTTAATGCTATTCGCCCATCTCATTCCTGCTCTACCAACTACCTTAATTTTTCCTCATAAGAAGTTCCCATGTCCCTCTTCCATTCCCCATTCGTCCTGCCCATCGCAGTCTAGAGACATAACTATTATTATATCCGGTTTCCTATAAGCATCAGGTAACTCACTGTTATGTAGTCTTCTCCATTCACCTGTCTGTTCATCTCTCTTTGGTCCAATTTTTTTTTCTAAGAACTTTATTCTCAAATCTCGTAATCTTTCCTCCTCCCTTAGAGTAAGAGTCCATGTTTCGCATCCATACAATATAACTGGTAGAATAACAATTTTATATATCTTCAGTTAAACGTTTTTTTTTAGAGAAGTTGGGACGACAAGAGCCCGTGTAATGCATATCAGCACGCATTTCCAGAATTCAACCTCTGTTTAATTTATTTGTGCATCTCATTCCTATTTGTAATTATTGTTCCTAGCTATTTCAATTCAGCCACTGGTACAAAATTTCCTTCTTTTGTCATTAACTGTCCATTTCCACTATATACTGTATTTCTATGTGTGACCACATATTTAGTTTTACCGATGTTAACTTCCAGTCCCAATTGCTTAATGTTACTCAATAGAATGTAGGTATATTTTAGGAGATTTAATATTAACCCAGACAGTGATCATAATTGTAAAAATCAAGAATCAATACAGTCTGTAAAAAATGTTTTATTTGATTGTCCTATATTCGAAAGACAACGATTCTGGTTAAACTTACTTTTAAATGGCGATGAGGCTTCTGCCTCAATGTGTGAAGTGATTTTTAAGAACCAAAATTATTATAAACATTTTATGAAATTCATAACACACATTCATAACAATATGTAGTGTTTTCTAAGACACTTATAGACTATTTATGTAATTCATAACACTCATTTAAAACCATAAGATAATATTTCTGTTTTACAATGTAAAAAAAGTAAAGTAAAGTGATCCCACAACAGGCCCGGAGGCCCTTGGGGTAGTAGGAGGTTAAGGCTCCCACTTTTTCTAGACAATCGGCACTTTATGTCAGCCGGGTTGTCAGCCCTGCGTGACGGCCGCCTTTACCCCAGAACATGCGTCTGGTACTCATTTCCGTTAGAGGCTGAGTCGACCCCAGGGCCATAGTGCCGCCAAAGGGTTTGGGTCAGTTTAAAAATCCTGACCCCAACGGGACTTGAACCCTCGACCCTCCGGCTTGTAGCTCAGTGCCTTAACCACTACGCTACGGCGTGCCCCATAATGTATAGTACAATATTGTTATAGTAAGCTACAATCCTAACATGCCTTTATGGCGAAATGGGGTTTGAAAATATTTGGAGATTCAATAATAATAGTGTAAGTGCTGGCTCTTTGTATTAATTTAATTAATTATATTTGACATATTTCAATTAAAAAGCCAGGTATCTTGTAAGCCCATGTTTCCCTTTACAGAGATTTAGGCGCTCTCCCCCTACAGGGAAGAATTTGAACTATACTAATTTAGTTACACTTGTTTTCATATTAATGGCATTTGAGTGGTCCGTGGTCAGCTTTCCGCCTCATACTGACATCTAGGAAACCAAGCTAGTACTAGGACGAGAAAATTCGGTAAATTTTGCTTAGAGGCCTTTTCATTCAGGCTTAAGGATCTTTCAAGAGCCTGAAAATCTTCAGACTCGGGACCCACGGCTTAAAGTCCCTCCCAGAGGACTTGCTCCTTGGATTTTTCCATGCTAAAAAAAATCAATCGACCCCGGCCGGGTTTGAACCCGCGACCCTCGGGACCAGAGGCAAGCAGTATAACCACTAGTCTACCGCCATATGACTGGTAGAATAACAATTTTATATATCTTCAGTTAAATGTTTTTTAGAGAAGTTGGGAGGACAAGAGCCCCTGTAATGTATAACAGCACGCATTTCCAGAATTCAACCTCTTTTTAATTTATTTGTGCATCTCATTCCTAATTGTAATTATTGTTTCTAGGTATTTGAATTTAGCCACTTGTTAAAACTTTCCGTCTTTTGTCATTAACTGTCAATTTCCACTATATAATATATTTCTATGTGAAACCACATATTATTTAGTTTTACTGATATTTACTTCCAGTCTCAATTTGTTAGCTATATTCAAAAGAGTGCAGTACTGGCTCTTAGTACTATTTTTTTAAATATATTGGATATATGTCATTTTAAAAGAAAGGCATACTGCAATTTAAAACAATTATTGTGCTTCAAAACATTTATAAAAAGTAAAAACTCCGATCTGACATAAGTAACCTGAGGTAGTTGAGAATGTGTCGTATAATGACCTCGTTTACAGGGTACCACGACCTAGCTTATCACATTATCACGTGATCTAATGTGCCTGACCTAGCATGAATTCTATTGGCCGCTTTATCTATCGTGACTTCTCCTCTAAATCCAATATCGACCAAAATGTGCAAGCATAATAGTAACTACTGCTTCCGGATTCTTTTCTTGCAAATTGCATGTCAGCCCGGCGGAAATCTAATAATGGCTTTTATTCGCGAATTACTGTTACATTCCATGTGTCAGAACATTTTTAATCACGACATGGAAATGTCAACAACTCCAATTTAAATTAATGTTTAGTACATTGGCAATACGATTTCTTCGTTCTAATTCAAGCTCTGGCCATTATGAATAATACGTCACTTCTGATTTCAGGAAATAAAAATGGCAAATTAAAATATAAAATAATATATATATATAATATATATATAATATATATAATATATATATAAATATATATATATAAATATATATATAAATATATATAAATATATATATATAATATATATATATAATATATATATAATATATAATATAAAATAATATATATATAATATATATAAAATAATATATATATAATATATATATAAAAATAATATATATATAATATATATATATATAAAATATATAAAATAATATATATAATATATATATATATAAAATAATATATACATATATATATAATGTCCACCGCTGTGGTCTCGAGGTAGCGTGCTGCCTTGTCACGCAGCGGGCCCGGGTTCGATCCCCGGTCGGGGCAGTTTTTCTGGGTGAGGTTTTTATCGGGGTTTTTCCTCACATGTAAGACAAATGTCAGGAAAACTTTAAGGCCCAAACGGTCCGCGAAATCATATGGCCATCATCTTCATCACCATCATCCTTCACCGGTGTGGAAAGCAACGGGAAGCTACCACACCTACACAATTCCCTAGTAAAGCTGCAAGCATAGCATGAAAATGCTATGATTGCAGTGAAGGGCCTGCCTTCGAGCAGAATTACTATGGATGGATATATATAATATTTGTGCGTTGGTCAAAATTGCCCACCTCCGGAGAGTACTTAGGGTTTCAAGGTCAACGAGCTCCCAACTCATATACCATCTAACCAAGACTGACTTCATCAGAGAAATAGCGTTACAATATAACCTACCACACACCCCGGCCTACGAAGCACACATAAGAGAGAGAGAGAGAGAGAGAGAGAGAGAGAGAGAGAGAGAGAGAGAGAGAGAGGGAGAGAGAAGAGAGAGAGGAGAGGAAGAGAGAGAGAGAGAGAGAGAGAGAGGAGAGAGAGAGAGAGAGAGAGAGAGAGAGAGAGAGAGAGAGAGAGAGAAGAAGAAAAAGCAGAGGATATAGTCCGCGGATTCTTCCTGACCCCGGCGATGAACACAGAAGAATGGAAGGAACCAAACTTCTCCCTAAGACACGTGTTCACGAGGACCACCACACGTGGATTCTACGGGTACTACAGAGTACGTACCATAAAAGGGTTCCACTTCGCATCGAACCAGTGCCTCTGCAAGCTATCTGATCAAAAAATGCCAACAATACCACCTTATTGACTGCATAGCAAGAAGAGAGCCTCTAAAATTCTATGCAGACTATTTTCAGTAATTGTATTATAATGTACACAGTGTGTTTAATAAATCATTATATAATATTTGTGCGTTATAAAAAAATTTAAAATATCAAATGCAGTGAAAATCATAATTTAAGACAAATTATTTGTTTGAGAAATTAGTACATCGACCACAATGCACACACATACACAAGTAATTTGTTTTAAAGCCCCAGGACATTTCTGGTGTTCTCACCTGGCATTCGCGTAATTGTAACCCACTTCTGAGGTTGGGATGCTTAGAAGGCGGGGTTACATTGCCCCGATGATATACTGGGCGATGATGATAGCGGTGCGCCAGGAGAGTCCTTAATCCTAAGCATAATCTAAGATGAATATGAATGATGTGGATTGCGATGGTCATATGATGTTCGGGGACCGTTAGGGGCCTTAAAGTTTCCTGACATTTGTCTCAAAAGCAGCACAAATATCAGGGTATACGAAAGATTTAATTTGGCGCAACAAACATATGTCAATAGAAAGCAAAACCCGCATATACAAAACGATAGTTCGACCAGTTATCGTATATGAAACAGAAAATAGGGCTGATACAACAAAAACTAAACAAATAACAAGCACATGCGAAATGAAAATCTTAATAACTACTCAGGGGAAAACATTATTTGACAAAATACACAACACAGAAATTAGGGACAAATGTCATATTCAAGACATACCCAAATTTATTATAGATAGACGAAAATATTGGAAGGGTCATATAGAAAGAATGGAAGAAAACCGGCTTGCAAAAAGAGCTAAAGAAGATAGATTAATGGACGGGAGAAGAACAAGAGGAAGACCAGCCAAGAGATGGATAGACAATGAATGCACATCCAGTACGTCTTCCTCCGAGGAGTGATTTTGGAAATAAACAGGATGAAAATCCAACAAATTAAGTTTAAGAAGAAGAAAATGAAACCCATATAAAAAAATGTCATGCACACCCACGGGCCACTCCAATGACATCTATAAGAAAACAAGTGTAACTAAAATTAGTATGGTTCAATTTCTTCCCTGTATGGGAGAGCGCCAAAATCTCGTTGAGGAAAACAAGGGCTTACAAGACAAAAATAATGTAACCGTATCAAAATTGTC
This sequence comes from Diploptera punctata, assembly GCA_030220185.1. Taxonomy (NCBI): domain Eukaryota; kingdom Metazoa; phylum Arthropoda; class Insecta; order Blattodea; family Blaberidae; genus Diploptera; species Diploptera punctata. Next base: position 797,184 of record JASPKZ010006829.1, on the reverse strand, counting down.
TGTTGTTATCTCGAAGTGCAATGATGTTGAGCAATTTATCTAGACGTAATATCACTCATCACTCTAAATAGTCGTTTATCGTAGTCTTGTTGGATAAGGAAAACAAACTTAATCATGATATAGCAAAAAGCTTAATATATGCCGGTAACTGCTTATCTGCATCACGCAATGAATTATTCCTGTGTTCAACTGCTATCCAATAGATATTATAGCCTATTGAAGGCGTGTGTTCTGGACCATAATAAATGTATTACGCCTAAACTATATCCACCCATAGTAATTCTGCCCGAGGGAAGGTCTTTCACTGCAATAATAGCATTTTCATGTGCTTTACTAGGGAATTGTAGGTGTGGTAGTTTTCCGTTGCTTTCCACACCGGTGAAAGATGGCGATAATGAGATGACAATGATAAGGATGATGATGATGGCCATATGATTTCGGGGACCGTTTAGGGCATTAAGTTTCCTGGCATTTGTCTTACAGGTGAGGAAAAACCTCCATAAAAACCTCACCCGGAAAAACAGCCCCCACCGGGGATCGAACTCGGGCCCGCTGCGTGACGCTACCTCGAGACCACAGCGGTGGACTATATAGTGTATTTTTTAAACGAGATCTTCCACTATTGAGAGTTACATGGAAGACAAACAAAAAAATGTACAAAACATTTGAAAATTCCAATCCCTTGAAAAGGAAACAAACTAATTATAGAAAATATTTTTAAAGGGGCTTAATTAAAGCTATTATTATAAAGCCCGGGTTCGATTCCCGGACGGGACAGGCTCCTGGGTGAGGTTTTTTCGGGGTTTTTCCTCACCTGTAAGACAAATGTCAGGAAGCATACGGCCCAACGGTCCCCGAAAATCATCCGGCCATCATCATCATCCTTCACCGGTGTGGAAAGCAACGGGAAGCTACCACACATATAATTCCGTAGTAAACCTGCAAAGCATAGCATGAAAATGTTATGATTGCGGTGAAAGACCTGCCCTCGGACAGAATTACTAAGGATGGATGATTATAAAGACGATGCCTTGGAGTAGAACTATGAGAACTCGAGAGAGTGTGTAAAGAGACATATCTCCATCCCAATGTTACTTTTTTTACACAAAAAATCCAAAATTGAGTTACCATACACCTTCTTTTTGAATAGCCCTGTATTATATATACATATATTCCTCCATACTGTTAGGCTGAATTTTAACAAGATAAATAACATTAACGTGTTAATTTATATTTTCAAGAGTTCTGAGAATTAAGTATAAAAATAACTGAAGTTGGTTTGCCGATGTAACGATTTGACACCCGGACCTCTGAATCTGAGTCAGCTGGTACATAGCCAACTTGGTGTATTTATGCATCGACAATATTGCACAACTTCATTGTAAGAGCCAGAGTGAAGAATTCAATTACTTGCTTTGTTAGTTTCAAACAAAGTAAACTAATCTATCGAAACAAATAAAGATTTTTTAAATTTATTAAATAGCAACACATTAATTTCTACTGCGAACACAGCATACGCTCAATTTTAATGTTTATTAAAATAAGAAATGAATTCCTTTGGAGAGAAATGAATGTCAGCACATCTGTTGTTAAGAGGATTGAAAATCCGATCCGATTGAGGGTCTTTCCACTGTTCAGCGGTTGCCCTTTTTACCAGCCGGCTGCCTGGCCCTTCACATCCACATGTGTCAATCACAGAGGTAGATGATCAACAGTCAGTGTAGGGGGTGACATGTGGTTAGTATGTCGAGTCCCCCAGCCGTTATAGCTGGTTCCTCAACCTGGAGCCGCTACTTATTGTAGCTACCCAATTGCCTCACGATGCTGGGTGGGCACCGGTCCCATACTGGCCGAAATACCATGAGAAAATTTCTTCCCCCATGGAGACTCGAACCAGCGCAGGTCCCGTAGCTCTGCGCCAAGGCTTCCTACCTTAACCGCTCGGCTACGGCGCGGGACGGGATTGAAAATCAAACTCTTAAATGGTATGGCCATGTACAATGAATGGAAAATGAAAGATGGCCAAAAAATATATACCAATGTTTACCCCCTGGAAGAAATAAACGTGGCAGACAAAGATGGAAATGGAAAACTCGTGTCAGAACTATAATGGATGATAGAAATTTGGAACGAGATTGGAATGATAGAAATAAATGCAAACTGAAGACGGCAAACCTATAAATGGGGAAAAGCCGAAGAAGGAAACAAGAAAACTTTCCCGTGAATTGATCTATTCATAGTTTCCAAAGAATAATATAACAATATTGTTTATAACCAAACGGTGCCCGAAATCATATGGCCATCATCATCCTTATAATCATCATCATCATCCTTCATCGGTGTGGAAAGCAACGGGAAGCTACCACACTTGCAAGACCTGCCTTCGGGCAGAATTACTATGGATGGATGGATGGATGGATGGATGGATGGATTGCTTATATTTAGCGTGAGAACAGGCATGAAATTAAATATTGGCAAAAATCGTATGTTCAAAATTTACTACTGCTATTTACTGTGTGAAGAAGCATAAAATTAAATTGAATAGAACCAATCATCTGGAAATAAATTAGACAACTATCACATGTATCACCCAACTACTCTCAAAAAAAAGTTAAACTGAAAATATAAAACTGTCATTCTCCCACTTATACGGATGATATGCATGGACCCTTATGTTAAGGGAGGAGAAAATATCACGAGCATTTGTGAATAAAATTATGAAAATTGTTGGACCAAAAACAAATGAACAGATTGGCGAATGAGAAGACTTTATAACGGTGAGCTACATTATTTTTATAATAATAATCCATCCATAGTAATTCTGCCCGAAGGCAGGTCCTTCACTGCAATTATAGCATTTTCATGCTATGCTTGCAGCTTGACTAGGGAATTGTAGGTGTGGTAGCTTCCCGTTGCTTTCCACGCCGGCGAAGGATGATGATGATGATGATGATGATGATGACGATGATGATGATGATGATGACGATGATAATGATGGCCATATGATTTCAGGGACCTTTTGGGCCTTAAAGGGGCACGCCGTAGCGTAGTGGTTAAGGCACTGAGCTACAAGCCGGAGGGTGGAGGGTTCAAGTCCTGTTGGGGTCAGGATTTTTAAACTGACCCAAACCCTCTGGCGGCACTATGGCCCTGGGGTCGACTCAGCCTCTAACGGAAATGAGTACCAGACGCTTGTTCTGGGGGGTAAAGGCGGCCGTCACGCAGGGCTGACAACCCGGCTGACATAAAGTGCCGATTGTCTAGAAAAAGTGGGAGCCCTAACCTCCTACTACCCCAAGGGCCTCCGGGTCTGTTGTGGGATCACTTTACTTTTTTTTTTTGGGGCCTTAAAGTTTTCCCGACATTTGTCTTACAGGCGAGGAAAAACCCCGATAAAAACCTCACCCAGAAAAACTGCCCCGACCGGGGAACGAACCCGGGCCCGCTGCGTGACAAGGCAGTACGCTACCTCGAGACCACAGCGGTGGACACATAGAATATAATAAAATTAAAATGATATAAAATAAAGTAAGTAGCTTCCTAGATGATTATTAATAGAATGCTCTATATAGTTGTTATGCAGTTAATGTTTTCATTGTGTCGAACATGGGATATCAGTTAATTTGCATTTAAATAATAATAGCGATTGAAAGTCTCTGACATGACTGGGAAGTGAGTTCCATGCTCTTTGTGTAAGATTCACAGTATAGACATTTCCTGTACTGAGGTATCAAAAGTAAAGAATGTGTCTTGTGATCTTGTTCCTAAATTGTGATGAGCCGATAAATTTTGAAAACGTGTTTATAGCAAACCATATATAATAAAAACAGTTAAGTCTCGTAAACAGCGATGAACAGGCCATGTAGCACGAATGGGGAATGAAAGAGGGACATGGGAGCAAATTGAAGGAAAACGCCCAGTTGTTAGACCAAGAATGAGGTGGGAGAATAACATTAACTATGATTTGAGGGAAGTAGAACCTCTCTTGGTTAACTCTTGTTTTTTTTTCGACTCCGACACTATTAGGGCATCCATTTCTTCTTTCCTTTATTTTCTTTTCTTCTCCAGAAAAGTCTGGCCAGAGGCTATAAGATGACAGCCCCATCACTGGTCTTGCCTTCCTTTGGCCAGCAACCAATTGAAGGGACTATTATTATGCCTTCAAGTCTTATACGAGAATTTCCCGGAAGTATCAAAACGCTGGAGGGGAAATTTTCTATAGGATCGTAACGGGCCTTGGCCTAATACTTGGAAGGAAGGAAGAAGAAGAAGATTATACGGGGAATGATTTGAAAATATCTCAGGATATGGATATATGGAGAGCTTATGTCCGCGCGGCCATGAACCAACGGGTTCAATAGTGCCAGTGAGTTGGTTATTATGAGTAGCGCAGGTTTATACATAAATTCGCCTAATATATACCAAAGTTTAAGTATTTATCATGATATAAAATTTGCAGGAAATATTAATTAACCCCAATTAATCACGTCATAAAAAACTCCATGGTGCGACAGGTCTAGAAGGACCTCGACCTACCAGCCTGCTGTTGATCTCACATATGTGCTAATCACAGTGTGAGAGGATCGTCACCCAGTGTAGATGTGAAGTGGTAAGCATGCGTGATCCCCCATCCGTTATAATGGTTCTCTCAATCTGGAGTCGCTACTTGTTGTAGCTACCCAAATTCCTCAAGATGCTGGGTGGGCACCGGTCCCATACTGGCCGAAATACCGTGGAAACATTTCTTCCCCACGGAGACTGGAACCAGCGCAAGTCCCGTAGCTCTGCGTTAAGGTATCTTGCCTCTAAACACTCGGTTATGGCGCGGGATCACATGTCATACGAGCACAATAAAATTAATGTTGGATACACTGATTATATTGATGTATACTTACTTACTCACTGGCACTATCGAACCCGTAGGTTCATGGCCGCGCGGACATAACCTCTCCATACATCCCTATCCTGAGATAATGCTTTCCAATCATTCCCTGTATAATCCACCTCCCTCAAATCATAGTTAACGTTGTTCTCCCACCTCATTCTTGGTCTACCAACTGGGCATTTTCCCTCTGGCTTTCCTACAAGAAGCTTCCATGCAAGTCTTTCATTCCCCATACGTGCCACATGTCCTGCCCATCGCAGTCTACGAGACTTAACTGTTCTTATTATATCTGGCATCCTATAAAGATCATGTAGTTCATTGTTATGTAGTCTTCTCCATTCACCTGTCTGTTCATATCTCTTTGGTCCAAAAATTTTCCTAAGTACTTTATTCTCAAATACTTGTAATTTCCTTTCCTCCCTTAAAGTAAGAGTCCATGTTTCGCATCCATATAATATAACTGGTAGAATAATAGTTGTATATATTTCCAGTTTAACGTATCCCGAAAGGAGTTGGGAAGTCAAGAGTCTCTGCAATGCATAAACCCATAGTGCTTGCTGGCTATAATATTAAAACATTTGTAGCAATTGATTATACCACAAAAAAAAACACTGTTTGCGCTTTCTTAAACGAATTATTTCCCAGGAAATAACGTTGCAGGAAAAATATAATTGACATATCTACATCATAGGACATCAGAAATAAATCCATAATTATAATTTTGGTTATAAATTTCTCCACTAGGGTGCATAATATTGCGATCCTTTGGCAAGAATTAATATAATCTGGATGAACAAATGAAGCATACCAATCGTTTCTCATTTGTTTTCAAACATCGCCGTTTACATTAAATATATAAAATTTAAAAAAAAAGCTGTATATAAATAATGATTTGTGACTAAACAGCTTAATTTTATTCGTTAAATAGTCCTAACAAATGCCACTCTTGATTTCCAAATTCTCTACATAAATTGGAAATCACTCGTGGCATTACTTACTTATGATAAAATGGGTTAAATTGCCCATCCAAAGTGAACAATACCGTTAAAGACCAGCCTTTTAAGACATTTCTTGCATTTACTTCATTATCCGTAACTATATATATATATATATATATATATTTATTCTCGCGACATCTAGTAATAATGGAGAGTATAATACATATATAAGAAAAATAAATGTTTGAATTGGATTCGCCTGGTAGTGTAATGGATATCACGCTGAGGTACAGACTCGGAGATCCGGGTTCGAATCCCGTCCAGGCATTTATTTTTCTTATCATACCATATTAAGCTTGCATTGCTCAATGTTAAAGATTTAATTATAACATCGATAAAGCGTCACTGCTATAAAGTAAAATAAATATTCTCTTTAATTTGCTTACTTGATATAGTCAGCTACTAGATGGCAGTGAAGACGGTGTTCTCGCGACATCTAGTAATAATGGAGAGTATAATACATATATAAGAAAAATAAGTGTTTGAATTGGATTCGCCTGGTAGTGTAATGGATATCACGCTGAGGTACAGACTCAGAGATCCGGGTTCGAATCCCGTCCAGGCATTTATTTTTCTTATCATACCATATTAAGCTTGCATTGCTCAATGTTAAAGATTTAATTATAACATCGATAAAGCGTCACTGCTATAAAGTAAAATAAATATTCTCTTTAATTTGCTTACTTGATATAGTCAGCTACTAGATGGCAGTGAAGACGGTGTTCTGGCGACTTCTAATAATAATGGAGAGTATAATACATATATAAGAAAAATAAGTGTTTGAATTGGATTCGCCTGGTAGTGTAATGGATATCACGCTGAGGTACAGACTCAGAGATCCGGGTTCGAATCCCGTCCAGGCATTTATTTTTCTTATCATACCATATATATATATAAAACAAAGCATTGTTGCCAACATATTTAATATGTTACTACGGAATTTAAGCTGGTTGTTCTAAGTTAGACATGGCACTAAAACCTCGAGCTGTCTTCAATATACGTCAGCTCTTTATTATGCCATAAATTATTAAATGCCATTAATGTGTGTCCGTATTGTTGGCAAGAGTTACAGGTTACGTCCTGCCAAGGGCACGGGAAGGATTGTTAAGGTGAAGGTGTATGTTTCGAAGGTCCTGCGTAGGATGTACGTTTAATTGAATGGAGGTGGACAAAACCACTTTACATGTACAAATATCGTCTTATCCTTGTGCCTTAACGGTAGTAATTGAGTTTCCAAGACATACACATAATTTTTCAGAAATGGAAAAAAATTTATGTATAATTGCAGTTATTCTAATGTGGAACTGGTTGATAATACGCTATCAGGGTGCTGTAATATACATTGACGACAAATTAAATAAAACAAATGAGTGTATTGCTATAGTAACTAACTCACTGACACTATCGAACCCGTAGGTTCATGGCCGCGCGGACATAAACCCTCAATACATCCCTATCCTGAGCCAACGTTTTCCAATCATCCCTGTATAATCTACTTCCCTCTAATCATAGTAAATGTTATTCTCCCACCTCATTCTTGGTCTACCTACTCGGCGTTTTCCCTCTGGTTTTCCTACAAGAAGCTTCCATGTACGTCTTTCATTCCCCATACGTGCAACATGACCTGCCCATTGCAGTCTACGAGACTTAACTGTTATTATACCTGGCTTCCTATAAAGACCATATAGCTCATTGTTATGTAGTCTTCTCCATTCACCCGTATGTTCGTCTCTCTTTGGTCCAAAAATTTTCCTAAGTACTTTATTCTCAAATACTTGTAATCTCCTTTCCTCCCTTAAAGTAAGAGTCCATGTTTCGCATCCATATAATATAACTGGTAGAATAATAGTTTTATATATTTTCAGTTTAACGTTTTTTGAAAGGAGTTTGGACATCAAGAGTCTCTGCAATGCATAATAGCACGCATTTCCAGAATTGAGCCTATGTTTAATTTCTTTAAATCTGTAATAAGGTGCCAAAAATATTACTTCAAAGAAGTCAAAAATACCTTGTGAAGTAAAGGTCAAGGAATATCAGATACAACAAGTATTTTATGAATAGTCACGGAAACTTACATTTAAACATTTGAATGGTATCTGATAAAATTGAAAATGTCCATGAGGGAACCTTGATTCGCAAGGAAGGAATATTTCCGTTTTGAACAAACACACGTAACTAAGTCATATAACCTTCTTCATGTCCTAGATGTTACATAATGCACATAAGCCGATGTTTATCATAGGATTAATAACTGTAAGGACAATTCAATTCAATCGACAAAAACTAATCGTTTAGTATTAAAAAAAGAGATAGTAGAAGGCCATGTTATATTGACAACTGTTTTAAAGATAAGTGAGAATGGAGGGCATTCACGAGTACCTAAAGACCTTAAACTGACAAACCTTAATTTCGCTTGACAGCTAATTTGGCATTAATAATTATTATAATTATATAATATTATAATTATAATTCAGTCAGAACTCACTGGTCTGACTTCCATTAGCGCATGGAGACTCATATACAAACATTCATTTTTCTTATATATATTCTCATTGATACTAGATGTAGTGGGAAGTCGGTCTTAGAATCAATTTTACCAAGTAAGTGTATTACGCCAGTTTTACCAGTGTATAGTGCATAGCTTACAATAGGCATGGGTTCCCTGAAGTAGTCCCGGTCCGGAGAACCGAATGGGGGACTATTTGACCTCCGGAAAATTATTTTACCCCATTTCTTGACGGTTGTATTTTTACGGTTAAAGATCGTCACTCTTTCGACCAAGGTACTTTTTTATTCTGGCTTATCACCTTCGACCAGTCCGGCATGGGTAACCCTATCGGCAGCAATGCTACCGCCGGCATAGCTCCCAGGATCATATAAGCACGCAAGCCACTCCACCACGACAATCGTAGACTGCGATGGGCAGGACATGTTGCACGTATGGGGGAATGAAAGACTTGCATGGAAGCTTCTTGTAGGAAAGCCAGAGGGAAAACGCCCAGTTGGTAGACCAAGAACGAGGTGGGAGAATAACATTAACTATGATATGAAAGAAGTAGATTATACAGAGAATGATTGAAAAGCATTAGCTCAGGATAGGGATGTATGGAGAGCTTATATCCGCGCGGCCATTAACCTACGGGTTCGATAGTGGCAGTAAGTAAGTATAAAGCATAGCTTAAACTGGCGTAATACATCTGATGGTAAAACCGACCCTTATACGTAAAACTGGGTAATCCTATATTAATCATGCTGTGAATGGAAGGGCAATGAACCAGGACATAAAAAATTATAACATAGGCCTACGGGGCATTATTTATTTCTAGGAACATAGAATATTATTGTACCACTTTTAATCCCACAAAATGATAACGTGCGCAAAAAGGGTGGGTCAAAAAACAAAGTTGCCAGCATTTTCGCGTTGCCCCCCTTACTTCTGTATTGATTTCACCCTGTAATAATAATAATAGAGGCGTTCGTAACTGTCGACCATTACTGACGCCAAACAGAAGAAAGTTTTTTTTACGCTCGGGTCATGTTAGTTCAGCGACCTCCAATAGATCACGTGTGGTAAATTTTGGCGTCCTTACAAATAAAATAAGAGGTCAAGAGAGGTCGTATTGTTGTCTGCAGTAGAAACCGCATACAGTCAATTGGCATTCAGGAATTGATTCATTCACATCCAGAATTGTAGAAACAGAGCGGGGCCTATTTTTAATCGGAATCGGCACGTGTCGAAAATTGTTCGGATGTTACACAACGTTACAGCTTTTCATCAGATATTTCCTAGAGGATGCCATGTGCCAAGATGTGGCCAATAAACAAACTCAAATGTACAGGACTTCTCCGTGTTAAATTTCGGTGTCAGATGCTCAATTGATTCAACGAGTTACTGAGGAATAACGACATATCATAAGTAATGCCACGAGTGATTTCCAAATTATCGATAAATTCACGACTCACGAAGTGAGGAGTGAATTTATCTAGAGAATTTGGAAATCAAGAGTGGCATTTGTTAGGACTATTTAACGAGTAAAATTAAGCTGTATACTCGCAAATCATTATTTAACTATAGTTATTTTAAAATATGTATATCATCATCATCATCATAGTACATTCACGAATTTAGGCCATTTGTTGACCTGTTTCGGCCTCAAGAGAAACACCATCCAGAAGTCTTTTGAGTGGACGTCCTGGTCTTCTTCTTCCTGCAGGTTGATATCTTAACATTAGTTTGGGTATTCTGTGATCTTCCATTCGATGAACATGTTGTATCCATCTTGACTTATAATCAGAAATTTTGTTTTCTAAAGATTCCATGTGTAATTCTTCTAAGATATTTTCATTTTTTTTGTGATCTAGTAGTGTGTATCCTGCAGTCCTCCGAAGATATCTCATTTCAGCAGATCTAAGTCTCTGTATATCCTTCTGTTTCAACGTCCATACTTCGCTACCATACAAAAGAGTTGGAAGAGCCAGTGTTTTATACACTTTCAGTCTTGAATGCTTTTGGACTAACTGTGGCTTGAAGATAGAATTTATTAACCCTAAAATTCTTAAAAATTTAGATATTTTTGCATTTACATCCTTTTCTTCTTCATATGAGATATTGCATCCTAGATATGTAAAATTATTCACCTGCTCCAAAATTTTATTGTCCAGTACAATATGTATATATTTAATGTAAACGGCGATGTTTGAAAACAAATTAGAAACGATTGGTACGCTTCATTTGCTTATTTTGTTCATCACTACAACCAGATCATAATATTAATTATTGCCAAAAGATCGCAATATTGTAAGAATGAACTCTAGTGGAGAAAAAATGAAACATCAGACTGTATATTAATTAATTTCTGATGTCCTATGATGTTAATATGACAATTACATTTTTCCGGAATATTACCTGGGAAAAAATACATTTAAGAAAGTGAAACCAGTGGTTTCTTTTTTTGGTGGTATAATCAATTGCTACAAATGTTTTTATATTAACTCCTGCATGCGCTGTGTGTTGACATTCATGCACTATATATACAATCTGGTAGCCGTATTTCTTAGAGAGTCAGTCACTGCAAAATAATGCTATGACCTATTCAGAATGTTAAGAAGGAGGTGCTTTCTTTACTATGATAAACTTTAGTTGGTAAATTTTAGGCGAAACACGACTGTGATTGGTTGTAAATAAAAAATCATTGAAATGTGACTGGTCATTGACTCCCATTTGGGGCATGAGTTAAATAGTCACTTTAAATTTTCAACATATTGTAAGTCTGGAGGACTGCACTTTTTTTTTCACTGTTTACTTATTTTTATTTTTCTTCTTCTTCCTTCCAAGTATTAGGCCAAGGCACGATCCTGTAGAAAATTTTCCCTCCAGCGTTTCATAGGAAGGCCCAGAGATATTCTTCCTCTTGGTATATAATTACAAACAGCTTTGGGGATCCGATTTGAACTCATTATTTCAAGATGGCGTTTCCAATTTAGTTGGTACTGTTTAATATATTCCAAAATTGGCGTAGTCTTCAATTCTTTTAAAATATCGGTGTTCCTTTTCCGATCCCATCTGGTGTAACCCGCTGTTCTGCATATGAATCTCATTTCACAAGCCGTTATTCTGCTTTCATGTTGTCTTTTTAGTGTCCATGCTTCACTACCATAGGTCAACACTGGTCTAGCCAAAGTGTTATATAAACGTAATCTGGTGTTTTTTTTTTTTGTACAAGGGTGCCTTCCTTTGGCGAGCAACCAGTCGAAGGGACTATTATTACGCTTTCAAGTCTGATTAATGTTTCCATTTAGCTATTTTGCATTACAGGGACTCTTCACGGACCAACTCCTTTCAAAAAAATTTAAACTAAAAATATATAAAACTATTATTCTACAAGTTATATTATATGATGCAAAACATGGATTCTTATTTTAAGGGAGGAAAGAAGATCACGAGCATTTGAGAATAAAGTTCTTATACAGAAATAAATGTAAATGGTTTGAACATGTACAAAGAATATCAAATAATCGTTTATCAAAACAGATGCTTTATTATAAACCTCAAGACCGAAGAAATGTAAGAAGACCAAAACGACGTTAGAAGGACGATCTGTAGCATAATGTGCATCGGGGAGCGGAACGGGCAAACTTGCCCATACCTTGGAGTAGTTAGGAACATTTTTGGACCAAAAGAGAGACGAACAGAATGGAGAAAACTTCAAAACACTAGCTACATGGTCTTTATAGGAAGCCAGATAGTCTCGTAGATAGCGTTGGACAGGGCATGTGGCACAAATGGGGAAAGAAAGCAGTGCATGGAATATTCTTGAAGGAAGTAAAAAAAGTAAAGTGATCCCACAACAGGCCCGGAGGCCCTTGGGGTAGTAGGAGTTTAAGGCTCCCACTTTTTCTAGACAATCGGCACTATATGTCAGCCGGGCCATACCTTGGAGTAGTTAGGAACATTTTTGGACCAAAAGAGAGATGAACAGAATGGAGAAAACTTCAAAACACTAGCTACATGGTCTTTATAGGAAGCCAGATAGTCTCGTAGATAGCGTTGGACAGGGCATGTGGCACAAATGGGGAAAGAAAGCAGTGCATGGAATATTCTCGAAGGAAGTAAAAAAAGTAAAGTGATCCCACAACAGGCCCGGAGGCCCTTGGGGTAGTAGGAGGTTAAGCCGCCCACTTTTTCTAGACAATCGGCACTATATGTCAGCCGGGTTGTCAGCCCTGCGTGACGGCCGCCTTTACCCCCAGAACAAGCGCCTGGTACTCATATCCGTTAGAGGCTGAGTCGACCTCAGGGCCGTAGTGCCGCCAGAGGGTTTGGGTCAGTTTAAAAATCCTGACCCCAACGGGACTTGAACCCTCGACCCTCCGGCTTGTAGCTCAGTGCCTTAATCATTACGCTACGGCGTACCCCCTCTTGTAGGAAAACCGGAGGGAAATTGCTCAGTTGGAAGACCAAGAATGAGGTGAGAGAATAATAACCATGATTTGAGAGAAGTAGATTATACAGGAGATCATTGGACAGCATTAGCTCAGCATAGGGATGTATGGAGAGCTTACGCCCGCGCGGTCATGAAACTACGAGTTCGATAGAGCCAGTGAATAAATAAGTATAAACGCTACAAAATGCTAAATGCACAAATCAAAATGCCAAATTTCTGATTTCAAAGTCCTTAAAATCACCACACTTAAGAATTAGAAATGTGCATAAAACTTTTCTGTGCAATATTGTCAGAGATACACATGATAAAGAATAATTCGATTTTTAACCCTTAAATTCGTAATGTATCCTTTTGGATACATCAGTTGGTTTAATTATTTTAATATTTTAAATAAATCAGAAGAAATCGAACAAAAAGAAACTACTTAAATGTGTGTCTAATTATACAATATACATTATAATAAGTTACACAGGAGTCCGTTTTCACTGCGGTCCGCCACAATCAAATAACTAACAGAAGAAATTTATGTTTTGCCAATTTAAGGGTTAAAGCTGTGACTGGTTTTCATCAATTGTAAATTCCATGAGATTGTGCACGTACCAATATAAGCCTGCATAAATCAGATGTGTAATAACAGAGCCAACATGTGGATTAAAATTATGGAACACACATAAAGAGATTTAAAAAGCAGGTTGTATCTTAATGACCATTTAACTCATGCCCAAAATGTTAGTCAATGACCAATCACATTTCAATGAATTTTGATTTACAACCAATCACAGCCTTTTTTACCTCGATTTTATCACTTTAAAATACACTACACAGAAATTAGGGACAAATGCCATATTCAAGACATAACCAAATTTATTATAGATAGACGAAAATATTGGAAGGGTCATATAGAAAGAATGGAAGAAAACCGGCTTGCAAAAAGAGCTAAAGAAGATAGACCAATGGACGGGAGAAGAACAAGAGGAAGACCAGCCAAGAGATGGATAGACAGAGAATGCACATCCAATACGTCTTCCTCCGAGGAGTGATTTTGGAAATAAACAGGATGAAAATCCTACAAATTAAGTTTAAGAAGAAGAAGAAAATCAAGCTCCTCTTTTTAACATTCTGAATAGGTCAGAGCATTATTTTGCAGTGACTGACTCTCTAAGAAATATGTTGAATATAACAATTTATAAATTAAGATGCAAGAATTCTAGAATGCATGTGGCTACCAGATTGTATGAGATATTAATAATAATAATAATAATAATAATAATAGCTTTATTTTACCTGGCAGAGTTAAGGCCTTAAGGCCTTGTCTACCACTCAACCAGGTTTAAAAAAAATACAAACAAAAAATAGTCTTAAATCTAAATTACAATATATATATATATATATATATATATATATAAACGATTACAAGTTATGAATACAATACAATTAATATTTATAATGTATTTTGATTTACTCTAAATTTAACGAATTAAATATATAATATGTACAATATATATAAAAAACAGGAAAAGATTAATGACATAGTATAAAATTAAATAAATAGAGAAAAATTAATTATTAGACAACAGGTAACTGTATAAGCGTGACTTAAAGGTACCAAGTGTGCGGCAACCCCTGATATCTTGAGGAAGGAGATTCCAGGAGCGGGCAGAGGCTACTGTGAAGGAAGTATAGAATAGAGGAGGAAGTGCTATGAAGAGGAATGTTAGCAGACTGCTATCTTGTGATCTAGTGTCAATATTGTGGTAAGAGGATAACTTCTCAAATCTAGACGCCAGGTAAGTAGGGATGTGGAGAATTCAGAAGCTTGAAAAGTAGTGAAAGAGAGTGCAATTTACGTCTGTCAGTAAGACGGAGCCAAGAGAGGTTATTAAAGTGTTCGGAAATATGGTCATAACGGCGGATATTGAAAATGAATCGAACGCAAGCATTATGAACACGCTGCAGTCTCTGCGACAAGTCATAGTTTAGATCATTATATATAATGTCACAATAATCGAAGTGTGGTAACACAAGATTCTGCACAAGGATTTGTTTTAACGAAACTGGGAGAAAATTCTTTAAAACGTCTAAGATAATGTAAGATGGAGAAAGAAAGTCTTTTTACATATGTGTTTCACTTGTGTTTGCCAGGTTAAATTTGCGTCTAGATGTAGTCCAAGATCTATTACTGAAGAAGAATAAGGGATGATTATATTATTTATAGTAATGTTTGGTAGTGTAGATATGTCAAAGGTTGTAAGCAGTCTTTGTTGTCCCATTAGAATTACTTGTGACTTGTTAGGATTTAGATTTAGACCGATACTTGAAGACCAGTTAAAGATGGATATGAGATCGTCATTCATTTTTGTCAAGCTGTTATAGAGAGAATGAGGAGGTGAATGTAGGTAAATTTGGAGATCATCAGCGTAGAGGTGATAACGGCAGTGCTTTAGTACAGTTGGCAAGTCATTTATGTAGATTGAGAAAAGAAGAGGTCCGAGAACACTGCCCTGGGGGACTCCAGCCGGCACGTTGCGCCAAGACGAAGATCTAGAGTTTAATGAAACGTATTGTTGACGACCGTGCAGGTATGAGTCGAACCAGGATACAGCGCTGTCAGACAAGTGTAGGTGCTTGAGCTTTATCATAAGTAAGTCGTGGTCTACTGTGTCAAAAGCTTTGCTGAAGTCAAGTAAGGTTAAAAGAGTCAATTGACGTCTGTCCACGGCTTCACGAATATCTTCAGTAATTTTTAGCAAAGCTGTGGTTGTGCTATGACCATATCTAAAGCCGGATTGATAAGGATCAAGGAGGTGATTTTCTTGGAGATATTCAGTCATTTGCTTATGTACAATATGTTCCAGGGCTTTAGATAATGTCGGAAGGATGCTAATCGGTCGGTAGTCATTACAGTTAGCAGGTGTACTTATTTTTGGTATAGGCCGAACTCTAGACTGTTTCCATACAGTAGGGAAGATAGAAGTTATAAGGGAAGCATTAAAAATATGAGTCACTGTGGGTAGTATAATGTCAATGATTTTATTTAGCATTAAAATGCTGATGTTATCTGTTCCTTGTGCATTGGATTTAATGCGCTTGAGTGCTTTTTTAACGTCTATAGGCGAAATGTCGTTAAAGTGAAATTTATCTCTTCCTATATGGGGGGATGGGGATAAGTCTTTAAGAATGTCTATTTTAGTCTTGTTGTCTGGAGGTGTCATGGGTATTGAGGTAAAATGTTCATTTAAGTCATCTACAGAAATGTCTATAGAGTCAGTTGAGGGATTCAACTGTCTAAGTCCCATTGCACGGAGATTTCGCCAAGTGTCCCGTGCACTTATTTCAGGTCCGATTATACTGTGGGCGTGTCGTAGTTTGGCATTGCGTATAGTTTTGTAGTTGTGTTTCTAAGTTGTTTGTACAGTTGCCAGTTCTCGTCATTTTTATGTCGTCTGTATGTTCGGTATGCTTTGTCTCGTTTTGACATAAGTTCACGTATTGAGTCATTCATCCAGGGTGCAGGGGGGCGGGAAAATCGTCGGGTTTTTACTGGTGCATGTCTATCATATAGTTGTAATATCAGTGTATTAAATGTGTCTACTTTTTCATCAACTGATCTCAGATTCCATATTGTGTACCAAGGTAGTTCTAAAGCGTCTGATTTTAGTTTAGTATCGTCTATGTTTTGTAAATTTCTGTACGTAATCAATTTAGAGCGTCTTTTAGGACATTGGAGTGAGTATTCTACGAATACAATGTCATGAGCAGATATGCCGGGAGCAGGAATTTGTCCATATGACAGTACTTTCTGTGGATGTGTAGTCACTATTAAGTCCAGTAGAGTGTCGGTATTAGCAGTATGATGTGTGGCAGAGAAAGGAACAATTGTCATATTTAAGCTTTGGAACATATTTTTAAGTTGTATGGCTGGTGAGTCAGTCTGAAGAAGATTTGTATTAAAATCGCCTGCGACAATAACGTGTTCATAATGAGGTAATGAATCGTTCAGAGCGTTTTCTAGATCCGAAAGGTGCCTTATTTTTGGAGGTTTGTATACAATGCATAAGAGACATTTTTTTAGACTGGCTTGAATTTCTACGAATAAGAACTCGGGGCGAGCGGAATATACAGAAGGGGACTTGTGGACAATTCTTGGATTAAGCTCATTTGATATAAAGGCACAAACTCCTCCACCTCTTTTATCTATTCTGTCATTTCTGAGCAATGTATATCCGTCTAGGTGAACAAGGGACGAAGGTATGGAAGGATATTAGATCCCACAATTCGTTTTGAGACTCACAGTGACCAACCTGAGGAAGTTGACTCTGAAAAGAAAGTCATATATGAGCCAACAATTGACTATTACAAAGATAACTACCAATTAGATAGTATAACTGTCACAGGATTGATGATCGGGGCAAGAGGTACTATACCAGGATTCTTAGCTAAATTTTGGAATTCCTTAGATTTGGACAGGGTGTACCTTTCTAAAATTGCCATCGCTGCCATTAGAGGATCAATTTCAATTTTAAGAAACCATTTTTATAAAATTTCTACTGTATAGTATGTATACTTCAATAACAATTTGAAAAAAAATTAATGTATTTACAAAATGTATTTCATCAATTCCAAAAATTAATTGTCTATATCACTTTGTCCTTGAGGCAATCCTCTAATGAGGAAAGTTGTATATAATAATAATAGTGCACGAATGTATACAGATACTTCTTGCGGGATATAACATAAAAACATTTGTAACAATTGATTATACCAACAAAAAAAAACACTGTTTGCACTTTCTTAAACGTATTATTCCCCAGGTATTAACGTTCCAAAAAAAAATTAATTGATTTACATCATAGGACATCAGAAATTAATTAATATAGTTTGATGCGTTTCATTTTTTTTTCCACTAGGGTGCATTCTTACAATATTGCAATCCTTCGGCAAAAAATAATATCTGGTTGCAGTGACGAACAAGTGACACATAACAAACGTTTCTCATTTGTTTTCAAACATCGCCGTTTACATTAAATATATAAATATTTTAAAATAACTATATTTAAATAATGATTTGTAAGTTAACAACTTAATTTTATTCGTCAAATAGTCCTAACAAATGCCACTCTCGATTTCCAAATTTTAGTGAGTCGTGAATTTATCGATAATTTGGAAATCACTCGTGGCATTACTTATGACTATTTAACTCTTGCCACAAATGCTAGTCAATGACCAATCACGTTTCAATGAATTTTGTTTTACAACCAATGACAGTCGTGTTTCACCTCGCTCCTTATCGATTTCTCTTTATCAGCTCCTGCTTTTGTGATAAAGAAAGCTCCTCCTTTTTAATGTTCTGAACAGGTCAAAGCATTATTTTTCTCCAACAAATACATTGAATATAGCAAATAATGAAAAGATTCCTTGATTTTACTGAGTTGTTTACTAAAAAAATAAATGAATAACCCGTAATGTTGATTATGATATATAGTTTGATGTGTTTCATTATTTCTCCACTTGGGTGCACTCTTACAATATTGCGATCTTATTTGACAATAAATAATATGATCAAGCAGCGGTGAATGAACATAACCTCACATTTCTGATTTGTTTTCAAACATCGCCGTTTACATTAAATATATAAATATTTTAAAATAACTATAGTTAAACAATGATTTGTGAGTAAAAAGCTTAATTTTATTCGTCAAATAGTCCTAACAAATGCCACTCTTGATTTCCAAATTCTCTAGAAAAATTCACTCACTTTTTGTGAATTGGAAATCACTCGTGGCATTACTTATGATAAAAGTATATCTTTATACATCACACAACTTCAACGCGAATATTAAGAATAACATGAGACGAAGGGTCAAGGGACATGCACTATAGCAACTACACACACCTACAAACACAATGAAATTGTGCAATACCTGCAGAGTCCAGAATCCCACCTCTATCCTGTCTTTCCCGCCAGTGTCGTACCTACATTCAAAATGGCGGAAACATTGAGCGCGTTGTGCGTAAAATATGGTAGATGCGTCTCCTCTCCAGGAGGCAAACTGCAAAATAACCCAGTTCGCTGTGACACGGATATAATTCTAGCAACCTCCAGCGCATCTCCTACGAAACATCCGACATTACGCTGTACCATGAGGGTGGGAAAAATAATCGATATTGGCGCTCGGCGATAATACAGAGCATAATAATATGTGGCTAGTAACAAGTGTGGAGCAAAGAAGGTGAGCGCGCATGCGTTCAAAGTGGCTCTTCTTGGAATCAATGTCAGCAACGTACAGAATGGCTCTTCCAAAGAGGCACTTTTCTCGCGACAACCAACGCCCCGCTCTGTGCTCATTTTTCTATAGCGAAATAAAGGAAAGCGTTTTTCACACACAAAGGAAACAATTGAACCATGAGATTCCATTTGAAGCTGTACACGCACGTAGATAAACAGAATAGCCCCTATTTGTAACACAGAGTCCAGCACATTACCTTAATTGCAATTAGAACCTATGAAATTGAATATATTTTCCGACCCTTACATACTTTTAATAAGATACAAGGTTTCTCAGTATTTCATTGTAGTATCATCTACATAAAAACATACAATTAATAACCCAATGACTTTAAATAAAATAATTTACTTGGCTAACTCTTGACTTCCCAACTTCTTTCAAAAAACGTTAAACTGAAAATATCCATCCTAGTAATTCTGCCCGAGGGCAGGTCTTTCACTGCAATCATAGCAATTTCATGATGTGCTTGCAGCTTTTACTACGGAATTGTAGGTGTGGTAGCTTCCCGTTGCTTTCCACACCGGTGAAGGATGATGATGATCATATGATTTCGGAGACCGTTTGGGCCTTAAAGTTTTCCTAACATTTGTCTTACAGATGAGGAAAAATCCCGATAAAAACCTCACCCAGAAAAACTGCCCAGACCGGGGATCGAAACCTGCCCCGTTGCGTGACAAGGCAGCACGCTACCTCGAGACCACAGCGGTGGACACTGAAAATATATGAAACTATTATTCTACCAGTTATATTATATGGATGTGAAACATGGACTCTTACTTTAAGGGACGAAAGGAGATTACGAGTATTCGAGAATAAAGTTCTTAGGAAAATTTTTGGATCAAAGAGAGATGAACAGACAGGTGAATGAAGAAGACTATATAACTATGAACTACATGGTCTTTATAGAAAGCCAGATGTAATTAGAACAGTTAAGTCTCGTAGACTGCGATGGGCAAGACATGTGGCACGAATGGGAATGAAATACGTGTATGGAAGCTTCTTGCAGGAAAACCAGAGAGAAAACACCCAGTTGGTAGACCAAGAATGAGGTGGGAGAATAATATTAACTATGATTTGAGGGAAGTATATTATACAGGGAATGGTTGGGCATTAGCTCAGGATTGGGATGTATGAAAGAGCTTATGTCCGCGCGGCCATGAACCTACGGGTTCGATAGTTCCAGTGAGTTAGATTTATCATCTACATAAAATTGTACAATTCACAATTCAATGACTTTAAATAAAATAATTTACTTAGCTAGCTCTCGTTGACTGCGGTGGAAGAATATGTAACACGAATGGGAAATGAAAGAAGGGCACGGGATTATCTTGTTGGAAGACCAGAGGGTAATGTAGTTAGGCCAACAATGTGGAAATTCTCGATTTTCTCCATAAGTGCCTCAATTTCGTCCTGTTTTAAATGTATTATCTACTCTAATTACCTATTATCTATTCTAACATCTCAGTTGCATTTTTTCTCCCTTCTCTATATTCTCACCAACTGTTAAAATATTTCTCGAGTTTATGTATTGAGTCAAAACAGGCTTACAACCTAAACTTGAAGAGAAAGAAGAATAAGGAGAAGAAGACTGTTTAGAGTCCACCGCTGTGGTCTGGAGGTAGCGTGCTGTCTTGTCACGCAGCGGGCCCGGGTGCGATCACCGCTCCGGACAGATTTTCTGGGCTAGGTTTTATCGGGGTTTCTCCTGCAAGACAAATGTTAGGAAAACTTTTAAGACCCAAACGGCCCCCGAAATCATATGGTCATCGCAATCACCATCATTCATATTCATCTTAGATTAAGTTTAGGATTAGGGACTCTCCTGGCGCACCACTATCATCTTCATCATCCATCATATCATCGGAAGAACGTAACCTCGCCTTCCAGGCGACCCAACCTCAGAAGTGGATTACAAGTACACCATGCCAGGAGAGAAACCAGGAATGTCGAAAGACTGTTTAGATAATCTACTCCCTAATCATCACATTGTTTATGTTTTTGTTTCAATGTCCAGGCTTTAGCTCCATAAAGGAAGATGATGTTGAATACTGTATTACAATTTGACAATTTTTATTATTATTATTATTATTATTATTATTATTATTATTCCTACGTATGAACACCCGCTAATCTAAAGAAAAAAAGCTATAAAAATCACACAATAGTTTAACGGGATAAATTATTTAAAACATTATATAATAACCTTGCTACCGGAAACTACTTAACAATGAACTACATGATCTTTATAGGAAACCAGATATAATAAGAACAGTTAAGTCTGCGGTTTATTGACTTAAAAGCTAATAAGAGAATGGGTACACGACTTACGTGACATTTTATCAATCTATATTTCAATGTTAATATTATAATTATAATAAATAATAGTTTTAAAAAACTAAAACAACACACTGTACTAGAAAACCGAACTAAAAAAAAATGAAAAATAATTTTTATTTCCAACACGCTTGGGATAAATAATTGTACCATCAAAAGCGTGGGGTGCTCTTTATCAATTAATATATTTGATAATAAACAGAAAGAAAGAACAGAAAAAATAAACATGTAGAAAGAATGGAAGGAAGAAGATTACCAAATAAAATCTTCCATTATTTTCCAAGAGGAAGAAGAGATGTCGGACATCCTCGGAAGAGATGGTCTTAGATCTATTAGTGAAGACGGAACAGCCAACTCTTGCCTAAACCAGGTAGTGAAGAAGAAGAAGATAATAAACAGATATTGGTAAAAGTAAAGTCTCCAAGAAGAAAATGTAAAAATCATAAAAAGCACCCCACGCTTTTGATGGTAAAATTATTTATCCCAAGCGTGTTGGAAATTAAAATTATTTTTCATTTTTTTAGTTCGGTTTTCTAATAAAGCGTGTTGTTTTAGTTTTTTAAAACTATTATTTATTTTTTAGTTTTAATATTTTACAGAATAAGATAAAAATGTAAATATCTTTAAATTCGATTCTATTGTAGTATCAGCTGAAAGTAATACTCTTCTAAAAAAAAAACCTCACAGCCGGGTTTGAACCAGCGACCTATGGATTACAGAAATTATATACCACTAGAGTGTACCGCTGTACCAACTGAGCTCTTACAACGATTGACTAAAAAGTCGACAAGTCCGCAACCTATTATACCAGTTTTCATTTATTTTTTCTGATGATTCTGGCCAGGATTCTAGAAAAAAAATATATTATTGTATTGTCACGGGTCCTTTACACGTATACAAAGTTTCAAGTCGATCCAATGTTTCTAAGTGGGTGAAAATCGTGTTCAAACATTCCGTTACATAGATACAAAGACACTTCTTTTATTTTCTGATGATTGTGGTCATGATTTTAGAAACAAAATATAAAATTATTACATTGTCACAGGTCTTTTACAAGTATGCAAAGTTTCATGTCGATCCAATTATTTTAAATGGGTTGAAATAGCGTTAAAAGATTCAGTTACATAGATAGATACGGGTCAAGCTAATATAAAGCGTGTAAAAAAAACATAAAATGGGCATAGGATTCTGAATTTTAAATAAGCAATTACGGATATCAGCAAGATTTTGAAATACTATATAATATAAATAAATAGAACATTTAATTAGAAAATGCAAGTTTTCATTTAAAGTTAAAACACTACAGAATTATTATAAAAGTGATAATTTTGCCAGAATCAACACAACTTTTAAAACAGAACTTTTAGGCAATTTTATCATTTCTTGTGTATATTCTGTGTCAAAATACAATTATACGTAAACAAAGACGTATCTTCCTTATTTTCACATCATGCAGTATTAAAATAATATAATTATATACATATTTCCATAGGTTTATTTTTTACTCTGTTGGTAACACTAAATTCAATGCATAAATATAAAATCTTAGAATTAAATTTTCAATGCCACGAGTGATTTCCAAACTATCGATAAATTCACAACTCACGAAGTGAGTCGTGAATTTATCTAGAGAATTTGCAAATCAAGAGTGGCATTTGTTAGGACTATTTAACGAATAAAATTAAGCTGTTTACTCACAAATCACTGTTTAAATATAGTTATTTTAAAATATTTATATATTTAATGTAAACGGCGATGTTTGAAAACAAATCAGAAATGTGAGGTTATGTTCATTCACTGCTGCTTGATCATATTACTTATTGCCAAATAAGATCGCAATATTGTAAGAGTACACCCAAGTGGAGAAATATATTCGAAATATATAGAAATATATAGAAAACAAAATTTCTGATTATAAGTCAAGATGAATACAACATGTTCATCGAATGGAAGATCACAGAATACCCAAACTAATGTTAAGATATCAACCTGCAGGAAGAAGAAGACCAGGACGTCCACTCAAAAGACTTCTGGATGGTGTTTCTCTTGAGGCCGAAACAGGTCAACAAAAGGCCTAAATTCGTGAATGTACTATGATGATGATGATGATGATATATATTGTTGACTATTTAACTCATGCCACAAATGCTAATCAATGACCAATCACGTTTCAATGAATGTTGTTTTACAACCAATGACAGTCGTGTTTCACCTCGCTCTTTATCGATTTCTCTTTATCAGCTCCTGATTTTGTGATAAAGAAAGCTCCTCCGTTTTAATATTCTGAACAAGTCAAAACATTATTTTTCTCCAACATATACATTGAACATAGCAAATAATGAAAAGATTCTTTGATTTACTGAGTTGTTTACTAAAAAAATAAATGAATAACCCGTAATGTTGATTATGATATATAATTTGATGTGTTTCATTATTTCTCCACTTGGGTGCACTCTTACGATATTGCGATCTTATTTGGCAATAAACAATATGATCAAGCAGCAGTGAATGAACATAACCTCACATTTCTGATTTGTTTTCAAACATCGCCTTTTACATTAAATATATAAATATTTTGAAATAACTATAGTTAAACAATGATTTGTGAGAGTAAACAGCTTAATTTTATTCGTCAAATAGTCCTAACAAATGCCACTCTTGATTTCCAAATTCTCTAGATAAATTCACTCCTCACTTCGTGAATCTTGAATTTATCGATAATTTGAAAATCACTCGTGGCATTACTTATGATAATACACATGTTACTTTTGAATTAGGAAAGAAATTATGTTCTATTTACATAAACAATATGGTAATCTGTGTTTCATTCATAACTTTTAGTACCTAAAAATCCTCTGCCTTGATATCACTTACATATTGATTGAATATTGCATTGTTACTAAAGGGAAACATAACGTTAACAAGCAAACAATGTTGAGATGAAATAGCTGTTATCATGGTATTCTAGGACCAGCAGACATTAACATTTGAGGTTTCAACACAGCCAAATCTAACCATTGAGTGCCCTGAAGCTACGATGAAAGTTAATTGTGTTGCATCGCAATATTGCACTGTACTTACCCAATAAAGTTCTTGATGAAGCAATAAACAGCAAACAAAGTGCTGTCATTGAGATCGAGTTCAGGTTTGAGTCTGGGCAAAGCTGGATCATCACAACTTTGAGCAGGTGAAAGAGTTTGGCTTGTAGTCCCCATGATGACTCGAAGATCTGTCGCAGTTGTCATATTTTTCTTTTCCCAGTCACAACAATCAAGAAGATTGTCTTCAAATAAAATGTCTAACTTGCACACGAACTAACTTCTGTTTATTGAAATGAAATGTCTAACTTGCACACGAACTAACTTCTTCTGTTTATTGAAAAATCACTATTTACATTACCAGAGAGTATACACCACAACACTTTCCCCACGTATGTCTATATAGTTCACAGCTGCAAAACCAGAAACAAACTAATTAAAAATGAAAACTCACCCAATATCCTTCTAGCAGAATCATGTTGTTACTGAAATGACGTTAGCCCATTTAAGAAATTAAATTATTGCAGATAAGAGAACACACGAAAGAATTGTCCGCATTCAGGTCAAAACTCAATAGCCCTTCTTAGTCCAATTTCATTATAGACGCTGCAGAGTTCTTAAATGCACTATGTAAAGTTCAATTCAAAACTACCTTCATCTTTTTTCTTCTAATATTAAATAGTTTCCTTTTCTTCTTTGAAAGAAACGTTCTTTCCAAGTTGAAATCTGAAGATAATTTTCCGCTAATTTTAGAAATTATTAAATATAATATGGGAATGGCGATTTGTACTTATAAATTTAATAATATCAATATAAATATTTATAGCAGTGAAATATTATCTTCCAAGAATACTTTCGCGGGATTTGCACGCATTTTAATTAAGTATTATCCGCGATATCACAATTAAAACTCCAAGATCTAATATTTTATAACAGCGTAATATTATACTCTATTGCAATAAAGTTCAACGAGTTTGCAATAATAAAAAGCAGTATATTTTGTTCGCATAGAAATATGTTAACACGAAGATATAGTAAATGGCAGTGATGACGCGAATTGTAATAAATGCTACGGGAATTTTGGAGCTATTGGCTGCGAGCTTGAGCTAGGACAGGGTAGGTATGACTCTGAAATCAGGGGAAGAATGCCCTGGGAGATATTGATCCGGGGAGCTCCGGGGCCTACTATGCCATTACGATCTCCTTTTCTGTACACGCGCACACGCCTCACAGATATACCAATTTTTGGAAGGGAGTGCGTATAACAGTCTGCAACATTTTCCTGATCTAGATATGCTTTTATTTCTCTCTTCAATTGTGACAAATCAAGCGCTTATTGGTGACGCACCTGTAAGGCTTAAAAGTGACAATAACACTGGTAAACTTTGGCACGTGCAGTACATAAAACTTCAATAAAAATAAAGCGGATAAGCTACCACAGATATATCTCATATGAGCAATTAAACTGTTACCAGGATTATTAAATGAGGTGAAATTTCTATTTTCTACATTTTTTAAGTTACATAGTTGATTATTTGTACAGACATTCATGCCATAATAGGTAGTAATATACTGAAGTTTCATCATTCTAGGCTAAAACGTTCTTGAGTTATTGTAGAAAATCCATTAAAAAATGTACATATTAACCCTTAAATTGTCGATACAAAAATCAAAATCAAGTGAATTGTTCTGCGACCTACATAAGCGGGTGGAGGGCACGCCGTAGCGTAGTGGTTAAGGCACTGAGCTACAAGCCGAAGGGTCGAGGGTTCAAGTCCCGTTGGGGTCAGGATTTTTAAATTGACCCAAACCCTCTGGCGGCACTATGGCCCTGGGGTCGACTCAGCCTCTAACGGAAATGAGTACCAGACGCTCGTTCTGGGGGTAAAGGCGGCCGTCACGCAGGGCTGACAACCCGGCTGACAAAGTGCCGATTGTGTAGAAAAAGTAGGAGCCTTAACCTCCTACTACCACAAGGGCCTCCTGAGGCCTGTTGTGGGATCACTTTACTTTTTTTTCTTTACATAAGCGGGTGGTGAACAACTCTTCGATCCACTTTAGAGTGGTTCCAAGACCGTTGTCCATTTGCCCCGGATAGATATGTTTTAATATTAGCTGTTATTGCATGTGCATTTAGGAATTGGCTGCTGACACTGTAGCGGCAAGCGCTAGGCTATGCTCTTTATGGTTATTTTATTCCTATTTTATTCTTATTTTTTGTAATTATTAGTTTCTTTTTATGATTACATTGAATGTTTTTATTTTATATATATATATATATATATATATATATATATGCGGATTGTCAATACAATATTTTCTCGTGCCAGTTATGTAAATGTTCCGGACCGCAAGGAAAATAAATTAATGTTAAACTGTGTTATTATACATTATTGCGTAATTTGAAATAAATTTAAGTAATTTTTACTCGTTTGTCTTTCTAATGATCTAAAAAACAATATTAAATAAATGAAAACAATGTATCCAATAAGATACATTTTTAATTTAACGGTAAAATTGTTAATTAGTCCCGTAATATTTTTGTAAAATCTTTTTTTTTTTTTTTTTCCTACACGACCACTGACTTATTTAGAACAACACTATGCATAAACTTTTCTATATTGTAATAATCCAACCAGAGTAATTCTGCCCGAGGGCAGGTCTTTCACTGCAATCATAGCATTTTCATGCTACGCTTTGCATCTTTACTGGGGAATTGTAGGTGTGGTGGCTTCCAGTTGCTTTCCACACCGGTGAAGGATGATGATGATGGCCATATGATTTCGGGGACCGTTGGGTCTTAAAATGTTCCTAACATTTGTATTACAGGTGAGGAAAAACCCGATAAAAACCTCAACCAGAAAAACTTTCCCAACCGGGGATCGAACCCGGGCCCGCTGCGTGACAAGGCAGCACGCTACCTCGAGACCACAGCGGTGGATTTTGTTACAATAAAGGAAGAAAAAAATATATACCTCTGCATATGAAAATTTATTTATTTTTTAATTACTACACATTTTATTTTTTATTTAAAAAACTATGAACGTTGTTTCAAAATCCATGCATAGAATTATTAGCCATAGTGTGTAGGATATGCAGTTAAAATTTCGTGCATCTATCATTAAATTAGTCAATGCTATTTTGATTTGAATGTATTGAAATGCAATGAAAATAAAAGTGTGGAAAAGCCAATTTGAAAGTTTGCATGCAGTTAAATTAGAATGTAGCGCCCTCCTACAGTCATTAGGGAGACTTACAAGCTCCATAGGACACAAACTTCACCAACTTATACTTTAAGGTACATTTTAATACAAAAAAAAAAAACAAAAAATGCTAAATTTGGTCGAAAATGTCGAAAATTTCACCCATCACCTCCCTTAAAGCAGAAAAAAAATCGAAGAATGGTGAAATTTGTTTAAAAATCTACAGACAGCTTATTATGGCCATTTGCATTTAAAATAAAACAAAAGTAATATAAGTATTAACAATGATAAAGATGATCTGTGTCCACCACTGTGGTCTCGAGGTAGCGTGCTGCCTTGTCAAGCAGCGGACCCGGGTTCCATGATTCCCGGTCGGGACAGGCTCCTGGGTGAGGTTTTTTCTGGGATTTTCTCACCTGTAAGACATATGTCATGATGCTTAGGGACCCACGGTCCCCGAAAATCATCCGGCCATCATCATCCTTCACCGATGTGGAAATCAACGGGATCCTACCACACCTATAATTCCCTAGTAAAGCTGTAAATCATAGCATAAGAATGCTATGAATGCAGTGAAAGACCTGCCCTCGGCAGAATTGATATGCAAACTTCACAGAAATGTTTCTATAAGTACCTATTGTATGTGATAAAAATTTGTATGTGATAAAAATTTCAAAACAATCAGATAAAACTAAAAGAAAAATTGAAATTCGCCGCATTCTGGTCGTCCCCTTCAGACAAATGGCAATCTCATATTTCTCGAAAAAAAAATGTATTCAACACAACATAATTTTAAAAATATTCCACGTTTCAACTAATGATGTATTTGGAGCACTGTGATCACTCACATGTAACAAAAGAACATTCAGTCTGTAATGATAATGGCAAAGGTTGACGACCTGGATGGATCTGGTACCATCATAGAATCCTGGATATATGCAGACGTACGAATAGGGGTCAAAATGATGGTTTCGAAATATAGTTACCAAGTATTACTCTTCAGACAACCTAGGGTCATTATAATATAACATGTGGGTTTTAATATACGACGAACGCATCTCGTACAATCTTGTATCACGATACGCGAATTAAAATTATACGTTTTGGTCTACAGGTTCTTCAAATTAATTACATTTCTTATCATTTTACTTGTATACAAGAAGAAGAGGGTGCAAGGAAAATAATGTTGACATTTTTTTATTTTAAGAAAGTATTCAGGACATTGTATTATATTTCCTTTACACAATGTTAGCAATATAGTGCATTCTGGTGGTCCTCCATTTCCTAAGTTGTATGAAAAATTCTTGTTTTAAAAACCCTTAAATTGGCAATAGACTCTCGACTTCGACTATTTCTAATTTCCCAGATATTGACTCTCCTTCAGATCTCGTCAAGGAGACCTCCAGTTTCTCTGGAAGCGTCCTCGACAGTTGGGAAGGGAATCAAATGACACATTTCTTCAGTTAGTTATTTGAATGTGGCGGACCGCAGAGAAAACGGAATCTTGTATAACTTATTATTATGTATATTGTATAATTAGACACACATTTAAGTGGTTTATTTTTGTTCGTTTTCTTCTGATTTATTTATAATATTAGATTAATTAAATCAACTGATGTATCCAAAAGGATACATTACGAATTTAAGGGTAAAGTATACATTTAATTTGAGTAAAGACACATTTATGTAAGAGTATAATGTTAAAATATCATAAAATAACATGGGCAATAACGTATGCTAATGATCGTGAGGCCGCAAGACGGGCAAGGCGTGAGTTTAACGTAGCATTTCAGTCATCTGTGGGGAAGTGGAGAAAACGACTGCTGGAAACGGAAAGGATGCAGAAAACCAAACCTCCTGGAAGTCTCGCATTAGCACGGATGCAGAAACAACGAAGAGAATTGTGGAGGCGTTCGACGCTACCCCACAAAAATAACCCACCAACACGTGAGCGTGATTTGTTTTGTTTTGTTCTATTGTTGTAATTTGAAGGATTCCCTTTCGAATGATATCATATTTCCTTTAATAATTTTTTCGTCACAAATTGCGATCAAACGTATAACCATATTTCTGAATCACTCTGTATATAAGATTACTTAATAATGACTCTACCTCTATATATTATGCGGGCAATATGTTAACAATATTACAAAACAGTTCATAGTCAAGTGGGAAGACATATTTTTGGGACTGCGTCAGCGTTTGTTTGACACAAATAAAGTTATGTTTGTGGAACGGTGAGGAATTCTTTTAGCTAAGAAATGTGTACACACATTTTTTACAAAGCAGAAAACATAAATTAACAATTATGTGGAACGGAAAAGGAACTAATTTGATCGTTCAGTTATTTTTCTAAGACACCCACCATATCTAGTGTTCTTTCTTTCCCTCGGGCCCCAACCTCACTATACTTACTTACTCACTGGCACTATCGAACCCGTAGGTTCATGGCCGCGCGGACATAAGCTCTCCATACATCCCTATCCATAGCTAATGCTTTCCAATCATTCCCTGTATAATCTACTTCCCTCAAATCATAGTTAATGTTATTCTCCCACCTCATTCTTGGTCTACCAACTGGGCGTTTTCCCTCTGGCTTTCCTACAAGAAGCTTCCATGCAAGTTTTTCATTCCCCATACGTGCAACATGTCCTGCCCAACGCAGTCTACGAGACTTAACTGTTTCTTATTATATCTGGCTTCCTACAAAGACCATGTAGTTCATTGTTATGTAGTCTTCTCCATTCACCTGTCTGTTCATCTCTCTTTGGTCCAAACATTTTCCTAAGTACTTTATTCTCAAATACTTGTAATCTCCTTTCCTCCCTTAAAGTAAGAGTCCATGTTTCGCACCCATATAACATAACTGATAGAATAATAGTTTTATATATTTTCAGTTTAACGTTTTTTTGAAAGAAGTTGGGACATCAAGAGTCTTTGTAACGCATAATAGCACGCATTTCCAGAATTGAGCCTATGTTTAATTTCTTTGTGCATGTCATTCCTATTTGTGATTATTGTTCCCAGGTGTTCCTTAATTTAACCTCTCCATTTGTAGGAACTATTACGTGTCCCAGATCGTATTCGCAAGACTTGCCGGAAAAAAATGTTTAACTTTGAATCACATAAATAGCAACTTTTCAGATTACAAAAGAACATGGTGGGGCTCTCCGGATAAGTGGTCAGCTCAGCTCGGGCCACCTCTGAGGTACCACTATTATTTAAGACGCATCATTTACTCACACATTCATATGTGATGCCGAATGTTTCTCAGTGATTCTCCAAACGGACAATCCCCAAGAACATGTGCAAGGTTTTCGTGCTCTCTGCGACGTGTACAGAGGGTATCGTCCCTAGACCTGCCCGGCAAAGAACGCACCGCCGATACATTGGCTTACATTTTATTCACTCTATCCCGATATCGTACATCGTAAATATATGTCAGTCTGAAAATATTTCATTACTTCACAAAGTACTATACTCCAAGGCCCTTGGCCTATCATCCGGCTGCTGGCCTCACATTCACACGTGTTAATCACAGATATAGACGATCATCTAGTCTGTGCGGGTAACAGCATGTCGAGTCCCCCAGCCGTTATAGTTGGTCTTCTCATCCTGGAGTCGCTACTTATTGTAGCTACCCAAATGATACAGGAAATGAAAATAATAATTACAGAATTAGCAGTACACAGATAATTTCACTTGCTTTAATTTGTCACAAAATGGATGTAACTATTTTAATTGTATTCTTAGCATTTCTTGGCTTAATCTTCACATTCACAACTGTGAAATTACTTCCACGATTTTAAAACATTTTGAATTCCAAAAATGTTGATAGCAAGTAAAAATCTCGGTCATCCAAGACATTCTCCATGCTTTTAAAATACAAGTACTAAAATAATTATATACAAAAATACATTATGATGAGATGTGAAAAGCCACCGTCTGTTGGTTCATTACCATTCATACATCACCTGTCATAGAATGGGGTTACGTAACTTCGTCTTCCAGGCGCTCAAACTTAAGAAATGGGTTACACTTCCGCCAATGCCAGGAGAGAAAACCAACAGATATATCATAAAGACAAACTAGTGAGATTGGTAAAAAATTTTATCGAGAGAGAAATACGACCTAATAAGTGATGATGTTAAGATCCGTTTAACACTCGAAACGGATCTTAAATACAATCGAATGGGTTATTTTTAAAAGAGGATATGTAACATTCATTTAGAATGTAACATATCCCCTTTTAAAAATGACATTTAATTCCCGATTTCACTACTCATGAAGTAAAGGATAAAAACACTAATATCCAGATACGATAACATAACTAATACAGTAACACACATTTAAAAAGACTATTGCAAATGCAAAATCGAAAATTAATCTTGAAATATTCCTAAAGGATTGTGCTGACGATGTTAATGACCATTCCATTTTTTTTTTACTATATGATAAGCTTGTCCCTAAGTACTACCTTTAAAAAAACTGTCTTTTCATGAGGGGGAAAAGGGAAGGATCGATATGACATTGATATAGCATTTATTTTTTTGTTTGCGACTTCACTAAAATTACTAAATGCACGTACCGTGCATTACGTAAGAAAAATTCCACTGTCTTGCTGCATCACACGAGTTTGTTTTGAAGTATGCAAACTGTAGAAAATCAGATAGTTGATAGATAGAATTGAACCCTTGTCCACAAATCATACCTTCCTACGACAAGATGATTTTTTAGAACAATGTCATTCAGTACTTCTTTTCCAGCCAATGATACATTTAACTTATTATTATTATATTATTATTATTATTATTATTATTCATAATTTGTAGGATTTTCATTCTATTTATATCCAAAATCACTCCTCGGAGGAAGACGTATTGGATGTGCAATGTTATATATATATATATATATATATAGTCCACCGCTGTGGTCTCTAGGTAGCGTGCTGCCTCGTCACGCAGCGGGCCCGGGTTCGATCGCCGGTCGGGGCAGTTTTTCTGGGTGAGGTTTTTATCGGGGTTTTTCCTCACCTGTAAGACAAATGTCAGGAAAACTTTAAGGCCTAAACGGTCCCCGAAATCATATGGCCATCATCATCATCCTTATCATAATCACCATCATCATCCTTCACCGGTGTGGAAAGCAACGGGAAGCTACCACATCTACAATTCCCCAGTAAAGCTGCAAGCATAGCATGAAAATGCTATGATTGCAGTGAAGGACCTGCCCTCGGGCAGAATTACTATGGATGGATATATATATATATATATATATATATATATACACACACGTGTATAAGTAATAGCAGACTAAATTGGAACGATCACATAGATAGAATGGAGAACAGTAGACTAGTGAAGAAAGTATGTGACTAGACACCTCAGCAGAAAAGGCCTATAGGACGACCACAACTACGATGAAAGGACGTCACCAT
The DNA here is from genome assembly GCA_030220185.1 of Diploptera punctata. Classification (NCBI taxonomy): domain Eukaryota; kingdom Metazoa; phylum Arthropoda; class Insecta; order Blattodea; family Blaberidae; genus Diploptera; species Diploptera punctata. The sequence continues at coordinate 764,058 of JASPKZ010006829.1, read as the reverse complement.
ACCCCGGACCTGTAGTGAAGGAACACGCAACAAGTTGCTACCTTTCATGCGTAGAGGAAGAAGAAGATATACACGTGTGTGGGTGTGTGTGTGTGAGTGTGTACAGTGACATCACATATTTACGAGTTAAAATAAATAAAAACGGAAGTTATGAACAGAAAATAAGAAATAATAAAGGAAAATTTGCAATTGCTTGCCTCAATGGAATATTGTGGGATAAAAATATAAGTAATAAAAATAAAATATCATCATCATCTGCCTTTCAAGTATTAGGCCCAGTGGCCCGTTACGGTCTCCCGCCATCTCCGAAAAGGTCGACCCACAGATCTTCTGCCTCGAGGAATGTAGTGAAGAATTTGTTTTGGTATTCTGTGACGATCCATGCGCTGAATATGGGCTAGCCAATTGTTTCTATATTCTTGGAGGTATTCAGATATAGGTACGATGTTTAACTCTCTGGCTATTGTTGAGTTTATTTGGTGGTCTAGAAGGCTATAACCTGCAGTTCGTCGCAGAAATTTCATCTGCGTGGCTGTAATATGACGATCATCCTGAGTTCTGATGGTCCAAGCTTCACTGCCATAACAGATTATGGGTCTAGCGAGAATTTTATAGATCATAAAATAAAATATATATCATACAATTGTTAAAAGCATCATTATTTATGGAGAAGAAATTTAGCCATTAACAACAAAAACAAATAAGTATATTTTGGCAACGGAAATGGATTTTATACGAAGGGCAGTAAGAATTTCAAGAAGAGAAAACATTAGGAACTCGGTTATAAGGGGCAAAATGAAGATTGAAGACACTATTTTAGATTATATTAAAACTCAGCAATTAAGATGGTACGGAGATGTCCAGCGAATGAAGAGGATCGGCTACCAAAATGTGTTTTGGAATGGAAACCTGAGGGAAGACCTGAAACCACCTGGAGTCGGGTATATATTTATATATGAAGAAGAAACATCTACAACCAGGAGATTGAATGGACCGACAACATTGGCAATTGGGAATCGCACAACGTCAAAGACATCATCAACCGACGATATTTTATATATATATATATATATATATATATATATATATATATATATATATTCATCATCATTAGGACGGCAGCCCAGATTGGGCCTCGCCTGCTCGCAGGAAGAATCTCAATATTCCAGCTGACCTTTTACCACCTGGTTTGATTGCATCGTCCTGTTAGGTACGTCGTTACACTGTATAATACATTAAAGTAAAGTGATCCCACAACAGGCCCGGAGGCCCTTGGGGTAGTAGGAGGTAAAGGCTCCCACTTTTTTTCTAGACAATCGGCACTTTATGTCAGCCGGGTTGTCAGCCCTGCGTGATGGCCGCCTTTACCCCCAGAACAAGCGTCTGGTACTCATTTCCGTTAGAGGCTGAATCGACCCCAGGGCCATAGTGCCGCCGGGTTTGGGTCAGTTTAAAAATCCTGACCCCAACGGGACTTGAACCCTCGAGCCTCCGGCTTGTAGCTCAGTGCCCTAACCACTACGCTACGGCGTGCCCCCAGTATAATATATTGCTACTTTAAACTAAGAATTGATAAAAAATGAATATATTTTTAATACAATTAAAAGCTGCCAACATTTTGAAAGGTTAATCTGGCCCAACTCTCTAAAGAGACTTCATATAATTTGAGAAGCACATCACATCGTTAATAAATATTTAAATTTGATGTATTTTATCAGGTAATCGTAAAGCTCGTTGTAAACCTGTACAATTTGGCAAGTATTAAGAAAATACTAAATTAAATTTGCAAACTCTTGGCAATTTTCGCTGGTATTCGCGAGTTCATATAGAATACAATACGAGAAATCCGAATTCAATCCACGGCTTCCTTAGTCTGTTAAATTAGCTAGTGGTGCAAAAGACACTGCTACATGTATCAGTTTTACAGGAAACTGAAATGTCAGCAACGCAATGATACACAGCTCAAATATACATACAGTAAAACCCGGAAGCGGTTAATCAAATAATTACACAGTTGCTAACTCTAAGTTTCTCCATTTTGAACAGGCCTGTAATTGTTTTAAGGAAAAGCATATTCGATTGGCCGCGGTGGTCTATTGGTTATGTCCCTTGCCTCTAGTCACAAGGAACGCGGGTCCAAAACGGCCGGGGTCGGTGGATACTTAGAATGGAGAAATCCAATGGTTAAGTCCACCGGAAGGGAATTTAAACTGAAAAAATAGGTCACTGAGTAAAATTGACCAACTTTGTACCATCCACGTAATACCTTAGTTGCTCGTAGATGTCTCATGAGGTGACAAGTCACTCACGACATCTGTAGGGTAATAACAGCATTTTTATGTAATGAAAGATAAGATTGCAATAAAGAATATATTATTAAATTGTTTGTGTGTGAAACCAAGATAAAAGACAGTCAAAAGTCTTACTTCTCATTATACTATTCAACTGTTTGTGTGTGGAACCAAAAAAAAAGACAGAAGTCTAACTTCTCATTATACTATTCAACTGTTTGCGTGTGAAACCAAGATAAAAGACAGTCAAAAGTCTTACTTCTCATTATACTATTCAACTGTTTGTGTGTGAAACCAAAACAAAAGACAGAAGTCTTATTTCTCATAATACAATTCAACTGTTTGTGTGTGAAACCAAAACAAAAGACAGAAGTCTTATTTCTCATAATACTATTCAACTGTTTGTACGTGAAATCAAAACAAAGGACAGCCATAAGTTGTAACTTCTCATTATACTACGTTGCAATCTTACATTTTAGTACACAAAAACCCTAGGTGTACACACCCCATATGTGCCTCGTGGAGACATGGATGCTCCCCTCGCAGGAGTTTCTTGAACAAACTAATTTTATTAATAGTGAGTGGAGAACATATTTTTAACGACTCAGCTCATGTAATTTCAAATTTCTTTTATACCGCCGGTTTTAGACAATATCTTGTCCCTCTTCAGTCATGGCAGTCCAGTGGAAGCCATGACTGAAGAGTGACAAGATATTGTCTGAAACCGTCGGTATTAAAGAAATTTGAAATTATGTGAGGTGAGTCGTTAAAAATATGTTCTCCACTCACTATTAATGATATAACCTCATAATGTTTACTTCCCAATATTAATTTAAATATAAGCTAATTTTAGTCATCATCATCATCATCATCATCACTCCAGGGATTAGGCAATTGCCCGTTCCGACTTCATAATGCATCAGCCCAACGTCTTCTAGGTCTTCCAACATCACGTCTTCCTCTTGCTTGATAATTTCTTGCTAACAATGGATATCTCTCCTTACTCATTCCATCCATGTGATCAATCCATTTCTGTCTGTAATTCGTGACCTTATCCAATAAAGGCTGTACTTTCAATTCTTCTCTTATATCCTCATTTCTTATTCTATCAAGTCTTGTACATCCTTTTACTTGTCTTAGGAACCTCATCTCTGCCGTCTGTATTCTATCCTTCTGTTTTTTCACTGGAGCCCAAGTTTCACATCCATACAATATTGTGGGAACCGCCAAAACATTATACAATTTTATCTTGGTTTCTTTTCTAATTTTATTTTTGAATGTTCTCTGTATTGTTCCACACACCGTCTGAAATTTATTTATTTTGGAGTCAATATCTCTTTCCACATTGTAGCCAACATCACAGCCCAAATATTTGAAACTGGACACCTGTTCTATACTTTTATTGCTAATTTAGTTACGTTTATTTATATACATATGTCAGTGAGTGACATCTGGTCAGCAGATCACCTCAAGGGGAAAAACAGGTTAAATTTTACTCATAGGCACTAATTTAAGCTTGAAGTTCTTTTACAAGCCCGAAAAAGTCAGACCCGGGACCCATTGTTTAAAGTTCTCCTGAAGGACTTGTTTGTATCTTGAATCTTTTAAAAATTCATCGATACGACCGTGTGTGAACCCAAGACTCTCGAGACAAGGAACATAATCACTAAACCATCTAGCCCGATGCCCAGAATGAAAGTAGTAAAATCAATTAACTAACTAACTCACTAGCACTACCAAACCTGTAGGTTCATGGCCGCGCGGACATAAGCTCTCCATACATCCCTATCCTGGGATATTGTTTTCCAATCATTCCCTGTATAATCTACTTCCCTCAAATCGTAGTGAATGTTATTCTCCCACCTCATTATTGGTCTACCAACTGGGCGTTTCCCTCTGGTTTTCCTACAAGAAGCTTCCATGCACGTCTTTCATTTCTCATTCGTGCCACATGTCCTGCCCATCGCAGTCTACGAGACTTGACTATTCTTATTATATATGGCTTCCTATAATGACCATGTAGTTCACTGTTATGTAGTCTTCTTCATTCACCTGTCTGTTCATCTCTCTTTGGTCCAAAAATTTTCCTAAGAACTTTATTCTCAAATATTCGTAATTTCCTTTCCTCCCTTAAAGTAAGAGTCCATGTTTCGCATCCATATAATATAACTGGGAGAATAACAGTTGTATATATTTTCATTTTTACAGTTTTTGAAAGGAGTTGGGAAGTCAAGAGTCTCTGTAATGCATAATAAAGTTTTTTTTTTTTTCCTGCTTTTAAAAATTAAAATTTAGTTTAGACGAATTAACATTGTCTTCAAAGTCTACGCCTATCATAAAATAGTTTTATACACAAGCTAAAACTTGCCGAGTTAACACATTTTTTAATATTTTTATTATGATTTTATTTTAATAAATAATGTGGATAAAAGAGAATATTAATTCAATCACAACAATTTGATATTCAAATCAGTTAAAAAAAAAACCTTGCGGATCCATTAGAAAAAAAAACTTTTTTTACACGCTTTATATTAGCTTGACCTGTATCTGTCCATCTATCTATTTAACGGAATCTTTGAACACGGTTTTCACCCAGTTAAAAACAGTGGATGGACTTGAAGCTTTCAATACTTGTAAAGGACCAATGACAATACAATAATTTCATTTATTTTTAAATCCTGGCCAGAATCCTAAAAAAGTAAAAACCGGTATAATAGGTTGCGGACTTGCCGATTTTTTAGTCAATCGTTGTAAGAGCTCAGTTGGTAGAGCGGTGGACTGTACTGGTATATAATTTCAGTAATCCATAGGTTGCTGGTTCCAATCCGGCCCGGATGACTTTTTTTAGAAGAGTATTAAGCAATTAAATGGGATTCCGGTTTATGGCAAACAATTAAAATAAACATTTAAAAAATGAATAATATTTTTAAAAAAACTAAAACAACACGCTTTATTAGAAAACCGAACTAAAAAAATGAAAAATAATTTCAATTTCCAACACACGATAAAATTAAAGTGGTCAAAAAAAATCATCTTCAGCGCATCTAGAATAAAACTAGAGTTATCTACAAAAAAAATTACCATCAGAAGCGTGGGGTGCTTTTTATGGTTTTTACGTTTTCTTCTTAGAGACTTTCCGATTGAGGGTCTTTCCACTTTTCAGCGGTTGCTGGCCTCACATCCACATGTGTCAATCACAGAGGTAGATGATCAACAGCCAGTGTAGGGGTGACATGTGGTTAGCATGTCGAGTCCCCCAGCCGTTGTAGCTGGTTCCTCAACCTGTAGCCGCTACTTTTTGTAGCTACCCAATTGCCTCACGATGCTGGGTGGGCACCGGTCCCATACTGGCCGAAATACCACGAGAAAATTTCTTCCCCCATGGAGACTCGAACCAGCGCAAGTCCCGTGGCTCTGCGCCAAGGCTTCCTACCTTAACCGCTCGGCTACGGCGCGGGACTTCTTAGTACTTTACTTTTACCAATATCTGTTTATTATCAAACATATTCATTGATATAAAGCACCCCACGCTTTTGATGGTAAAATTATTTTTTTGTAGATAACTCTAGTTTTATTCTAGATGTGTTGGAGATGATTGTTTTGTTGACCACTTTAATTTTATCCCACGCGTGTTGGAAATTAATATTTTTTTCATTTTTTAGTTCGGTTTTCTAATAAAGCGTGTTGTTTTAGTTTTTTTTAACAATTTTTTAAATAATTTACTAACAATGTTAAAGATTTCTATTATCAAACATGATTTTCTGAAATAGAATATACACCCTACCAGTATACTGAAATAAACTCCAGTATAATAAGGTTGTAGCTTAAATTTTATACTTACTTAGCTCGTTATCCAATTATCATGCAGTTGTGATGCCAAATTAAGTCATCCATCACAACATGTATGAAAGATATCAACTGACATATAAAATTCTGCATTTCTCTACATGTAACATGTTATTTATTTATTTATTAATATTATGGAGGTCATAACTGATTGTTCATGACCTACTATACAACATTAAGTTACTGTAAGTTTGAAGGATTTTCACATAATTCTCAACGAATGTATTCAATTGCGATTAATATTATTTAATATCTACATTTCCATCAATGATGGAAGGCATTCAAAACGTAAGATCTCTCTGTAGGCCTATAATTACAGTAATTAAAAATCTTGTTTGCACACGCAAAGCCCAAATCGTATAACATCCAATTTATCATAAGTAATGCCACGAGCGATTTTCAAATTATCGATAAATTCACGACTCACGAAGTGAGAAGTGACTTTATCTAGAGAATTTGGAAATCAAGAGTGGCATTTGTTAGGACTATTTAACGAATAAAATTAAGCTGTGTACTCACAAATAATTATTTAACTATAGTTATTTTAAAATATTTATATAGGCATATTTAATGTCAACGGCGATGTTTGAAAACAAATAAGAAACGATTGGTACGCTTCATTTGCTTCTTTTGTTCGATCACTGCAATCAGATCATAATATTATTTATACCCAAAAGATCGCAATGTTGTAAGAATGCACCCTAGTGGAGAAATTTATAACCGACGTTATAGATATTAATTAATTTCTGATGTCCTATGATATAAATATGTCAATTATATTTTTATGCGTCATTTCCTGGAAAATAATTCGTTTAAGAAAGTGCAAACAGTGGTTTATTTTTTTTTGTGGTATAATCAATTGTTACAAATGTTTTTATATTTTCTCTCGTGTTGACATTCATGCACTATATATACAATCTGGTAACCGTATTTCTTACAGTCAGTTAATGCAAAATAATGCTATGACCTATTCAGAATATTAAAAAGGAGGTGCTTTCTTTATTATGATAAACTTTAGTTGGTAAATTTTAGGTGAAACACGACTGTGATTGGTTGTAAATAAAAAATCATTGGCATGTGATTGGTCATTGACTCCCATTTGGGGCGTGAGTTAAACAGTCATTATAAATATACTTAGAATTTATTTTAATTGACATCAATACAAAGTTATGTCACTGGTAAAGAGAGAGGTTAAAACAATTAGATATTTTACAAAATAATAAATAGGGGGCACGCCGTAGCGTAGTGGTTAAGGCACTGAGCTTCAAGCCGGAAGGTCGAGGGTTCAAGTCCCGGTGCGGTCAGGATTTTTAAACTGACCCAAACCTTCTGGCGGCACTATGGCCCTGGGGTCGACTCAGCCTCTAACTGAAATGAGTACCAGACGCTTGTTCTGGGGGTAAAGGCGGCCGTCACGCAGGGCTGACAACCCGGCTGACATCAAGTGCCGATTGTCCAGAAATAGTGAGAGCCTTAACCTCCTACTGCCCCAAGGGCCTCCTGAGGCCTGTAGTGGGATTACTTTACTTTTACAAAATAATTAATTTCGATTTTAAATATATCCACCGGTGGGATCTAGGAGTAGCGTCGTATGTAATGGGCCCGGGTTCGATCCCCAGTCGGGAAAGTTTCCTGGGTGAAGTTTTTTCCGGGGTGTTTCCTCACCTGAAAGACAAACGTCCGAAAACTTCAAGGCCCAAAATGTTCGCAAACATCTGGCCACCATTATCATCATTCGCCGATATGGAAAGCAATGGGAAGCTCCCACACCTAAAATTCGCTAGTAAAGCTGCATGAAAATGTAGTGAACGATCTGCCCACGGGCGGAACACTATAGAATATAATAGAATATTAGGAGTGTCACGTGGTTCAAAAAAAAAGCTTGATTTGAACTGAATATGTAAAATTCATTGTATGGGATAAAATTTTACTGTCGGCGAGAATGAGTCACTCTTCTGTAATTTTAACCCATCCAATTAATAGTACTATTATTGTATAGTTCATAGACGAAGCGAATGAAAGCAAATGTCGAAAGGGGGCACGGGGAATTGCAAGCGATACAATAGCATACTACCTGAAAAAAAAGGAACACTCGTGACGTACGAAATACCTACTGCTTTCATTCTCTTCGTCTGTGAACAATATATCTGGCTTTACTTGGCAACAAGACAGATGGAGATTATTCTTGACCGCTTTCGTGGAGTTACAAAAGAAATAACCCACCCTTTTGTCAGTTTTCGTCTTCCCCTTTCCCCTATTAACATCTGGTGAAGAAAAACCGGAAAACACTGGTGCGAGTGAGAGAGGGGAGCACAGCTGTCTCTTTCTACAAATTCCTTGCTAAGTTAAGCCAAACGAACTATACCTGCATGGGCAGAAGGGTATATACCTAAACGGTATTGCAATCGATAAAAACATAACTGCAAATAAAGATACATAAATTAAATTTGGGCTTCTTAAAATAAAACAAATCACACTTTCAGTTTTCAAAACGTTTCACAAACTAAATCATCGTCGTTATCATCCTGCCAGGTATTAGTCCTAGAAGAACTGTTACGGCCTGAGAAAGCGGTTTTCGTGCCATCTTTTCATGGGTCGTCCAAGTGACCGTTTCCCATTTGGACAGTAGTTCATTATTGCCTTGGGGATCCTGGATCTAGCCATTCTTAAGACATGTTCCTTCCAATTTAGCTGATATCTGGAGATGTAGTCCAGTATTGGTGACACATTAAGTTCTTGAAGGATTTCTACATTTTTCTTTCGATCCCATTTGGTGTAGCCAAGCCGTTCGGCGCATAAATTTCATCTCACAAGCTGTTAGTCTTTCATCTCTCGTCCTTACAGTCCACGCTTCACTCCCATAACATAGGACTGATTACAAGTATTTGAGAATAAAGTACTTAGGAACATTTTTGGACCAAAGAGGGATGAAGAGACAGGTGAATGGAGAAGACGACATAACAATAAACTACATGGTCTTTATAGGAAGCCAGATATAATAAGAACAGTTAAGTCTCGTAGACTGCGATGGGCAGGACATGTTGCACGTATGGGGAATGAAAGACTTGCATGGAGGCTTCTTGTAGGAAAGCCAGAGGGAAAATGCCCAGTTGGTAGACCAAGAATGAGGTGGTAGAATAACATTAACTATGATTTGAGGGACGTAGATTATACAGGGAATGATTGGAAAGCATTAGCTCATGATAGGGATGCATGGAGAGCGTATGTCCGCGCGGCCATGAACCTACGGGTTCGATAGTGCCAGTGAGTAAGTAAGTATACAATTTACTTAAGTCTTGTATTTTTAACTAATTGATATAAAATTGTTAAAATTGATAAAATTGATGCTAAAAGTTTTGAAATTGATATTTACAATATAGGGTACAAAACGAATGCATCTATTTTCTCAAGCAGCCAATTCTTATATCCCTCATATAAATATGAGTATCGGCAAAGACGGCCACCAAGCATTCCAAATAAAATTAAATTTCTATAAGAGAAAAATCTATGTGTAAATCGAGATGCCTAATAGCTCAAATCGTTAAAGCACTGATGTACGGAACCAGAGACATTGGGTTCAAATCCCGATTTAGGCATATATTTTTCTCTTGAAATTTAATTTGTCATTCAGTGAGAAGTGATAAATTTAGCATTAAACGTCGAAATAAAATATTCTGCAATAAATTAAAAAATTTTAAGAAACACATATCTTACAAATTCGTGGAATAAAATTGGGACAATCCTAATAAATTCATTGTTTAAAACCGTTGAGGTGGAGAGTCATAAAATCAAATAAGTTAAAATATACCTTCTTAGGTAAAATCCGTTATCCTCAACTTATAAAATATGTAATCTTTATGCTTGTTGGCCTTTCAGAACATCCGTTCCATCTTCAGCACGTCACTCTTCGCTACAACATCCAGTATGATGATTGATACTGCTGGTCCTAATGTGGTGTTGTCGTGACAAAGCCATATTAGGAACAGCAGCATCAACCATACTAGATATTGTAGCGAATAGTGACCTGCTGAAGATGGAACGGATGTTCTGAAAGGCCTACAGACATAAAGATTACATATTTTATAAGTTGGGGACGACGGATTTTACGTAAGAAGGTATATTTTAACTTATTTTATTTTATAAAATTGGGAATACTTGCATTAGGAAACGGTAGCAAATTGATAAATAAAGAACTGATCATTTATAATTTAATGTGTTAAAATAATAAAAAGAATAAGTTTAATGTGATTCGATATTTATTTTTCAATGCTCATCTTAATTTCACAATGACTGTCATTTCAGTAACAACAGAATAAGTGAAAGTTCACTGTATACTTACTTCCATAACCTCTCACACTTGGAGCACAAGAAACACCAAGTAGAGCACGAGGAAGATCCAGGGCAAAACAATATACATGCACACGGTCATTTGTTGTGGGTCTGGACTCCACGCATGCGTAGAAACTGGCGGCGAATTAAAAGACGAAGACGCAAGAGTGTCCGAAAGAAAATCTTGCAGGCTCTCCAGTTTCAGGCTGTCTCACTTATTGTACAAAGTTCTTCCTGTACTAACTAAATTCGGATCAGATACTTCCTCAATAATCGCACTATATTCTTCTTTGAATATAAACAAATGCCACAAATTTATTTTACTTTTTCCTCCTACGTTAAACACAGAAAATAAAATTTATTTTCGATAGAAGTTGTTTAATTCGTAAGCATCCATAATACACTTGCAATCAACACACTGTTTTGAAATGAAACTTTCACTTTTTATAACAACAAACGATATGTATGGCGAATAAATCGATAGCACAGCTGAAAATGTTTATCAATCACAACTGAAATATCACTTTTCAGACTAGCATTTGTAAAACGATGCACAGACAAAGTAAAACACTACTGATTTCTTTACAAACACATTTGGCGATAATGGCTATTGTGTTAGCAAGCGAGTTGACGAAAGTGCTGATTCGCAGAAGTTTGCTATAGTTCTAGCCGGTGTGTTTCTTAGCGTGAGGGGAGGGGAAGCGCTTCGAGTCAGTGGAGGGAAATAGAAAGAGAGAGAGAAACACAGAGGCTTGGCAATCTCAAGATGAGTTCAAGGCGTCCAAACTGAACTCCCGAACGTAACTATAGCATCGCCTATTTTATTTCATTAATGGAAAAGCTGTAAAGTATAGATAAGGTCCGCTAATTCATTTGAGATACATAAAACATTAAATATGTCTAAGGGCAAAAAAATCGGTTTTCTTCTTTTTGTTTAAATGAATCCAGGAAAGTTTGTTTTATCGATGTGTAATATTTTGTCAATTTTGGACATTTAAACCCATAAATATTGATTTTTAAAAATGGCGTCTCTGTGTTCTGCTAATGTGCACTTTTTGTTTTTTTTTTTTCATTTTCCTGTAACTTGTGTTTTTTTTTAAACTATGAAACACAGTAGAATACTTCTTGACATAGACATGCTATTTAAATAGCTCTATAATAATAAAGTAAATGTATCTTTGTGCTATTGATAGTATCTCCCATCCATAGTAATTCTGCACGAGGGTAGGTCTTTCACTGCAATTATAGCATTTTCATGCTATGCTTTGCAGCTTTACTAGGGAATTGTAGGTGTGGTAGCTTCCCGTTGCTTTCCACGCCGGTGAAGGATGATGATGATGATAGGCATATGATTTCGGGGACTGTTTGGGCCTGAAAGTTTTCCTGACATTTGTCTTACAGAGGAGGAAAAACCCCGATAAAAACCTCACCCAGGAAAACCGTCCCGACCGGGGATCGAACCCGGGTCTGCTGCGTGACAAGGCAGCATGCTACCTAGAGACCACAGCGGTGGACTCTGAAATATATAATAATAAAAAAAAAGTATGCAATATTTTTAACAGAAAAACGTTTTGGTCTTTGATTTTTTTTTGTTAAATCACAATCCATATCTGAACATAAACAAACCTTATTATTGTCAAATGATCGACAATAACATACCATTTTTTTAAAATATTGGATAAGTAGTTTTTGAGAAAATTGTACCAAGGCAATACTTTTAAGAAGTTGGATTTTTTATTTGGTATTTTAAATTACTCTATCTATCTATCTATCTATCTATCTTCGGGTTTTTACAGCTGCTGCCGTCTTCCCGTGCCAAACCTCCAAAGTCTACGGTCTTGGGCATCTTCGATGCTTAGCCCTCTGGCTTGCATTACTGTCTTCATGTTTTCCTTCCAAACAATGATGAAGCAGTAGGAAAATATATGTGGAACAAGAAGTCAACGATAATGGAAATAGAATCATAGAGATGTGCAAACAACATAAATTAAATAGAATAGAATAGATTTATTTAGCCTGGTGGAGTTAAGGCCATGTGGCCTACTCTTCCACTCACCAGAACAAGCATATGTTACATATGAATACAAAAAAAATACAATAATAGTCATATTAAACAGGACAAGCATATGTTACACATGAATACAAAAAAATTACAATAATAGCCATATTAAACAGGACAAACATATGTTACATATGAATACAAAAAAAAGTTACAATAATAGTCATTGAACAATTAATTATCTGTCATATTGAATAATAATGAAATTAATGTCTAATAATAGAATGAAACTAAATACAATTACAATTAAATTAATGATACAATGAATAAAAAAAGGAATAACAGCTCGAATCTACTATACATAAAAAGAAAAGAAAAAAAATACAAAGAAAGTAATAAACTACAATGAATTAATCTACGCTTTTTATACAAGGCATTAGGTAAATATATTAACAAATCCTAAGTCTATTTTTATTAAATAATGCAAAAGATAGTAAACAGATTTTAAATTACTCATGAATAAATATGTTTAAAAAGTTAACAAGAGTGACATTATGTTCACGAAGACTTGTTTAATTAGTGACATATTTTCATGCACATAACTTAAGAATAAGCTGAAAAAAAATGTATGTTGCATATTTTTTAACCAAATTGCAAGGAACTTAGTACAGGGTGCCCTTATATGATCATTCTGAGATTTACCCGTAATCATCATCATCTTCAAGGTATGGACCTGTTGGCCCGTTCCGCTCCCCGGTGCACTAAATACTGTAGGTGCAGGTCGTATTTCCAACGACGTTTTGGTCTTCCTACATTTCTTCGGCCTAGAGGCCTATAATGAAGCAGCTGTTTTGATAAACGATTATATTTGGCATTCTTTGTATATAACAATCAATTGAGTTGGTGTTTACTTGATGAAAATCCATATTTATTAATTAAATAAAAATAAAACGTAGTTTTATTTGATTTTCATATTTATTATATAATTCAGTGACAGCTGTTTCGGTACACTGTACCTTCTTCAGACATGTTAACAAATTAGGTACAGTGTACCGAAACAGCTGTCATTGAATTATATAATAAATATGAAAATCAAATAAAACTACGTTTTATTTTTATTTTCTTTGTACATGTTCAAACCAATTACGTTTATTTCTGTGTATTCTCTCGTTTACATTATATATATATGTAATTCATCTCTGATATTTTGACTTACCCGTAATTCAATTTTTTTCCCCCTCCCGACCTATAGAAAATGATACAAGTCTTAATGAAAAAAAAAATTAAGGTTACTATGGAAATAGTCAACAGAACTAAGTACTTGCACTGAATGCCTATTTTCATTTTCTTCCATATTATATGAATATGCTCAACTCGTGTCCAACTTAGGGTCGGGGTCCAGGGATGAGATGAGCCCCCATATATCTGTGAATGACAAGGGTGCAGGCCAGCAACGCCTGACGCACCGTCACAGGAGCGAATGAACGAAATGAAATGGACGAGATGAATATAGAGAAAGTGGTGGAATGAAATTATGGCAGGGGAAAACGGGAGAAACCCCGAGAAAAACTAGCCCAAGCTCCGTTTCGTCCACCACGAAACCCACATGGAGTGACCGATACCCGATCTCGGGACACCAGCAGTGAGATTCGAGCGTCTAACCGATTTCTCCAGGAGGTCGCATCATCACATTTTCTTAACCCATTCGCCTCAAAAGACAGGGTACACTCGCTTAACTCTCCTGTTATATATTTTGCAATATTTTGTACATCCCTTGGCAGGATAATATTTTGTTAACATTTATGAGGATTGTTTTTTGGCCTTCGCTTTTATTGTGATCTCAAGTACCGCAAACTTTTGCTTGTTTTGAATATGTGAAAATAGACAATGTAATTTACGGTACCTTAAATCCGGTTTCTAGAGAAATGCATTGATCATTTAAAATCTGAAGCGAATGGGTTAAATACATCCCAAAACTACATAAATTGTCCTAATTCTGCAATATTTCAGGTACATATTTTTTTTCTTTTTTAAAAAGTGTATATAAAGTAAAATATTAAATTATGTACTTGGCAGGTTTTTTTTAACTGTAGGCTTTCGAAAACAGGATTCCATCATCGGCAGAATATGTACTACTAACTGTTATTGTTTTGTGATTTGTGACACTTTTGACCTCAGTGGTCTTCAAGTGTCCTTTCCGAAAGGCCTACAGTTAAAAAGGGGGGGTTTAACTTAAAAATTTTGAAAAATATAAAAATTTTGAAAAATATAAAAATTATGAAAAATATAATAATAATAATAATAATAATAATCGAACAAACAAAAGCAGATAAAAATGTAATACTCGCCGGAGACTTTAACTGCAGGCTCGATAAGGAAACTGCCAAAACACACATTCTGCTAGAGACTCTAGAAGAGGAAGGGTTCAAAATAGCGAATACAAAGGATACCCCGACTTATTTCGCACAGAACGGCCACAGCACGATCGATCTAGTATTCTTTAAAGGAGAAAATCTAAAACTAATCAAACAAAACGGGCTATGGAACTCCGCAGCGGCACCCATACGGAAACACATCCCGATAATGACAAGTTTCCATATGAAAATACCACAAACGAGGAAAGAAGCGAATGGACCAAATATATACACCAGGCAAATACAACAGGAAGTAATAAAACTCAACGAAGAAAACATCGAGAAAGCAAGGGATCTAATAGAAGAAGGCAAACTCGAAGAAGCCCTAGAAATCTCCACCCAAGTGATGAAGAAAGCTATAAAAGTAAGAAAAAGAAGATATGCACAAATATGGTTCGACCAAGAATGCTACAAGGAAAGGAAAGAAACATTGCATGCACTACACATAGCAAAAACCTACAAACGACAGGAAGACCTAACCAAGTACGCAGAAAAGAGAAGGAACTACAAAGGAATACTAAAAAGGAAAAGAGAAGAATATACAGAAAGACAAGGAAGAAAGCTAGCGGAGGACGCAAAATCAAATCCGTTTATAGCATTGAAAAAGAGAATCTCACCCACAACAGGAGAAATTCACATACAAAAATGGGAAAGCCACTTCTCAGACCTACTGAATAAGCAGGACATGGACCGAGCATATGACTTGGACAAAACGAAACTCACACAGATCCAAGAACCGATAACATCACAAGAACTCAGAAAGGCAATAAATGGAGGGAATAACAAAAAATCTGCAGGCCCAGACAACATCTACATGGAACACCTCAAAGAATCGCTCGACAACTTAGAGGAACTATGGAAAGACTTGATGAACAAATGCATACAGAAAGGAGAAATTCCGGAGAGAATGGAACACAGCGACCCTAAAGATACTATATAAAGGAAAAGGGGACAGAGCATCACCTGATTCATTCAGAGGAGTAGCGCTAGAAAACGCCTCCTTTAAAGTGTTCACAAAGATCCTCAATGAAAGACTCCTAGAAGCGACCAAGGGACACATCCCGGAAAACCAATTTGGATTTACGAAAGGCAGAAGCACTGTACAAGCAGTGAAATATCTAATGGACCAAATAGAAGACGCCCTAAGACATACAAGAGGGAAGTACCATGCAGTATTCGTCGATTTCAAGAAGGCTTTTGACTCAATAAACAGACAAAAGCTCATTGAGAAACTGAAACAGATGATCGGAAAGGAAAGACCCACTAGTGAGAATAATCGAAGCCTGCCTACAGCGAAACATAGTCCAAGTAAACAACAATGTTGAAATTTCGGAAGATATAGTACAGACGAACGGAGTTCTGCAAGGAGATCCCATGAGCCCCACACTGTTTAACATCTATACAGCAGACGTGAACACCATAATCGAGGAAAACTCAAAAGCAAAACTAATCTTATATGCAGACGATATGGTGATAGGAGCTACAGAAAAGGAGGACATACAAAAAGCAATAAAAAGATTAGAGATCTGGGCACAGGAGAACAACGTGCAGATAAATGAAGAGAAAACAGTCCAGATGACATTTAGAAAAGGGGGAAAATCAACATCAAAAGACAACATAACACTACTCAATCAACCACTACAAAAAGTGGGAAAATACAAATATTTAGGATTCACTCTACAGACAACAGCAACGTCCTTCGGAATACACATCCAAGAAAGAGCAGCGGCAGCCATCCGAACATCATACAATATCCCGAATCTGGCCAACTTATCGACAGGTACAGCAATGCAGTTATTCAAAACGACAGTGGCACCAGTTATTACATATGGAATAGAGATAATTTGGGAAAAAACTTAAGATCGGAGATCTGATAAGAATCGAAAAAGTGAAAGCAATGTTCATGAAACGGATCCTGAGAATAGGAAAAACAGCGCCATCTCGTTTTGCTTATGAACTCATGAGAGAGACCTTACTTCATAGAGGACATAAGAACCCAATTCTATCTACAATCCACAGAACCATACCAGAAATTCATAAGCATCAGAAATAGGAAGAAGAAGGAAATAGACATAGATTTCTACACCACAACTGCCATGCTGGACGACAGATGGACCAGAGAGTGCAACCCCCAGAGACACGTCACAACACGACTCGCAGTACACGGATTTCACAACAAGATATGTACAAACAAGAAATTCCACGAGCCGACCGAAGAATGCAAGTGTGTGTTGTGTGGACAGAGATGCGGCAAATACCACATCATAACATGTGCGAAAAGGACAAAACCCATTACAGACTACAGCAAAGACTAAACCACCACTAATGCTCAACCTGAGTGCACATTTATTATTATTATTATTATTATTATAACTTATAAAACAATATTCCAAATAACTTGACAGAGGTTGAAGGGTTTTCCTTCCACCTTACCATAGATGTGTGAATGAAAGCAGTAGGTATTTCATACGTCATGACTGTTCCTTTATTCTCAGGTAGTATGCCATTGTATCGCTTGCAATTCCCCATGCCCCCCTGCGTCACGTGCTTTCATTCTCTTCGTCTATGGACTATACCGTAAGTAGGCTCAAGCGACAATATTTGAGGCAGAAGGGTAGTGGTAAACCATGCATTGTTCAGTACTGACAGTAAAGAACGCATGTATATTTCTCTATAAAATAGGTATACTGTCCCTTGTTCAGCAGTATGGTTAAATTTTATATCTTCCTTTTCGAAAATTCATTAATATTTATTTAGTGTTCAGTCTTTGTTTGATAGTTATAACTACAGACCGGATGTTATGGAAAATGCCTACAGTTATTTATTATTGTAAAAGTGACTTCATATAAGTTCATACTGACGACCCTAGAGTTGTTTTCCGTAAAGTTAAATTGCCTATAAATGCCTATTTCAGCTTATAATGCCAATAAATGCCTATTTGCAATTTTTTCTCGAAATTAACTCAGTATTTCAATGAAATTGATTGAAATGGACAAACTTCCTGGCACAAATAATTTCATAGAAGTTTTCAAGTGTTCTTTTTATAAATTCTCTTAGAATATTTTAGGATAAGGGTGGCAATAACCCAATAATCTAGCAGGTAGATGGTTTCCCCCTCCACATACTTCCGTTGGGTAAATATTGTATTTTTTTCCACCTCATGCATTCCCGTTAAGCGAAATAGCCCTAAGCTACACTCTAATTCAACCCAGAAGTACTACAGACCTTATGGGGCCCGTGTCCTCCTACCTATAGAGGGTAGATGTTGCCAAACTCATAATAACGGTATTTGTTTGTTAAGGAGGGGCGGAGCGGCAAGGTTAGCATTACTTTTCCAAATCTATGTACTATACATTTAAAAAACATAGTTTTTTACGGCATGCAAACTAGTTCTATAAGTAAATATGACAGTCGACACTTTCACACAGGATATAACAGATCCGCAAGAGATCAGTGACAAGTGGTAACTGTTTTCTTTTCCTTAAGAGGGGGTGGCTTGGACGGCTACAACTTACAACTATGTACCTGCTGTGTTGCAAACTTCAGTTTTATATAAGGATTTCTCTCAAGAAAATACTGTTAAAATGGCAACCCAGTTCCCTATTCTAAACACACAGTAACTTCCTGGGTTGAATCTGAGTGTATATCAACTAATTCAAGTTTTTTTTAAAAACAGAAATGCATTTTATTTGAGGACTAATGATATATCAGGTACTTATCTTATTTTAATATTGTTAAATCAATACGTAAGTACAGTCCACAAACGAAGAGAATGAAAGCACGGGTCGAAAGGGGGCACGGATAATTGCAAGCGATACAATGACATACTACCTGAGAATAAAGGGACAGTCTTCACGTATGAAATACCTACCGCTTTCATTCACTTTGTCTGTGGATTATACTAAGCCAATTGGTCTAAAACTGATGTATGTGCATCAATGTGCTTCTTACCTACTGTGCTATTATACCGAACATTAATTACTCAGGTTTTATTCTCTAACTTCTTTCAAAATTAATATAAATATTTTAAATTATTTAAACTAATTTGATATCAACTGAAATGTTAATTGATCCAGAGTATGAAATTGTTTTACTATTTTATTCGGGAGGAAATGAGATTAAGAGTACTTGAAAATAAAGTTCTTAGCAAAATTTTTGAACCAAAGAGAGATGAACAGACAGGTGAATGGAGAAGACTTCCTAACAATGAACTGCGTGGTCTTTATAGGAAGCCAGATATAATAAGAACAGTTAAGTCTCGTAGACTGCGATTGGTAGGACATGTGGCACGAATGGGAGTGAAAGACGTGGATCGAAGCTTCTTGTAGGAAAACCAAAGGGGAAAACGCCCAGTTCGTAGACCAAGAATGAGGCGAGAGAATAATATTAACCATGATTTGAAGGAAGTAGATTATATGGGGAATGATTGGAAAACATTAGCTCAGGATATGGATGTATGGAGAGTTTATGTCCGCGCGGCCATGATCCTACGGGTTCGATAGTGCCAGTCAGTTATAGTATATTTTTTTCAATGGCATTATATATCGAAAATGGTTCGTTAGAATCTTGTGGCTAAACATTAAAAGTAAGGAAAGCTATACGATTTCCTTTATTTATCCTCTACTCTCTAAGAAGTGAAAAAAAAAAAAAAAAAAATTGAAAAGCTGAACCACTGGCGTTGAGGGAGGAGTTCTTGGAAGCATAAAAGACTCGAAAATTAGTAAGAGCGCTGAGGATTCGCGGTAAACATATCATCAGAGGACAATAACGAACCTAATGAATAATCACAGAGGTTAACAGTCATAAAGCAGCCGTAATAAAGACACAAGTTTCTTAGAAGTATAAATTACGAGTGCCATAACGTCGATTCCTTTCTCCTTCAAGAGACTTACTTACTTACTCACTGGCACTATCGAACCCGTAGGTTCATGGCCGCACGGACATAAGCTCTCCTGGCATGGGTTCCCTGAAGTAGTCCCCGCCCGGAGAAACCGAATGGGGGACTATTTGACCTCCGGAAAATTTTACCCCAGTTAAACCCATGTCCGCATTTCTTGACGGTTGTATTTTTACGGTGAAAGATCGTCACTTTTTCGACCAAGGTACTTTTTTCGTCTGGCTTATCACCTTCGACCAGTCCGGCATGGGTAACCCTATCAGCAGCAATGCTACCGCCGGCATAGCACCAGGATCATTTAAGCACGCAAGCCACTCCACCACGACAAGGTAAAGATACCATGGAGGAGACTGGAAAGAATAAATTATTATCGCCTCACTATGATGCTTAACAAGCGGCTCGCTTTATTTCCCCGCAGCTGTTATATGTTATTAAAATACAAAGATCTTGACTGCCGCGACTACGACGATGTTGCCACATTGCTATTCTTCCCTCAGTTTCAATTAAAACTCGGAACGATGTGGAACATTCGATCCAGTTATAAAATAGTATACCGCGACTAACGGTATAATTATTAGTGATTTACTGTGATATGTAGCTTCAATAATAATACAATATCTACATATTATATAAGTTGAGGGTCGAGGGTTCAAGTCCCGTTGGGGTCAGGATTTTTAAACTGACCCAAACCCTCTGGCGGCACTATGGCCCTGGGGTCGACTCAGCCTCTAACTGAAATGAGTACCAGGCGCTTGTTCAGGGGGTAAAGGCGGCCGCCACGCAGGGCTGACAAAGTGCCGATTGTCTAGAAAAAGTGGGAGCCTTAACCTCCTACTACCCCAAGGGTCTCCTGGCCTGTTGTGGGATCACTTTACTTTTAATATATAAGTGACTTCAACATGTGGCGGCCATGAGAAAATATTTCAGACCGAACAGTTAATAATAATAATAATAATAATAATAATAATAATACATATAATAATAAATATAATATTTTCAGCATGATTTTGTACGGATATTAAATCCATGTAGTCCTACAAGTTATATAATGTTGGAATTAAATTATTTAATAAATAAATACGTATATAATTTTAATTTTAAAAGTTAAACAATACCAAATAATAACAAACATTAAATAATAACATAAATAATCCATGTCTTCTGTCCTTGTGTAATAAACGCCCATAGTGCTATGAGAAACGTGACAACACCGCATGTCAAGCATTGCCGCGCGGCACCCGCTTTTATATAAACTGTTAACCCTTAAATTAAAAATGTATCCTATTGGATACATTGGTTTAATTTATTTAATATGGTTTTTAGAACAACAGAAAAACAAACGAGTAAAAATTACTTAAATTTATATAAAATTGCGCAATAATGTATAATAATAACACAGTTTAACATGAATTTATTTTCCTTGCGGTCCGGAACATTTAAATAACTGTCACGAGAAAATATTGTATTGACAATTTAAGGGTTAACCATCAGAGTGAGGCGATAATTCTTCACTATTTTTCTTACCTTTTGCTCGATGTTACAAACAGGACCGAATAGAACATTACTACAGTATTTATTCAAACGCTTTAGAACATAAACAGATACCTAAATATATTTTGAGAATCTGGTGATCAAAAAATATATATATATAAAATCTAGAAATTGTGGAGGAAAACATCACAGAATGAGATATGGAACGAGATTAAATATCGCAAACGGAACAGTGGATTGGACAAACTGTCAGAAGAGAACTAGACTGTGTGCTAAAGAGAGCACTGGAATGGGATCCACAAGGATTGCCTAGAAAAGAGGAAGATCAAACATTTACATGGCACAGCACTATAACAAGAGAAATTGAACAAGGGAAAAGTTGTAATGGATTCAGGAATTTTGCAGAAAAACAGAATCCGGTGGTGTGCTTACACAAAGGCCCTATGCTTACAAGAGGAACTATTACTCTAGAACAGAGGTTCAATATTTTAAGTGTCACGCCCCACGGAAATACTTACATCCCGGCAAACAGATCCCCATAAAAATGTCCATTTTTTCTTCTTCTTCACATCACGGGCTAGGCAAATTGCCTCTTCCGCCTATATATGAGGGCGGCTCGGAAAGTAACGCACAATAATTTTTTTCTGCCTTGGTATTGCAGCTAGAATGTTGAAATTTCACAGAGATATAGTTTGAAGTTTTCACTACAGATGGTATTTTTTTCTCGGGTGCACCTCTTGCGAGAGAAGCTTGAACTATGCAACAAAGATGGCGCGCATGCTACAGTCGTCCACCTGTGAGGAACAGAAGTGTTGTTCGATTTTTGTGGGCCAAAGGGCATAATCCCAGTGAAATTCACAGGGACATGCGTGGCGTGTATGGGGATGATTGTATGGACCGTTAGTGCTCGCTGGGTGCCTAAGAACCTGACAGACGACCACAAGGGCCAGCGAATGATGGCAAGTTTGGACCACTTAACGCGGTACACCGCACAAGGACATGACTTTCTGGAAGGAATCGTCACAGGTGATGAGTCGTGGGCGTACCACTACACGCCCGAAACAAAGCAGGCATCAGCAGTGCGCAGATGGCTACACTCCAACCAAACGGACTTCTACGAACAGGGCATATTGAAACTGGTAACACGATGGGAAAAATGTGTTGAGAAAGTTGGTGACTATGTCGAAAAGTAGGTAAAAGATGTAAGTTCATTTGTGATTTTTTTCCTTTTTTTTACTATTAAACTTTTTTTAAAAAATTATTGTGCGTTACTTTCCGATCCGATCCGTCCCTCACAGGTGGACGACTGTAGCATGCGCGCCATCTTTGTTGCATAGTTCAAGCTTCTCTCGCAAAAGGTGCACCTGAGAAAAAAATACCATCTGTAGTGAAAACTTCAAACTATATCTCTGTGAAATTTCAACATTCTAGCTGCAATACCAAGGCAGAAAAAAATTATTGTGCGTTACTTTCCGATCCGCCCTCGTATATGGTATTGAACTGCAAGTAAATTCATGTTGAGGCATTTTACATTTGGATGCGATCATATATGTAAATTAGAAACGCATTATTTCGCCCGACAAGAAAAATGAGTACATGAAAATAAAAAAAAAACGATGAGGAAGTGAAGATTGCACGGTTGTTAGTCCACCTGCTTGAGAGGGGGTGATATGCTCCAAATAAACCCTCTCCAAGTGCTTGGCAAACTGTCAAAGCTCTCGTCACATGTAATGATCCTAGTCCTCACTAACAGAAGTCTTAATTCGTACCGGCCACGTACATAGTAGGAAACTTGCTCTATAAATAGATACAATTCTAAACAATAACGCATCATAAATTACATTTCTACAGTTTCTGGGGGAAAATAAGACATCCTTTATAATATATTCATTTCAAAAAACGATATATTTCATCATCGTTTTCTTTTCACTATCGAACCCGTAGGTTGATGGACATAGCTGTCCATACATCCCTATCCTGAGCTAATGTTTTCTAATAGTCCCCTGTATAATCTACGTCCTTAAAATCTTGGTTAATGTTCTTATTCAACCTCATTCTTGGACAATGTTAAGCACACGTATAAATAAAAAGATACATTGCAAGTCCATTTGATACCTTTCATTGACTATTTAACTCATGCCCCAAATGGGACTCAATGGCCAATCACGTTTCAATGATTTCTGTTTTACAACCAATCAGAGTCGTGTTTCACGAAATATTTATCAGTGTTATAATTACCATATTAAAGAAAGCTCCTCCTTTTTAATATTCTGAACAGGTCTGACCATTATTTTGCAGTGACTGAGCCTGTGAGAAATACGGCTACCAGATTGTATATATAGTGCATGAATGTCAACACATGCCGCATGCGGGAGTTAATATAAAAACATTTGTAGCAATTGATTATACTACCAAAAAAAGAAACCACTGTTTGCACTTTCTTAAATGTATTTTTTCCCAAGTAACAATCCAGAAAAATATAATTGTCATATTTACATCATACGACATCAGAAATGAATTAATATACAGTTTGATGTGTTTCATTTTTTCTCCACCAGAGAGCATTCTTACAATATTGCGTTCCTTTGGCAATAAATAGTATGATCTGGTTGCAGTGAAACAAAAGAAGCAGACGAAGCGTACCTATTGCTTCTCATTTGTTTTCAAACACCGCCGTTTACATTAAATATATACATATTTTAAAATAACTATAGTTAAATAATGATTTGTGAGTAAACAGCTTAATTTTATTCGTTAAATAGTCCTAACAAATGCCACTCTTGAATTCCAAATTCTCTAGATAAATTCACTCCTCACTTCGTGAGTCGTAAATTTATCGATAATTTGGAAATCACTCGTGGCATTACTTATGAAAAGTTACACTTTTTATTTCTGGCATCTTCAATTGCTTATCAAAGTTTAGACTCGCACCCATACGGGAATTTGGATGTTCCCATTGCGCAGTGAGATTTTTTTTTCAGGCAGACACCATGCCCATGCGCCAACAAACGCGAAGCGGTTTACTCTATGGAATATCGTGATGCAGCCAACATTATACATGCTATTTAACAAACCTAAAAGCTAATCTAATGCAATTTAAGCACTCTAACCTGTGAAAGAATGCAACTCCCAAAAATAAATAGTAAGTTCTGAAATTCTGAAGTACATACTCTACGTTGCCTGCACTGTTGTTATATAGAATATTCGTTAAAATCAATATGGCTGCCACGTCTTCATGTTAAGTATATAGTTAAATATAGAAAAATATGTTGAAATAATCGTTACAAAAAATGTAAAATTCATTGTAAATAGTGGGAAACAATTTAATAAATATAACCTGTTGGCGCATGTGCGTAGTTTCTACCTGGGACATAAAAAAAATTCTCACTGCGCGTAATGGAAACATCAGCCAAGAATTTCACCATACAACTTCTGTAGCATTAAGATGTTGCTAGAAATTTTATTTCAAACCTTCGCTAGTCCAGAGAGATCCCAGAATGCGGTTATACAAAACCTTAGCAAGACCTGCACTTTGCTACGGCAGTGAGGCATGGACTTTGAGGAAAGGAGAAGAGAGCAGGATAACTTCTAATGAAATTAGATTCATGATATACACAGCAGGAGGGATATACCAAATGGGATCACAAACGCAATGATATCTTGAAGGAACTATGTTTAGAACCGGCCATCGAATACATACATATTGTCTGACCAACGGATCTGTGCCCCCGTAAGAAATGCGAACTAAAGCTTACTTCCTTTTCTGCCTCGGCAAATCATTCCCCCCACCCTGTATTCCTATCTCTTTCTTGCAGTGGCACTCCAGTGTTGTCAACTCGACTCCTATTAGTCGTTCAAAATATCTCTGCAGACAGAAGAATTGCGAAACTCTCTGTGTTGCTACACGTGACGTCATCTAAGGCTTCACTGTCAGAGTCCCACGTCCCGTTTCCCGTCTGAACTCATAGATAGCAGTGTCACGTGTTCTATTTCTGCATACACACGACTGCAGTGCCCTCCGTCAACAACTGCGCTTACTCCTTGAACGGGTAATACCTTAATTTTTTTTCAATATTCAAGCGCTACGACACTAGGGGAAGTTTGGCAACATCCTTACTCGATAAGTTACTGTGACTGGTGTTTGGCGTAGTGGGAGGGGAGTGCGCCTGACATGGTGTGAGTACTATCGTGAATTTTTCTAAGAACGATACCAGCGCTATAGCGGCACAGATCCGTTGGTCCGAGTATAGATACCAAAACAACTGGATGAATCATTTGCTACGAATGAGTTCAGATAAGAGTTCCCAAGGCCATGCTTCCGTTATTGTCCAACAGGGAAGAGATCTCTGCGCCGTCCAAGGGAAACGCTGGATACAAAATTCATCGTGAAATCTTAACAGGCATATAGGCCAAAGACTTGGTTGGACGAAGAAGAATTTTAACACTTCTTTCAGCAGTAGGCTATATATTCTCAAAAGTAAATTACATTAGGAAAATAAGGCTCTATACTTACTTACTCACTGGCACTATCGAACCCGTAGGTTCATGGCCGCACGGACATAAGCCCTCCATACATCCCTATCCTGTGCTAATGTTTTCCAATCATTCCCTGTATAATCTACTTCCCTCAAATCATAGTTAATGTTGTTCTCCCACCTCATTCTTGGTCTACCAACTGGGCGTTTTCCTTCTGGCTTTACTACAAGAAGTTTCCATGCACGTCTTTCATTCCCCATACGCGCAACATGTCCTGCCCATCGCAGTCTACGGGACTTAACTGTTCTTATTATATCTGGCTTCCTATAAAGACCATGTAGTTCATTGTTATGTAGTCTTCTCCATTCACCTGTCTGTTCATCTCTCTTTGGTCCAAAAATTTTCCTAAGAACTTTATTCTCAAATACTCGTAATCTCCTTTCCTCCCTTAAAGTAAGAGTCCATGTTTCGCACCCATATAATATAACTGGTAGAATAATAGTTTTATATATTTTCAGCTTAACGTTTTTTGAAAGGAGTTGGGACACTATAACCGTTTTAATTTTCCTGTCATTAATAAATCGTATTTAAAATTTTATATAGGCCTATTACAAAAAAAATACAAAAAACAGTGAATATTAGCAAAATTTGGTGATATTGTTTCTAGATTATTTTATAAGTTTGTAGGTTATTTTATCTAATATACAAAAATTAATGTTTGTTTGTTTGTACTTTATGCGCGGCCATACCGTTGATCCGATTGTGATGGGGCTTTTTACAAAATGTTCAAGAGATTCCCGGGATGAACATAAGCTATAAAAGAGTTGTGACACTCAACACCTACACCCTTAATCGCCCTTTGTAGTCGAAAACGAGAAAAAAGTAGTTGCTTAAACCATAACAAATACACAAAATTAATGTACAAAGAATTTAATATCTCAAAAAGCTCGACAGAAAAGTCCGCGACAGCACATGTTTATCTCTTACGGATAACTCACAACAATTTTTGTTTTTCATTATTGCCAACAATATCGAGACAAGTACGTAGATTCCTGTGCAAGCATAGCAGCACATGGCGGGTATTCTTTTACGGATAACCCACTATAACGAATTTTGTCTTTTACCTCATTTATGCCAAGATGATCGACGTAAGTAGATTCCTGGGCAACACCGGGTAATCAGCACGGGAAATCTTAAAATAATTACGATATACATTTATAATTATTTTTAATTTTACTTATTCAACTAATCATAAGAAGTACATTAATTTTTGTCTTTCAGCTAATTTATACCAAGAAGATCGGGATGAGTAGATTCCCGGGTAAACAGCACGGGGTATATAAAAATAATTACATATAAATTTTTCCATCTTCTTATTTAACCAAACATAACTTACTTACTCACTGACACTATCGAACCCGTAGGTTCATGGCCGCGCGGACATAAGCTCTCCATACATCCCCATCCTGAGCTAATGCTTTCCAATCATTCCCTGTATAATCTACTTCCTTCAAATCATAGTTAACGTTATCCTCCCACCTCATTCTTGGTCTACCAACTGGGCGTTTTCCCTCTGGCTTTCCTACAAGAAGCTTCCATGCTAGTATTTCATTCCCCATACGTGCAACATGTCCTGCCCATCGCAGTCTACGAGACTTAACTGTTATTATATCTGGCTTCCTATAAAGACCATGTAGTTCATTGTTATGTAGTCTTCTCCATTCACCTGTTTGTTCATCTCTCTTTGGTCCAAAAATTTTCCTAAGTACTTTATTCTCAAATACTTTTAATCTCATTTCATCCCTTAAAGTAAGAGTCCATGTTTCGCACCCATATAATATAACTGGTAGAATAATAGTTTTATATATTTTCAGTTTAACGTTTTTTGAAAGGAGTTGAGACATCAAGAGTCTCTGCAATGCATAATAGCACGCATTTCCAGAATTGAGCCTATGTTTAATTTCTTTGTGCATCTCATTCCTATTTGTGATTATTGTTCCTAGGTATTTGAATTCAGCCACTTCCTTAAAATTTCCCTCATTTGTCATTAGCTGCCCATTTCCATTATATAATGTATTTCTACGTGTGACCATATATAACATAAAACACATTAATTTTCGAATTTGAGCTCATTTATGTATGTCAAGAAGATCGGGGTAAGTAGATTCCCGGGCAACGCCGGGTAATCAGAACGGGGTACCTAAAAAATATAAATTTATAATTTTTTCCCCTTTTACTTATTCAACTGAACATAAAAGCACATTAATTTCCATGTATTTAGGCGTAGCAGCGCACGCCGGGTATTAGTAAAATCCAAATTTAACAGATATTTCAAGTTATCAGTAGGAGAAATTCTGATTAAGAAAAATTCTAAAATCATTACACCGACATAGCACGCTCATTCTCCCAAAACAAAGGATGGATACGCTATGATTACTTCACCGTAAATAAACGACATTACGTATGGATGAAGGTGAAGTGCGAACATCGGTTAGAAACAAATTGATGTTCTTCGCAACTAACCATGTGTTGCGAAGGAGAACCAGCTTTCTTTGCTAACGTCATATTCTCCCATAGATGTTTTCATAAGTAATGTCAAGTGCAATATGACTCTTTCATAGCAAATTCCAATTATAGTAATCTCTCCCTTAACTGTTTACGTTCTAAAATGTCGCCATTTCATTCACCTGTTTGATATTCAGTTAATATTTACATTTCTTTTATTTTCTTCAAAATAATCTTATATATATATATATATATATATATATATATATATATATATAACAAATAATAGTTTTCAAAAACTAAAACAACACGCTTTATTAGAAAACCGAACTCAAAAATGAAAAATAATATTAATTTCTAACACGCTTGGGATAAATTTAAAGTGGTCAACAAAAAAATCATCTCCAACACATATAGAATAAAACTAGAATTATCAACAAAAACAAAATACTTTTACCATCAAAAGCGTGGGGTGCTCTATATAAATTAATATGTTTGATAATAAACAGATATTGGTAAAAGTAAAGTCTCTAAGAAGAACATGTAAAAATCATAAAAAGCACCCCACGCTTTTGAGGTAAAATTATTTTCTTTTTGTTCATAATTATAGTTTTATTCTATATGTGTTGATGATGATTTTTATGTTGACCACTTTACATTTATCCCAAGCGTGTTGGAAATTAACATTTTTTTTTTTCATTTTTGAGTTCGGTTTTCTAATAAAGCGTGCTGTTTTAGTTTTTTAAAACTATTATTTATTTTTTAGTTTTAATATTTTACAGACTAAAAAGTCGACAAGCCCGTAACCTATTATACCAGTTTTAATTTTCTTGATTTTCTGACGATTCTGGCAAGGAATTTAGAAGTAAAATATGAAATTATTGTATTGTCACGGGTCCTTTACAAGTATACAAAGTTTCAAGTCGATCCAATGTCTCTAAGTGGGTGAAAATCGTGTTCAAATATTCCGTTACATAAATACAAAGACACTTTTTGATTTTCTGATGATTCTGGCCAGGATTTTAGAAAATGAATATGAAATTATTGAATTGTCACGGGTCCTTTACAAGTATACAAAGTTTCAAGTGTATCCTATGTTTCTAAGTGGCTGAAAATCGTGTTCAAAGATTCCGTTACATAAATACAAAGACACTTTTTTGATTTTCTGATGATTCTGGCCAGGATTTTAGAAAATAAATATGAAATTATTGTATTGCCACGGGTCCTTTACAAGTATACAAAATTTCAAGTCGATCCAATTATTTTAAGTGGGTGAAAAACGCGTTGAAAGATTCCGTTACATAGATAGATAGATACAGGCCAAGCTAATATAAAGCGTGTAAAAAGCAATGTTTTGTTTGTTTGTTTGTTCGTATTCTAGGCGCGGCCATACCGTTGATCCAATTTTGGTGGGGTTTTTTTCAATATGTTCAGGAGATTCCCGGGATGAACAGAGACTATAAGGGAGTTGTAATACTCAATCCCTTCACCCCTAAAAATCACCCTTTGTAGTGAAAAACGTGAAACAAAGTCCCTATTTTGACGCTTAAATGGCTTACGCTGCGTAAACCATAACAAATACACCAAATTATTGTATACGGAATTGAATATCTCAAAAAGCTCTACAAAAAAGTCCGCGACAGCATATGTTCATTATTTTACAGATAACTCACAATAACCATTTTTGTCTTTCATTGATTCCAAGAAGATCGGTTAAGTAGATTCCTGAACAAGCGTGCTCTGCCATACCGTTCATCCGATTATGTTGGGGCTTTTGCAAAATGTTCAGGAGATTCCCGGGATGAACATAGGCTATAAGAGAGTTGTGATACTCAATCCCTTCACCCCTAAAAATCACACTTTGTAGTGAAAAACGTGAAATAAATTCCCTACTTTGACGCTTAAATGGCTTACGCTGCCTAAACCGTAACAAATACACCAAATTATTATATACGGAATTGAATATCTTACAAAACTCTACAAAAAAGTTCGCGACAGCATATGTTTATCTTTTACGGATAACTCACAGTAGCTATTTTTACATCGAGATAAGCTGAATACCGGGCAAGCAGAGAAGCTCAAGGCTGGTGGTAAAAACACATTAACATTTATTTAGGAGTAGCAGCGCACGCCGGGTATTAGCTAGTCTAATATATAAAAATTGAATGTTTGTTTGTTTGTACTTTATGCGCGGCTATACCGTTGATCCGATTGTGATGGGGTTTTTGTCAAACTGTTGAGGAGATTCCCGGAGATGAACATAGGCTATAAGAGAGTTGTAATACTCAACCTCTTCACCTCTAAAATCACCCTTTGTAGTGAAAAACGTGAACTAAAGCCCCTATTTTGACGCTTAAATGGCTTATGCAGCCTAAACCATAACAAATTCACCAAATTAATGTACACAGAATTGAATATCTCAAAAGACCTCTACAAAAATGTCCGCGACAGCATATGTTTATCTTCTACGGATAACTCACAATAACTATTCTTGTCTTTCGATTGATGCAAAGAAGATCGGGATAAGTAGATTCCCGGGCAAGCGTGCTCTGCCATACCATTCATCTGATTGTGATGGGTTTTTTCGAAAAATGTTTAGGATTTTCCCGGGAAGGTTATAGGTTATAAGAGAGTTTTAATGCTCAAGCCCTTATCCCTTAAAAATCACCTTCTGTAAGCTTTTTGTAAGCTTAAACGGCTTTCACTGCCTGAACCATAACACATACACGAAATGATTGCACACAGAATCGAATATCTCAAAAAACTCTACAGAAAAGTGCGCGACAGCATATGTTTATATTTTAAGATTTAAATTGTAACTCTATCCATTTGGACCAAAGAGAGATGAACAGACAGGCGAATGGAGAAGACTACATAACTGTTAGCCTCATGATTTCATGGGAAACCAGATAAAATGGAACAGTGAAGTCTTGTAGACTGCGATGGGCAGGACATGTGGCAAGAATGGGGAATGAAAGAGGGGCATGGAAACTTACATGTAAGAAACTCATGAATGAGGTGTCAGAATAACATTAACCGTGATTTGAGGGAAGTGGTTTATACCGGGTGCGGCAGCATAACTTCCTTTTTTAAAATGTGCGCCATTTAGTCGGTTGATGTCGTAGCGGAGCGCTAGTGGTCTCGTTCGAGAGGGGGGACTATAAAGTTTTGTCCTGACACAGTTCAGTCGCCATCATGCGTTGGAACAGTGAGGAGCGTGCGTTTGCCATTGAGGCCTACTTTTCGAGCGGATGTTCTGTGATCGCAACCCGGCGCGCCTTTCGGAATCGCTTTAAATTAGCCCCGTTGCCCCTGTCCCGGACCGGAAATCAATTGTTACGTGGGTCACTACGTTCAGACAAACTGCAAGTGCGACAAGACGAAGAACTGGAGTCCCTCGGCCGATTAGATCACCTGAGAACATTGAGGTAGTGAGAGCTTCAATGTTGCGATCACCACGGCGTTCTGCGCGCAAACATGCGTCTGCCCTTGGACTTTCCGATCGTTCTGTAAGGAGAATACTTCATGATGATCTTCATTTCCATCCATACAAGATGGCAATTGTGCAGGAACTTTCTGAACGTGACTTCAATTCTCGGAGGAACGCGTGTGAGGTTCTTCTGGAAGTCGTTCCTGAGGACGCTATTTTTTTTTTAGTGATGAAGCCCATTTTCATTTGTGTGGATCCGTCAACAAACAAAACATGCGCTACTGGGCTGACACCAATCCTCGACAATTGCATCAAAGGCCTTTGCATTCACCTAAAGTCACAGTGTGGTGTGCAATTTCCTCAAGTGGAATTATTGGTCCCTGGTTCTTTGAGGAAAATGAAGTCACAGTGACAGTTAATTCGGACCGGTATGTAAACATGTTACAGGATTTTTTTTCCCACGGCTAGATGAGTTGGACTTAGGGGACACTTGGTTCCAACAAGACGGTGCAACGGCACACACTTCAAGAGCATCGATGACTGTTTTGAGGGAACACTTCCCAGAGCGCCTTATCTCAATTAGGGGCGATTTGAAGTGGCCGGCCCGCTCTCCCGATTTGACCCCTTGTGATTTTTTTCTATGGGGTTATTTGAAATCCCGTGTTTATGTGAACCGTCCAAGGACCCTACAAGATTTGAAGACCAACATCCAGGAAGAAATTGCCAACATAACGCCTGCTATGCTGGCAGGAGTCATGACAAACGCCAGAAATCGGTTTACTCAGTGTATGGAGAATGGGGGACGTCACCTACCTGATTTGATCTTCAAAACTGAGTAAAACAAAACTTTATGTATGTGCCTATATTATAAAAAACGAATAAAAATTTTTAGATTCATACAATGCATTTTATTAAGTTTTAAAAAAAGGAAGTTATGCTGCCGCACCCTGTATAAGGGCTGATTATTGTAGCATTAGTAATTCCTAGAATTACTAATTTGGTTAATATTTGGGACCACGCAATAAGCTTTTGTTATGCAGTGGTTAACGGTAACTCAAGGGTTGGCAGGTATATGTACCTGGCTAAGTGAAACTAATGTTTATTATAAAAGTGTAAATTTGATTGACGTGTTGACAATACATTTTGTAAAAGGAATACTTGAGCCAATTTTAAACGTCCTTGGAAAATTAATATAAAAGGCCAATAAATTTTATTGTTAACACAGTGTGGTTAGTCGCTCTAATACGAACACAGTGTGTGGCCTGTTGCTCTCATACACACATGCAGTGTGGCTGGTGGCCCATACGAGTACATACAGCGTGGTCAGGAGCTCTCTTACTGAATACAGAGTGGGCTAGTTTATCATATTACTAGTATTCGGAGGAGTCTGTTGCTCCTATATTATTACCTAAAAGTGCGAATCAATCTATCGTTCGTAAATATACTAAGGAGCCTAGATTTGCTCAAGTAGCCTTCAAGACATATTAATTCATTATATATTGTGTTATTCATAAGAAGTTCACAGAATAAACCCGTTTTAATTAACTACACTACTCATTGTTACTGATCATCGAATTCCTTGTCCTTCACATCGGTAGAACCCAGAAATACAGTGTGATTATAAAGTCCCAGTACATTTTGTGGATAACGTAGCGCAAATAAAACAAAAATTATAAGGTAATTTCTACTATCAAGTTAGTGTTCAACATAACCTCCATCAATCTCAAAACATGTTTCCCAACGACGCACCGTCGCGTCGCCCGGAAAACATGCACCAACATATCCTCTGTAATCATTTTACTCGCTTGGCGTATGCGTTCTTTCAGCACTTGCAGATTAGGAAACTTGGTTCTGTACACCTGTTGCTTGATGAACCCCCAAGCAAAAAAGTCCAGGAATGCGAGGCCTGGCGAACGAGGTGCCCAGATACGAGGAGATGCCCTTCCAATCGACCTTTTGGGAAACCTGTCATTGAGATACCCGCGTATAGCCAGAGCAAAGTGTGGTGGTGCTCCATCTTGTTGCAACACCACTGTATCAATGATATCATCTTGCTGTAACTGTGGCTGTAAGAAAAGTTGCAACATATCAAGATACACGTCTCCCGTGAATGGTTTCCTTTGGAATCAGTCTCTAACTTCTTCGTACGACTGACCTCTTAAACGCGCAGAAACAATTTCTATCCGTTCTTCAATGGTGAACATATTTGTATCGTTCGAATTGCTGTAACAGAAATACGATATGTAAGCGATTTCTTTAAAATGTACTGGAACTTTATAATCACACTGTAGATTAATCTAAAACACGCCCTGAAGAGATCCTCGTGCCTCCGAAAGTTTTGCCGCATTATAAAACATTAGCACAAGATATGGGTGTATGGAGACTTTATATCCAAGAGGTCATGAGCCTAAGGTTTTCACAGTGCCAGTGATTTAGTTAGAGTTAATCTAATGGACATGTAACTGCATTATTATCTATGTAGCATTACTCATGAACACAGATAAGTCCCAGAGAGCGTAATAATCTGAAACAGCAGACAAAGCAGAATAAAGTCAGGAAGTGATATGGCAAGAAAATGATTACAAATGTTAACTAGATGTTTAACCTTGAAAATATACTACTGTAGTGTATAATCTTGCACATACAAGGCAAAACAAGTATTGTCAATCTTGTTTCTAAAGCCCAATTCGAACTCATATTTCTTTATTACATTCCTTTCCGCCATTCTTCTCTTCAGGTTTTTTAGCACTGTATATCTTTCAGTATAATGAGAAAGGCCTACAACTGAATGGTATTAATAAGCTGTTAGTTTATGCTGATGATGTAGTACTACTGGCCGATAGCTAGGAGATACTAAAGGTCAACATGCACACACTATTGAGTAACACTAAGAAATTAGGACTGGAAGTAAATATCAGTAAAACTAAATATATGGTCACACGTAGAAATACATTATATAATGGAAATGGACAGCTAATGACAGATGAGGGAAATTTTGAGGAATTGGCTGAATTCAAATACCTAGCAACAATAATCACAAATAGGAATGAGATGCACAAAGAAATTAAACATAGGCTCAATTCTGGAAATGCATGCTATTATGCATTGCAGAGACTTTTGATGTCCCAACTCCTTTCAAAAAACGTTAAGCTGAAAATATATAAAACTATTATTCTACCAGTTATATTATATGGGTGCGAAACATGGACTCTTACTTTAAGGGAGGAAAGGAGATTACGAGTATTTGAGAATAAAGTTCTTAGGAAAATTTTTGGACCAAAGAGAGATGAACAGACAGGTGAATGGAGAAGACTAGATAACAATGAACTACATGGTCTTTATAGGAAGCCAGATATAATAAGAACAGTTAGGTCCCGTAGACTGCGATGGGCAGGACATGTTGCGCGTATGGGGAATGAAAGACGTGCATGGAAACTTCTTGTAGGAAAGCCAGAAGGAAAACGCCCAGTTGGTAGACCAAGAATGAGGTGGGAGAACAACATTAACTATGATTTGAGGGAAGTAGATTATACAGGGAATGATTGGAAAGCATTAGCTCAGGATAGGGATGTATGGAGAGCTTGTGTCCGTGCGGCCATGAACCTACGGGTTCGATAGTGCTAGTGAGTAAGTAAGTATAATGAGAAGCTGGCCCATTGCTACAACCACCAACCTGGAGGTTGTTTTCTACAAAGCATTTTATTATATGGGTACGACACCTGGATATTTTTTTAATTATCAGATGTATATAAATTGAAGTGTGGTACATGTGACAATCAATGTCTATATAGGAAAAACTGGTAGACTTTTAACTCTCGGATAAAGGAACACATGAGAGCATATAACAGAAATTTAGAATATTCAAAATATGCTAACCACCTACTCCAATTTAATCATTGTTTCGGACCAAATTTTGAAATTTTACATGTTTGTGATAAGCCGGAGGGTCGAGGGTTCAAGTCCCGTTGGGGTCAGGATTTTTAAACTGACCCAAACCCTCTGGCGGCACTATGGCCCTGGGGTCGACTCAGCCTCTAACGGAAATGAGTACCAGACGCTTGTTCTGGGGGTAAAGGCGGCCGTCACGCAGGGCTGACATAAAGTGCCGATTGTCTAGAAAAAGTGGGAGCCTTAACCTCCTACTACCCCAAGGGCCTCCGGGCCTGTTGTGGGATCACTTTACTTACTTTACTTACATGTTTGTGATAAGGGTAAGCGGTTGGATCTTTTGGAGGCTGTAGAAATAAATAAATTGAAAACTAGTAATAAACTGTTAAATCCTCAACTTGATTTGAATGAATCGCCTTTGTTAAATTAAAAATATTTAAATAAATTATTGTTTTATTGTTGCCTAGATCAGTTGATATGTGCTATAATAACACAATTCACAATTTGTTAACATGTCTGAAGAAGGTACAGTGTACCGAAACAGCTGTCACTGAATTATATCTTTAAAAATATGAAAATCAGATAAACTAAGTTTTATTTTTATTTAATTGATAAGACGAAAATATATTAATTTTCACATTTTGTTTACCAGAATGGAAAAGTCAAGTTCTAGTATACGCCTTATCTACTGGTAATAAATAAAATGCTATGAGGATAAAATATTTTGATAAATAAGTTTGAGATAAGCAAGATCTATTCTCCGCTATTCTATTTCTGAAACTAATAATACGTATAACATACGCATATATCCTATTTTTTAATCACAAGCTAATCAAAATAAATTATAATTTCCTTAGCAATATATCATCAATCCTCATTATTATTCTCCTTCCTTCCAAGTATTAGGCCAAGGCCTGTTACGATCCTATAGAAAATT
The DNA here is from genome assembly GCA_030220185.1 of Diploptera punctata. NCBI lineage: Eukaryota > Metazoa > Arthropoda > Insecta > Blattodea > Blaberidae > Diploptera > Diploptera punctata. The sequence goes on along the minus strand of JASPKZ010006829.1, from coordinate 727,555 downwards.
TCCTCTCCAGCGTTTCATTGGACGGCCCAGAGATCTTCATCCTCGTGGTATATAATTATAAACAGCTTTGGGCATCCGATTTGAACTCATTCTTTCAGGATGGTGTTTCCAATTTAGTTGGTACTGTTTAATATATTCCAAAATTGGCGTAGTCTTCAATTCTTTTAAGATATCGGTGTTCCTTTAGTCCCGCGCCGTAGCCGAGCGGTTAAGGTAGGAAGTCTTGGCGCAGAGCTACGGGACTTGCGCTGGTTCGAGAGTCTCCATGGGGGAAGAAATTTTCTCATGGTATTTCGACCAGTATGGGACCGGTGCCCACCCAGCATCGTGAGGCAATTGGGTAGCTACAATAAGTAGCGGCTCCAGGTTGAGGAACCAGCTATAACGGATGGGGGACTCGACATGTTAACCACATGTCACCCCTACACTGGCTGTTGATCATCTACCTCTGTGATTGACACATGTGGATGTGAAGGGCCAGCAGCCGGCTGGTAAAAGGGCAACCGCTGAAAAGTGGAAAGACCCTCAATCGGAAATCGGTGTTCCTTTTCCGATCCCGTCTCGTGTAACCCGCTGTTCTGCGCATGAATCTCATTTCAGAAGCCGTTATTCTGCTTTCATGTTGTCTTTTTTGGGCCAGTTCCACCAACAGAGGTAACTGTATTACGCCAGTTTTTCCCATATATAATACATAGCTTAAACTGGCGTAATACAATTACCTCTGTCAAACCGACCCTTAGTGTACCATAGGTCAACACTGGTTTAGCAAAAGTGTTATATAAACGTAATATGTTATTTTTTTTGTACAAGAGATGGTTTCATAACTTGATTAATAATTCCCAAACTTTTATTATAACTAGTAAGTTTTTCAGGAATATCCTTTTCATCCCAGATAGAGAGATAATATCCAAGATATTTAAATTGATTACATCTCTCTAAAATTTTATTCTGGAGACAGATTTTACCTTGTATGTAGGGGGCACGCCGTAGCGTAGTAGCTAAGGCACTGAGCTACAAGCCGGAGCGCCGAGGATTCAAGTCCCGTTGGGGTCAGGATCTTTAAACTGACCCAAACCCTCTGGCGGCACTATGGCCCTGGGGTCGACTCAGCCTCTAACGGAAATGAGTACCAGACGCTTGTTCTGGAGGTAAAGGCGGCCGTCACAAAGGGCTGACAACCCGGCTGACGTAAAGTGCCGATTGTCTAGAAAAAGTGGGAGCCTTAACCTCCTACTACCCCCAAGGCCTCCGGGCCTGTTGTGGGATCACTTTTATGATTATATATTTCGGAAATACATTAGAGAATTCCGATCAATTGTTGAATTGATCAATATCAAAAGGATTTCTAGTAAAATCGGTACAATATATTTTAAAGTATATAAAACATTATGTTCAGAACATGTTAATTATAATTAACATTCTACTTATGAGGTAGTCTAAAAATAGAGTATGAAGTCAACTTTTTAATCACATGTGTTAAGTGGGAGGATAACTGCAGTGAACTCAGCCTCAAACAAACATTTGCTCACGTGTTTAGATAAATAACATTTGCGAATAAAATAAAAACAAAGTTCAATATAACTACATCAGAACACGAGTACATTATTACGCATCTTACCTGCTTCTAATAGCTCTAGGTAAATACGGATTTAAATGTTAAACCAACGCCAAAAAAGCAAATTAAAATTCGTCTTCTTCCTTTCCAGGATTAGGTCAATGTGACCTGTTCCGGTCTCAAGTCCATCGTTTCCTTGGCCGTCCCAACCAAAGATCTTTTTCCATGTGGTTTGTAGGTATTGATCTTTTTGGGTAATCTTGTATTGTCCATTCTGTCTAAATGTTATTTCCAATGGTACTTGTACTCTTCTAGTTTATCAACTACTGAAAATATCTTCAGTTCATTTCTTATTGATTCATTGTGTAATCTATCCATGCGTGTACATCCTTTTACAGATCTTAAACATTTCGTTTCAGTGGCTTTGAATGTGTGAGATATCTTTTTTTTGTAAGTACCCAAGATTCAGATCCATATAAAAGAACAGGAACAGCCATAATTTTATAAAACCTGAGCTGAGTTTCTCTTCCGAGTCTTTCGGAGGGTTCTTCTTATGGTGCCACACATCATTTGATATCAGTTTATAACCCAATCATAGCTATATGTTATATCTGAACCAAGATAGTTAAAGTGTGCTATCTGTTCTATTATTTCATTATTGATCACTACTTTTTGCTCTGACTGGCACTTTGCCCTGAAAAGCCATAATTTTACTTTTGAAGTTGAGACTTTGAGATTATAATAGAGTCCTAATTGATTCAACATGTAAATGGCTCTTTGTAAATCATACTCTGATTAAAATTAAAATTCGTTGAATAAAAAAAGGCCTACTGTTATACTATTTCATCAAAACCATGGCATGACAGGCCTTGTTCTAACAGCTGGCTTGAGGCCTCATATTAACAAGTGTCAGCATATTGGATCCCCCAGCCGTTACAGTATTTGGTTTTTTCAATATGCAGTTGTTATAACTTTGTGAACACATTAAAGGGATTATAGGAGAAATCTAAAGTCGTACATTCATTTTTATGTTCATCGAAATTATTTTAGTCTTCTTCTTCTTCTTCTTCTTCACTTCACGGGTTAGGCAAATTGCCTGTTCCGCCTCACAGTTGTTCTGTCCATCTTTTCACTGGCCTTCCTACATTCCTTGAACCTCTTGGCTTGTATTTGAATGCTGCTCTTGGTAATCTTGATACATTCATTCTTTCCACGTGTATTATTTCAGTAGAAAACATTATTTGAGAATAGGGATATATGGAAGAGTCATGTCCGTGCATCCGTGAACATCTGGGTTCGATAACGCCAGTTACTTAGTGTTTATCTGAATATTTTTTAGGTCAAAAACGTTTATCTGAATAATTTTGAGGTAAAAATTTCGAGACATTGTGCATTAGTTTAAAAAAAATCAAGTATGTAATTTTTTTAATAAAACCTATTAAATTGTTTCAAATACAAAGTTATTTACGATAATTAAAACTATTTTTTACTCTTAGAATGAATGGGATTTTTTCAGATTATAATTTCCGTTTAACTTTCAAGAGCACCACCTTTTCTTTCACTCTTCATATCCGACAAGAGTCCCACTTCCTCGTGATGGCGTCATGGTTAAGAAATGCGAATAAGAATGTAGATCGCAATGTGGTTTTACGACCCCATTTCCATCAAATTTTATAATTTACAACACGAACAGAGGTTGATACCTATCAGCACTGTAACATCAAAGTTCTATCTTCGTTAAATGACATGAACACTTCTCGCGAACCGGCACGAATCAATTCATTTCAGATAAGAATGAGATGTCAGAACAGAAGCACTCTTCAACTCATTTCAAGCTTTACATTACTGTAATGACAAACGTAAGGAAATAGAGCAGTAGAAATAAAAACTTACATGAACAGTTCATTGAATGTAAAAGTAGGCCCGCGCAGCAGCTAAGTGGTTAAAATTATTATAAAAAACATAGGCTATGTGGCAAATTAGTAATACTGCTCCAGGGAAATTCCAATATATGAAAAGACAAATGAGGGAAATTTTGAGGAAGTGGCTGAATTCAAATACCTAGGAACAATAATCACAAATAGGAATGAGACGCACAAAGAAATTAAACATAGGCTCAATTCTGGAAATGCGTGCTATTATGCATTGCAGAGACTCTTGATGTCCCAACTCCTTTCAAAAAACGTTAAACTGAAAATATATAAGACTATTATTCTACCAGTTATATTATATGGGTGCGAAACATGGACTCTTACTTTGATGGATGAAAGGAGATTACAAATATTTGAGAATAAAGTTCTTAGGAACATTTTTGGACCAAAGAGAGATGAAGAGACAGGTGAATGGAGAAGACTACATAACAATGAACTACATGGTCTTTATAGGAAGCCAGATATAATAAGAACAGTTAAGTCTCGTAGACTGCGTTGGGCAGGACATGTTGCACGTATGGGGAATGAAAGACGTGCATGGAAACTTCTTGTATGAAAACCAGAGGGAAAACGCTCAGTTGGTAGACCGAGAATGAGGTGGGAGAATAACATTAACTATGATTTGAGGGAAGTAGATTATACAGGGCATGATTGGAAAACATTGGATCAGGATAGGGATGTATGGAGAGCTTATGTCCGCGCGGCCATGAACCTACGGGTTCGATAGTGCCAGTGAGTTAGTTATAAGAAATTACCAGATACTCTCCACAATTTATCGAACCTCAAAAATATATACAAATAAAAGCATAAAATACATAATTGATATAGTCGATACAATATCGTTCTCAACAACGTCAGGATCGATATTAATCCACTTGTGATAGCTCGTAATTCTCATAAGTAATGCCACGAGCGATTTCCAAATTATCGATAAATTCACGACTCACGAAGTGAGGAGTGAATTTATCTAGAGAATTTGGAAATCAAGAGTGGCATTTGTTAGGACTATTTAACGAATACAATTAAGCCGTTTACTCACAAATCATTATTTAAATATAGTTATTTTAAAATATTTATATATTTAATGTAAACGGCGATGTTTGAAAACAAATGAGAAGCGATAGGTGCGCTTCATCTGCTTCTTTTGTTTATCACTGCAACCAGATCATACTATTTATTGCCAAAGGAACACAATACTGTAAGAATGCTCTCTAGTGGAGAAAAAATGAAACACATCAAACTGTATATTAATTCATTTCTCATGTCGTATGATGTAAATATGACAATTATATTTTTCTGGATTGTTACCTGGGAAAAAATACATTTAAGAAAGTGCAAACAGTGGTTTCTTTTTTTTGGTGGTATAATCAATTGCTACAAATGTTTTTATATTAACTCCCGCATGCGGCATGTGTTGACATTCATGCACTATATATACATTCTGGTAGCCGTATTTATTACAGGCTCAGTCACTGCAAAATAATGGTCAGACCTGTTCAGAATATTAAAAAGGAGGAGCTTCCTTTAATATGGTAAATATAACACTGATAAATATTTCGTGAACACGGCTCTGATTGGTTGTAAAACAGAAATAATTGAAACGTGATTGGTCATTGACTCCCATTTGGGGCATGAGTTAAATAGTCAGAATAAATAAACATTTCTTAAGAACTTCAGTTAAAAAATTTCAGGACTATCAGTTCCCGTAATAGTTTAAGGCAATATAGCTGTGATCCAGTATTTCTCTTTCAGACTTTGAGTTAGAAAATGGCAGACGTTATCTATGAGTGTAAGTAACCTTGATCATTCTCCGTGAACAGAATAATGCTATCAGAACACGAGGTGCCAGTGCGTGTTGTTTAATGTAAAACACACGTAATGGATAATCTTACTTCATACAACCTTTTAAACGTTTATCTAACACTAGTCCAACTGCAGTATCAAGGAGCTGGATTAAGGGCGCCGTGAAACCTATAGTCCATGAGGGCTGAAGTGTCTAGAATATTTTAGAAAGAGAAAGAGAGTACTCACCATCTTCCTTCTCACTCAAACACATATCACTTCACGGTGACAGCGGTAGGGCAGACACTCCCTGTAATGAACATAGATCAGTGGTGGCATTCCCTTCTTCTAAACATTCTTCCTGTCAAGTTTCTATGTCTTCATTTTCATCGTCGTCGGTATCGTCTAAATTTATTTCAAACTGATCACTAATTTCGTCCATTAAACCGTCTGCCTGCCAATATGACTCTTCAATCTTTTCAGTGTGTTCACACGCTCTGCAGTCACTTTTAACAGAGCACTCTGAACCAGTCGCCACTGACAAAAATTACCTGACACAAAAGTGACTGGACGGAAGTGGGGGGGTGGAGTTTTTCTAGCATTCCTAAGTAATTTTACAAGGGTAGCTCATTGTGTTTTGCGAAGGGTGGAAGAACAGTTCTCTAGACAAGGATAGCAGAAAGCATGCCAACTTAGTCCTTTTACACTATAGCATGATATTTAATTACCCACTCAAATATCAATTAAATCCAATAAATAATTATAAAATTATATATTAAAGATGTTTAGCCCCGCTGGAATTTAATTATCTTTAACTCATTTTACTCGTAAATATGGAGAAACAAATGGGACTATTTTCTGTCATGACAATTCTGGTTACAACAGTTATTCTCAACACTTCTAAAATTCACAGTTTAAAATAACAGTTATTCTATAAACCAGCGATAAACACATTAATAACCTGCGATAAACCCACGGCTTTGTCGATAACATCTCCGATGATAATTAATTTATGTCCGAATTTAACCGAGTAAAACACAAACAAATGTACATATTTAACAGCGTAAAAGAGTGTTTCATGGGATTCACTATAGGTTAGAGTAAGCGAATTTGGGGTTCACCGAATAAGGTTAGGTTAGCTTTTCATCATCATCATCATCATCATCATCATCATCTTCCAGGGATTAAGCCTGTTGGCTCGTTACTTCTAAAATTCACAGTTTAAAATAACAGTTATTCTATAAACCAGCGATAAACACATTAATAACCTGCGATAAACACATTAATATCCTGCGATAACCACATTTTAACCTGCGATAAACCCACGGCTTTGTCGATAACATCTCCGACTTTAATAACTAATTTATGTCCGAATTTAACCGAGTAAAACACAAACAAATGTACATATTTAACAGCGTAAAAAAGTGTTTCGTGGGATTCACTATAGGTTAGAGTAAGCGAATTTGGGGTTCACCGAATAATGTTAGGTTAGCTTTTCATCATCATCTTCCAGGGATTAAGCCTGTTGGCTCGTTACTTCTAAAATTCACAGTTTAAAATAACAGTTATTATATAAACCAGCGATAAACACATTAATAACCTGCGATAACCACATTTTAACCTGCGATAAACCCACGGCTTTGTCGATAACACAGCATCTCCCACGATACTAACTAATGTATGTCCGAATTTAACCGAGTAAAACACAAACAAATGTACATATTTAACAGCGTAAAATAGGTGTTTCATGGGATTCACTATAGGTTAAAGTAAGCGAATTTGGGGTTCACCGAATAAGGTTAGGTTAGCTTTTATGTTCGTTACATTCTCAATATGTTTAAATACGTAAAAAAATACTTATTCTATGGAGATTTAAAATGGCCAAAGATTACAACGTAAAAACATATTTACACTCGTAAATTTCACGTTATATTAACATACTTCAATGATGGTAATTTTCCGGGGATAAATGTTACAAATATCACCTAGTAATGGGAAAAATTGAATTAAAAATGTCTTAAGTTGCTTAAGTAAATACCTGGTTATGCTCAACCCCACCAGATTAAGTAGCCTGAGATTGATGTTCTTACCTGAAACAAACAAGAGAATTTTTCTTCGTTACACATTTGTTAAATACAATGAGAGCAATCCAAAAATACAAAAGTTTTCATCAAGATACATACATTCATATGATAATAACTATGGAGAATCAGTGCAAATTATCATAAGTAATACCAGGAGTGATTTCCAAATTATCGATAAATTCACGACTCACAAAGTGAGGAATGAATTTATCTAGAGAATTTGGAAATCAAGAGTGGCATTTGTTAGGACTAATTAACGAATCAAATTAAGCTGTTTACTCACAAACCATTATTTAAATATAGTTATTTTAAAATATTTATATATTTAATGTAAACGGTGATGTTTGAAAACAAATGAGAAACGATTGGTACGTTAAATTGCTTCTTTTGTTCATCACTGCAATCAGATCATATTATTTATTGTCAAAGGAACGCAATATTGTAAGAATGCACTCTAGTGGAAAAAAAATGGAACACACCAAACTGTTTATTAATTAATTTCTGATGTCGTATGATGTAATTATGACAATTATATTTTTCTGGAATGTTATTATCTGGGAAAAAATACACTTACGACAGTGCAAACAGTGTTTTTTTTTATGGTATAATCAATTGCTACAAAGGTTTTTATATTAACTCCCGCATGCGCTATGTGTTGACATTAATGCACTATATATACAAACTGGTAGCCGTATTTCTTACAGAGGCAGTATCTGCAAAATAATGCTATGACCTATTCAGAATGTTAAAAAGGAGGTGCTTTCTTTATTATGATAAACTTTAGTTGGTAATTTCTAGGCGAAACACGACTGTGATTGGTTGTAAATCAAAAGTCATTGAAATGTGATTGGTCATTGACTCCCATTTGGGGCATGAGTTAAATTGTCCAGAGTAAATAATTCAAGCAAGTTTATAAAACACAACGAAAATTATGGATCCGCTATAAATTTTAGGAACGAATATACTATACCAAGGGCATATTTATAATATACTAGCTGGCCCGGCGAACGTCGTATCGCCTTTAAATATTTTTACGTTAATTTTTCCGATGCTTTAATAGTTATCTGCTATTCGGGGCGGAAACAAATCAAAATATCATATAAATCGGTCCAGTCGTTCTTGAGTTATAAATATTGTAACTAATCCGACTTTGTTTTATATATATATATATATATATATATATATAGAAGTCCCGGACACGCGTTGCTGTGGCTAAGGTATACGTTAAATTATGTTGTAGTAAACTAAGTGAGAAATCTAAATCAGAAAGTTTTTGTTTTACACAATTTTTTAGTTCTGGTACGTTAACTACACCCGGTATGAATATGGGTGGTGGTTTATGTGGAAGTGGTTTTGTTGATTGAGATGAATTTATGTTGTCTGCATTCTCAGTATCATCCATAAGTGTATCATAAGGATTATATACATTCATTGATGGAATATTTTGAGGAGGCTTGCTGGTTTCATTATACTTTCGTTTTTTTTGTCTATGAACTTGTTGGCAGTTTGGATTCTCATCATCATCAAGAAGTCTCTGTATAGTAATATCATCTTGTGATATATTATAGTCATCTTGTTTTTCATTTAATTGAGGCATGGAGATTGTTTCTGTAATATTAGGCATATTATTATAACTAACAGACTTACTTACAGTTCTGTTATTCCGTTCCTTAGGACCTTCATATGTTTTTTTAATTTACATTCTTCTTAAATGTAAGATTTATGTCACATAGGCCTATACCATTTTGCGGAAATCACTTGATATCTTATCATTCAAGGTCTCTAGAACTGACTCGCCATATTGTTCAATATCTCTTCTCGGTCCAGTTAAATTTAAATTAAGTTGCTGTCTTTCAGCCAGATTACGTAAAACTAATACTTACACACGAAATTAATATTATTATCAATATATTGAAAATAAAATAAACACAAACACACTTAAATGATCAAATAATCAATATTTGTAATTCAATTGAAATTCGCGTTTGCAACAAAAAGCACAGCCACCTGGTTAAATAATAAACCAATTACCTTACCGTCATCTGTTAGAATCGAATTGAACTCACAGATAATTATAACTCTTTGTTAAATAATAAACAAATAATTTGCAATAAAAAATAATGCGACTATAAATTTGGTTATAAACAACCGCAGGTCTCAAGTTGGATCAAACTGCACACAGTGTGCAAAATTTTATTAAAATCGGTTCAGTAGTTTAGGATTCCATCGCGGACAAACAACGTGACACGTAATTTTTATATATTAAGATAAGATGTTATTTATATTCTAACCATTGTAATTAATTTTTCGCAACATAGACAATTTCCAAACAAGAGAGTGCATGGCACTCTATAAATGAATATTTATTTTACATAGGGAAGAAAGATAGAATAAGTGAGAATATTTTACAGTGATGACTAAAGATGATTAAAATGTATACTGGAAAAGTCACTGACTTGCAAACAATGACAAACAAAACTGTAAGTAATCCAAAGTAAATAACAAATGATTGATTATAACTTATCCAACCTTTGGAGTTGTTGATTGTAGAAGATGGCTCTGCCCATTTGCCTTTACATTCAATTAGATCCTTAAGACTCATAGAATTAAATTGATATTAACATTTTAAAAAATATTGACTTCATAAACATTTACTAAATTACTAGTACACTGGTTTACGTTATATAACAGCAAGTAGTATGGAAATACCGCGCTGAGATAAATGTGTTCAAACAATAAGCATGTATGTGATGAAACAATATTTGACTTCCTTCACTCTTTAGTTGTAAATAAGTTTTCAAAAGTGTTTTTCTTCCAGGGCAATGAAATTATAGAACCACTGGTCGTGACATGACGTCATTTCTAAACATGCTTTAAGGTGGATTTGAAGAAACCAGGCCGAATCAAATGACGTCATCCTATTTGGCAACTTGTTAGCATGCCTAATCTTAAGAACTGTAAAACAAACTTAATGTAAGAAATTGTAATTATAAATTTAAGGGATAAATTAGGAATTTCAATAAGTTGTAATATCATCATCATCATCACTCCAGGGATTAGGCAATTGCCCGTTCCGACTTCATAATGCATCGCCCAACGTCTTCTAGGTCTTCCAACATCACGCCTTCCTCTTGCTTGATAGTTTCTTGCTAACAATGGATATCTCTCCTTACTCATTCCATCCATGTGATCAATCCATTTCTGTCTGTAATTCTTGTCTTTATCCAATAAAGGATGTAAGTTGTAATAATAACAATAATAATAATAATAATATTATTATTATTATTCAGGTATCATGACAGCTGCCGCAGTCTTCCGGAAACCAAACGCCATTCCTCTCTGTCCATTCATTGATCTTCCTCCATTCCTCTGATATTCATAGCTGCTAGTACCCCTTCAATCCAAGTTTTCTTCGGTTTTCCTCTCTTCCCCCCCTTCCATTGGGATCCATTCCATAACAGTTTTAGGCAATCTTTGTTCTGGTATTCTTTTGACATGGTTATACCACTGTAATCTTTTCTTTTCTATAATGTCTAAGATGTCCGGCTCATCTTGTACACCCCTAATTTCCCTTATTTCATATTCTAACCATTCTAGATTTTCCAGCTGATCTTAAATTTTCATTTCCCTGGTAGGAATTTGCCAGACTTCAGCACCATATGTTAAAATGCTCTGGATTATGGTTTGAAAGAAAACCTTGAACAAAAATTACCCGTCCCCCAGGTTGAGGGTTGATGCATCGGGCCAGCTCCTCGTTCGTCATAAAAAGAAAAAAATGCTAAAAAATCAAACATCATGCCTCGGAAAAACACTCTAGGACGATTATTATTTTTTTTTAAATTACGGATGAGCCCATGTAGGACTACGCAAAGTACTTAGAGGCGTTTCCTTTGAGCCCAAATTTCTATCTTCCTTTTGCTATGAGCTTGTTTTTTTATCATCTGTCCAAGTTGTTCCAGTTTTTTTCTTCGGTTTGTCCTCTTGGTCAACTTGCCACTTATTCACCTTAATTCTAAATATACCTCTGTTTGGGATATCTTCTTTAGTAATTCCTGCCAATTTTAAGTCCTTTTTGACTTCATCAATCCACTTCATAGTATCCACTGGAGCTTTACTTCTGTTTTCGTAGAATTCCATTATCTGTTTTGTAAGCCTATTTGAGTTAATTCGTTTAATATGGCCATAAAATTTTAACCTTCGTTTTCTAATATCACTATGAATGTCTGTATATATTTTTATTTCCTTTTTTCTTCTGAGTCTAAATGCTTCACCTATGACTTGTGGACCTAAAACTTTTGTTATAATTTTGCATTCTTTTTTCACTATATTTTCGATATATTTTTTTCTGTTCAAAATTAATGTTTCTGCTCCATAGAGGCACTCTGGTTTAATTAGAGTGTTATAGTGTCGTAATTTTGTTATTATTATTATTATTATTAACTATGTTTTATTTATTATGGAAGAGTTAAGGTCATAAGGACTTCTCTTCCACTCAACCAGCACAAATACAAATAAATATGACAATATAGAAGTAAAGTAATCCCGCTACAGGCCTCAGGAGGCCCTTGGGGTAGTGGGAGGTTAAGGCTCCCACTTTTTCTGGACAATCGGCACTTGATGTCAGCCGAGTTGTAAGCCCTGCGTGACGGCCGGCTTTACCCCAGAACAAGCGTCGTACTCATTTCGGTTAGAGGCTGAGTCGACCCCAGGGCCATAGTGCCGCCAGAAGGTTTTGGTCAGTTTAAAAATCCTGACCCCACCGGGACTTGAATCCTCGACCTTCCGGCTTGTAGCGCAGTGCCTTAACCACTACGCTACGGCGTGCCCCTACAATATAGATATACACTATACTAATTATAAAGAGTTAAAAATATATTAAATGTTGCAATGTAAATTTCGTGTACAAACAACATTTTATACGATAATAACAATAATACAAATTTCATAGTTTATTTTGTGCATACTTGCATTCCCCTCAAACACTAACTGCGAACAAACTATAAACATTACGAAGTTAAAACTTTCGTTATAGAAGCCTCTGAAGAAGGGAGAGACTGGTTATATGGCACGCAATGAACATGTGATCATTTTCTGCACCAGAGATACTCAGCCATGCACAGGTGACGTTTACTTCTGTGAATTTTATGAAGCAACATTAAAAAAAATACAGTATGTCCCAAGTATGTATTGTAAGCCCATGTTTTCCCTTTACAGAGATTTAGGCGTTCTTCCCCTACAGAGAAGAATGTTAACCATACTAATTTAGTTACACTTGTTTTCGTATAGATGTCATTTTGAGTGGCCCGTGGTCAGCGTTCCGCCTCATAATGATATCTAGGAAACCAAGGTAGTACTAGGACGGGAAAATTCGGTAAATTTTGCTTTGAGGCCTTTTCATTCAGGGTTAAGGATTTTTTACGAGCTTGAAAATCTTCAGACTCGGGACCCACGGCTTAAAGTCCGTCCCGGAGGACTTGCTCCTTGGATTTTTCCGTCCTAAAAAATCCATCAACCCCGGCCGGGTTTGAACCCGCGATCCTCGGGACCAGAGGCAAGGAGCATCGCCACTAGTCTACCGCGGCCAAGTAACCTAACAAAAAGTCGCACATCTATCCATACCACTTAAAACAGATATGGATTTGTATAACATTTATTATACCGTAATTAATATATAATTAATGTCTTATTGCCCGATAGTTTATACTTGCAAAAATTTCGACATATTTTTGGAACAATCAGACGAACACTTAGAAACAAAGTAAGAAAGGATACGCAGCTATGATTTAACTCAACGATGGCAATACCAGAGGCGATGTATGGAAGTGAAGCCTGGGTCCTCAAGGAAAAAGAAAAAAAGTAAAATTCAGGCAGCGAAAATGAGCTTCGTACGGGCTGTGAAAGATTGTACAAGGGAAGAGCGTATTCCATCCATAATAATTCTGCCCCAAGGCACGTCCTTCACTGAAATCATAGCATTTTCATGCTATGCTTGCAGCTTTACTAGGGAATTCTAGGTGTGGTAGCTTCCCGTTGCTTTCCATACCGGTGAAGGATGATGATGATGATAAGGATGATGATGGCCATATGATTTCGGGGACCGTTTGGGCCTTAAAGTTTTCCTGACATTTGCCTTATAGGTGAGGAAAACTCCCGATAAAAACCTCACCCAGAAAACTGCCCCGACCGGGGATCGAACCCGGACCCGCTGCGTGACAAGGCGGCACGCTACCTCGAGACCAGAGCGGTGGAAGAGAGCATATTAGAAATGAGAATATTAGAGAGGAACTAAAAGTGCAACCACTTCTTCAACAAATAGAAGAACACAGGAACAATTGGATAGAACTGCAAAGAATGGCAGATGATAGGGTACTAAAGATGGCACTGATGTATAATCCAGGAGGACGAAGATCGGTAGGAAGACCAAGAAAGCGCTGGGCTGAACAGAAGTGAGATCGGAACAGGCAAAGATGTAATCCGTGAAGGAAGATGATAAGTTTATACATGTCCATTTAAGATTATCCAAGGTTCAAATTATATCCCCTGTAGGAACATTAATTATTCTGACTGGAATTTTATTAAAGTTAGGTGATTAAATTTAAAGTATAGATGTTACTAGCCACATATATATCACTAGAGACCGGATGTTAGGGAAAATGCCTAGTTATTTATTATAGATTTTGTAAAAGTGACTTCATATAAGTTCATACCAACGACCATAGAGTTGCTTTCCATAATGTCCATTTTGCCTATAAATGCCTATTTCAGCTTATAAAGCCTATAAATGCCTATTTACAATTTTACTCGAAATTTACTCAGTATTTCAATTAAATAAATTGAAATGGACAAACTTCATGGCACAAATCATTTCATATAAGTTTTCAAATGTTCTTTTTATAAATTCCCTTAGAACATTTTAGGGTAAGGGTGGCAATAACCCAATAACCTAGCAGGTAGATGGTTTCCCCCTCAATGCACTCCCGTTAGCTAAATATTGAATATTTCCACCTCATGCATTCCCGTTAAGCGAAATAGCCCTACGCTATGTCCCATTGTATTAAGCTCCGGCTCTAAGGCTTGGAGAAAAGTTCTTTGCTTCTTCTCGATACAAACATTGCTGAGTGACAAAGAGGGTTCTGCTCTTTGTAAAAAGGCAAAACAAATTCCAAAAGCATTTCTGATATCTTGGCATGCTCTTGATAGCATATGTTTATATTCTTAACGTAAGACTAAAAAGTTATGTTGTAGACCATTTTTGTAAGAGCCTATTTTGAATATTTCAGTGCCTATATTAATGATTTTAGTGCCTTTTTGCCTGCCTTTTTTTTAATTTTTTTAAGTGCCTAACATCCGGACTCTATATATCACATTAAGAAACATAATTATTACCTTTGATCATCGTTGCCTCTAGAGCGAGACGAGTAAAGATTTGCCCCATTCATTTTACTTCGTATAAAAAAAATAACAAGATGTCTCAAAATTTGTATATAAAAGTAGTATTAAAGCGTATTTCTAATATATTTTTAAATAATTCCCTATTACATTTATTTCAATCGTATTACCGTATTGCACCACTGTCATGAAAAACAGTAAATTATAAATTCTCATAAGAAACATCACTTATGTCATGAGATTAGGCATTAATGTGAAACAGAGAAAGAAAAGAATGTGAAACCGGTTCTTGACAGGCCCTGAGGAGAACCACCTGCAACATCATGAAAAGTTCTGCTAATATGCTTCTGTGCAAAGTATCCGTACAGTAATAATAATAATAATAATAATAATAATAATTACAATAATAATAATAACAATAATAATAATAATAATAACAATAATAATAATTATAACAATAATAATAATTATAACAATAATAATAATTATAACAATAATAATGATAATAATAATAATTATAACAATAATAACAATTATAACAATAAAATGGTTCCAACAAGTCCAGGGAATGTCAAATTCCCGTTTACCAAAGATGATTTACCACCTCAACCCTAAAAGGCAAAAGAGACCTCGGAAGACCCTTGAACTGATGGAAAGATCAGTTTTTGTAGTCGCAGAACGGGCATCATCACCCAATACTGCATACGTAAGAAGAAGATAACAATACTACTACTACTAATAATAATAATAATAATAATAATAATAATAATAATAATAATAACAATAATAATAAATTATTATTATTATTATTATTATTATTATAAAAATTATAATTATAATAATAATAAAATAATAACGATGATAATAATAATAATAATAATTATTATTATTATTATTATTATTATTATTATTATTATTATTATTATAACTAGCAATATCGAAACTAGCTTCATTGCCGTGCGGACATAAGCTCTCCATACATCCCTAGCCTGATCTGTTTTCCAATCATCCCCTGTATAATCCAATTCCCTCAAATAATGGTTAATGTTATTCTACCACCTCATTCTTGGTGTTTTGTCTCTTGTTTTCCTACAAGGAGTTTCTGTGCCCACAAAGCTCAGTGTTATATAAATTTTCTCCATTCGTCTGTTTGTTATCCTTCTGTGGTCCAAAAACTGTCCTAAGAACTATTTTCATACACTGGTAATATTTTCTTCTCCCTTAAAGTAAGAGTTCACCTTTCGCATCCATAAGAAATAACTGGGAGGAATAAAAGTTTTATATATTTTCAGTTTAATGTCTTTTTAAAGAAGATGGAACGACAAGAGCCCCTTTAATTAATAATACCATGCATTTAAAGAATTAAGTCCATGTTTAATTTATTTCCGCATCTTATTCCTGTATATACGTAATTATTGTTTCTAGGTATTTGAATTTAATCTCTTCTTTAAAAGGGAGAACGCCGTAGCGTAGTGGTTAAGGCACTGAGCTACAAGCCAGAGGGTCGAGGGTCCAAGTCCCTTTGGGGTCAGGATTTTTAAACTGACCCAAACCCTCTGGCGGCACTATGGCCCTGGGGTCGACTCAGCTCTAACGGAAATGAGTACCAGACGCTTGTTCTGGGGGTAAAGGCGGCCGTCACGCAGGGCTGACAGTGCTGATTGTCTAGAAGAAGTGGGATCACTTTACTTTTACTTTAAAATTTCCCACATTTGTCATTAACTCTCCATTTCCATACATAATGTATTACTTACGTAACAAATAGCTTATAAAAATGAACTGTCAAAGTTAAAAAGTATATTGATAGATTTTAAAATACCTTATTAATATATTTTTTTAAATAATTAGAAATGAATAAGTAATTAGATGTGAAGAGGAAGGTTCTATTGTCATTACACACATATTTCCATTGGCATTTTGTTCGTGACAAATTCACAATTTAAAAAGAAACATGTTTGAAAGCTGCCAATGTTCCTCAAAAAGTTTTTAAAAACTTGTCAATTCTTCTCTAATTTACGGTAGGCTACTACTATAGCTATAGCATTATTACGTAATGCAAAGGTAAATACGGCAAAATAAATTATCGACCACAACGAACTCTCAGTTCATGTTACAATACGAAGAAATACCTTTCCAAGAAATGTCTGTTCCATATGACGTCAAGACTTAGTAGCAATTCAATAATACAACCCGCCTAGCAGGTACAGTATATTGCAGTAAGAGAATGTAAATTACACAGTAGAATGTAAAAAAATCCTATACCAAAATGAACAGTGATCATGGAGTCATGAGTGATTACAAATTCTGCTTCTTGTACAAATTGAAATTGTAATTACATTATATTTTAGAATGTACAGGAAAAAACATTTCAATGACAAAATAACTGTAAGTGGCAATAGGCTATTATATTTCATACCATAAATGTAACTTATCTACTTTTTTGCCGATATTTAGTTGACTTCATATGACACTCCATGTCATATACCATCTCCACTCCTCGCAACTGGAATTCCCTACCACAAGAAATAAGGGGCTGCCGGACATTGTCAACTTTTAAAAGAAATCTAAATTTATATTTGCTCTAAACTCGACTTCATTATTATCCAGTGTAAGATATATATATATATATATATATATATTAATTAATTGGTGTTTCCCGTATAATGTATCATATTTATATTATTATTATTATTATTATTACCGTATCATTATTGTTATTACCCTACAAAATGTTGTTTGTACATGACATTTACATTGCTACATTTATTGTATTTTTAACTGTTTATAATTAGTATTGTGTATATCTATATTTGTCAAATATTTATTTGTATTTGTGCTGGTTGAGTGGAAGAGAGGGCCTTATGGCCTTAACTCTGCCAGAATAAATAAAGTATTATTATTATTATTATTATTATTATTATGCTATTATTAAGATGTTAGGAAAACTAGGCATATTTATATAAAATTTCGCATTTCATAATAGGCCAGTGGTGGGGGGTTACGTGCTCTCAGAGCGCCGATGTGCTGACACAAACATTGCCGCACTGACTACAGACAAGAGAAAAAAAACAAACCAGTTCATTGCTGTGTCTTTCAAAATACATACACTGTAGTAGATATGTAATGGTGATGTAAAAAGCGTAAAATGTACTTATACCGCTTATGTATACAACTAATGTATCGAAGACTATACACAAGGAGAGGCACACACACACTGAGTATCTAGACGTCTCGGCCTGACAAAGGACGCATTATACCGTAAAAGTCTTTCTATGCCTGTACTCTGCTGAGAAAGTTGCATCCAAATACGTTTTTGCGTACTCAAAAATCTGTTCATGCGATAATAATTGTTGAAATTCCTAAGCTACCTGGCGAGATGACTTAGCAGAGAAACGAATCGTGAGCAACCCGATGGGAACCGATGGTAACCGATGTAGTTTGAAACCTTGCCGCGTACCTTGCTGCTTTATCCCAAGATGTCGGACCTTGAAGACTTCTATCATGTTTTCGGTATATGCGGAGAAGAGGAATTTGATAGAGTCTACCAAAGAATTCAACTGGAAGAACAGGAGAATCGGCGTAATATCGCGCGACGCAGACGTCGTCGTATACGGTATTATTTACGGGACGCAAACGTAAATGCGTTCCTCTAGCAGACGAAAATAACCGAAGTGGTTTTATCGGTGAGAATTCTGGTAATTTCTTGCCAATATTACGAAAACTACGAATTTCATGCATGGCCAGTTAGTGGGTAGCTAATTCGATCTTTGCACTTGCTCACGGTGAGTCAGCGCACCGGTGATTGAAAGTAATTTGAGTAGAGACTAATGTATTTGCATGCGACCCTAAATTATTTCAGCATATTTGGCACGTAAGTATAGTGAAACGCTGTTAACCCTTAAATTCGTAATGTATCCTTTTGGATACATCAGTTGGTTTAGTTAATGTAATATTTTAAATAAATCAGAAGAAAACAAACAAAAATAAACCACTTAAATGTGTGTCTAATTATACAATATACCTAATAATAACAGTTATACAAGATTCCGTTTTCACTGCGGTCCGCCACATTCAAATAACTAACAGAAGAAATTTGTGTTTTGCCAATTTAAGGGTTAAAAACAATGAAACATTATAACAATTTTTTAATGTCAAACATGGTTCCGATAGTCAATTATAAACAGAAATAGGAAACTATTTCTGTCCAATTGAAGAAGTTGAAAGAAAAACAGAAAGGTTAATAAAATATCAAAATCTTAACTCATTGGCTATGCTTCCGTTTCTTACATTATATGACCTGTTGAGAGAATTTTTAACTCTACGCTACTTTTCTTGTTATGTCGTTACAAAATATTTAAGAAGATCTTGTTCCATCACTGATAGACTAATATTATAGGATACCCTTAACATATTTTAATTTATTAAAATTCTACAGCCTACAACACATGTAAATACGTAGACATAAAATTGGTCAAATTCCAAAAACTTACAGGAACAATAAAAAACACTCTTCTTCGAAAAGTACGCACAGATACAATTCTAAAATTTTATAAAACAATGGCTCTTCCAACTCTACTTTATAGCTCTGAAACCTGGTAAATTAAATACAATAGCAGCTGCAGTTATTAAGATCTTCAGCGGGTTATACGCTTTATGACCACATGCTTAAGAAGATATCCGCAAAGCTCTCCAAAACACCATCAATAGCTCAAACCATCGAAATATACCAAAATAATTGGCATGAACACCACCTTACCATGAAAAACAATAGACTATCTCTGCAGCTACTGAACTACAGACACCAAGGACGAAGAAACCCAGGAAGACCTAAGAAGAGATGGAGGGATCAATTTATATCCTGAAGCGGAACAGGCCAATGGCCTAATCCACGACTGCAATTGATGATGAGAATTCTACAGCTCTACAGGGGTCGGATAGAAATTGATGGAGGGCCGTATCCAGCCCGCGGGCCATAGTTTTTACGTACCTTCGTAGAAGAATGTTTTTAATTCACATAAACAATTGAAAAACAGTTATTTTCATAGCTTTTACTTTCTAGGAATGGAGTCATTATCCGAATAAAGGAAAATATCAACTCATGTTAACCAATTGGCATGTTTGCATTATATGCCTGCATAATAAATCGTACTCTTTTATGCAGATGTATAGAATCTAGGCAAATTATTAAAGATGTTTCTTTATAACGATATGAGTGCGTAGGACTGACAGTGAAAGTGAGGGAAAGCTGCTCAGGAAGCTTGTAACAACACCTTGTAGCCGCGCAGAAAATCTCTTTTATTAGCTTCGAAAATTTAAAACCACGCCCATTTTTTTCTCAAAGAAATAAATCCTCAGGAAAAAAATAAATATCATAAAATTTATCTAGAGAATTTGGAAATCACGAGTGGCATTTGTTAGGACTATTTAACGAATAAAATTAAGTTGTTTACTCACAAATCATTATTTAAATATAGTTATTTTAAAATATTTATATATTTAATGTAAACAGCGATGTTTGAAAACAAATGAGAAACGATTGGTACGCTTCATTTGCTTCTTTTGTTTATCACTGCAACCAGATCGTATTATTTATTGCCAAAGGAACGCAATATTGCAAGAATGCACTCCAGTAGAGAAGAAATGAAACACATCAAACTGTATATTAATTCATTTCTGATGTCCTATGATGTAAATATGACAATTATATTTTTCTGGGAATGTTACCTGGGGAAAAAAAAAATACATTTAAGAAAGTGCAAACTGTTTTTTTCTTTTTTTGGTGGTGTAATCAATTGTTACAAATGTTTTTATATTAACTCCTGCATGCTCTATGTGTTTACATATATATACAATCTGGTAGCCGTATTTCTTGGGGAGTCAGTCACTGCAAAATAATGGTATGACCTATTCAGAATGTTAAAAAGGAGGTGCTTTCTTTATTATGATAAACTTTAGTAAATTCTAGGCGAAACACGACTGTGATTGGATGTAAATAAAAAATAATTGATTCGAGATTGGTCACTGACTCCCATTTGGGGCACGAGTTAAATAGTCTTATGAAATTGGCACCATTCTCTCATGTTATAGGCTAAGGGCCTATTATGTCTCCTGTCATCTTATTTGCGACAGAACCACATATATCCTCCCTCTGGAAATGTAACAAAAAATCTGTTTAGATACAGTAAAAGCTTCCTATTCGCGGGGGATATGTTCCGCTAACACTGAAACTGCGAATATGGGATGTAATTTGTATTGGTAAGTAGAGGATACGTTCCAAGGTTACAATATAAAATAAAAATGATTCAAAATATAATCAATTAAGGAGAGATTTTGAACAATTTCTATTAATTACGAGGGCGGATCGGAAAGAAACGCACAATAATTTTTTTCTGCCTTGGTATTGCAGCTAGAATGTTGAAATTTCACAGATATATAGTTTGAAGTTTTCACTACAGATGGTATTTTTTTCTCAGGTGCACCTCTTGCGAGAGAAGCTTGAACTATGCAACAAAGATGGCGCGCATGCTACAGTCGTCCACCTGTGAGGAACAGAGAAGTGTTGTTCGATTTTTGTGTGCCAAAGGGCATAAACCCAGTGAAATTCACAGGGACATGCGTGGCGTGTATGGGGATGATTGTATGGACCGTAGCAATGTCTCCAGGTGGTGCACATTCTTCCAAGAGGGACGCGTGAACCTTAGTGATTCGCCTTAGTGATTCCTGGCCGGCAAACGCTTTGAGACAGATGTGGAAGTGAAATCAGCAGTGCGCAGATGGCTACACTCCAACCAAACGGACTTCTACGAACAGGGCATATTGAAACTGGTAACACGATGGGAAAAATGTGTTGAGAAAGTTGGTGACTATGTCGAAAAGTAGGTAAAAGATGTAAGTTCATTTGTGATTTTTTTCCTTTTTTTTACTATTAAACTTTAAAAAAAAATCATTGTGCGTTACTTTCCGATCCGCCCTGTGGACGACTGTAGCATGCGCGCCATCTTTGTTGCATAGTTCAACCCTCTCTCGCAAGAGGTGCAAGTGAGAAAAAAATACCATCTGTAGTGAAAACTTCAAACTATATCTCTGTGAAATTTCAACATTCTAGCTGCAATACCAAGGCAGAAAAAAATTATTGTCCGTTACTTTCCGATCCGCCCTCGTATTATTGTCAGGCTTAGGCAAGGGCTTAAAAAAGTTAATTTCCAATGAGTTTACTAAAGACGTTCAGTGATTTAATTTTTAATTATATCATGAAATGGTGTTATGGCTAAATGAATGCTAGTAATGACATTTCAGCCTAACATTTGCTGAAGAATAAAGGAAACCAGGGAAAAAATGCAGGTTGCTTGGCAATGGAATTTCGATCCGGGTCCTTCAGAATATATTCTCTGTCGTCTCAGCCAACTCGCTCAGTAATTAATACTTTGTTTAGGGAATGTGTTTATGGTATTTCTTTTTCCTTCTTATTTCCCCCCAAGTCTAGGCCAAGGCCTGTTACGATCCTATAGAAATTTTCCCCTCCAGCGTTTTTCATAGGTACCGGCCCCAGTTTTGATCTTCCGTCCCCTCTTGGTATAATAATTATAAACAGCTTTGGGGAACCTATTTGAACTCATTCTTTCAAGATGGGTGTTTTTCCAATTTTAGTTGGTACTACTGTTTTAAATATTCCAAAATTGGCGTAGTCTTTCAATTCTTTTAATATATCGGTGTTCCTTTTTTTCCGATCCCCATCTGGTGTAACCCGCTGTTCTGTCGCATGAATCTCATTTCACAAGCCGTTATTCTGCTTTCATGTTTTTTTTAGTGTCATCATGATTCACGACCATAGGTCAACTACTGGTCTAGCCAAAAGTGTCTTTATAATAAACCGTAATTCTGGTGTTTTTTTTTTGTACCCAAGGGAGATGGTTTTTTCATAACTTTGAGTTTAATAATTCACTAAACTTTAATTATAACTAGTAAACTTTTTTCAGGGATATCCTTTTCATCATCCCAGATAGAGAGATAAATTCCAAGATATTTAAATTGATTAGATAAGTCGTCTAAAATTTTATTCTGGTAGAACAGATTTTTTCCTACATTTGTATGGGGGGGGTCCCTCCCATGGAAATGTGTTATGTATATTATCTTATAATCGTACTTTTATTCTTAAGGGGGGGGGTGATGGGTGAAATTCCCCTATTTTCCCAACATTTTTTTAAGCTAGATACTTGATATTTATTATTGATTTCGTACATCTCAATGCAATGCTAAATCATATCTTTGAAGAGTAAAAATTATACGCTTCCGACCGGGACTCTGAAACGCAGATTTGCGTTTAAGAAATCGGTTACTTGCTTCAGGTAGCTCCCAGTTGGTAGAGCACTTGGTCTAGAGAACCAAGGGTCCCGGGTTCAAGTCCCGGTCTGAGCGTATAATTTTTCTCTTCAAATAGATACTTGATGTTTTGTATACACATTCATGCCATAATAGGTAATATTATACTGAAGTTTCATCCTTCTAGACTTAAAAGTTTTTGAGTTATTGTAGAAAACCCATTTTAAAAAATTGCATATTAAAATTTCCAAATAGTCCCATAATTTTTAGTAATTTTTTTTTCTATACGACGACTGACTTATTTAGAACAACACTATGTATTAACTTTTCTATATCATTATAATAAAGGAAAAATAGATATATACATCCTCTGCATATGAAAATTCATTTTTTAAATTACTACACATTTTTTATTTTTTATTTAAAAAAACTATGAATGTTGTTTCAAACTCCATGCATTGAATTGTTAGCCATAGTGTGTGCGAGATGCAGTGAGAATTTCGTGCTTCTATCATTAAATTTGTCAATGCTATTTTGATTTCAATGTATTGAAATGCAATGAAAATAAAAGTGTGGAAAAGCCAATTTGAAAGTTTGCATGCAGTTAAATTAGAATGTAGCATACATGCCCTCCTACAGTCATTAGGGAGACTTACAAGCGCCATAGGACACCGAAACTTCAACAACTTACACTTTACGGTACATAGTATGTTTTAATACAAAAAACGAAAAATGCTAAATTTGACCGAAAATGTCGAAAACTTCACACATCACGCCCCTTAAATATGTCTAAACAAATACTTGTTGACTCTTATAATGCCACACTTCGACATATTACTGACTAATCTGACAGACTACAGCGTGCTCATAATGCGTGCATTTGATTTATATTCAATCTCCGTCGTTATGACCACGTGTCTCCTTCATTTCAGGCCTTATCATGGCTACGCCTAAATGACATAAGAACTTTACATTCACATACCATACTATTCCAAATTCTGCACACATATTTACCAACTTATTTAACAACACGTTTTCAAAATTTATCGGCTCCTCACAATTTAGGAATAAGATCACAAGACTCTTGTTTACTCTTGATACCACAACACAGGACATATCTATACTCTGAATCTTACACAATATCTATGGCTAGAGCATGGAACTCACTTCCCAGTCATGTCAGGGACTGTCAATCGCTATCATTATTTAAATCCAAATTAACTGATATCTTAAGTTCGACACAATGAGAACATTAACTGCATAACAACTATATAGAGCATTCCATTAATAATCATCTAGGGAGCTACTTATTTCATTTTATATCATTTTAATTTTATTATATTCTATGTTTTTGTTAGTATTAACTAGTATTAGATCACATCATCATTGTATTTTGTTTAGTCTGTATTTTAATAATATCTTAAAATTGTAATATGTACGTAATTTTTGTATAATTTTACTATTCGCTGGTTGAGTGGAAGAGAAGGCCTTATGGCCTTAACTCTGCCAGCTAAAATAAATTTATTATTATTATTATTATTATTATTATTATTATCATCATCATCAGAGAAGAATGGCAAGAAATAGACTTCCAAAATTGGCATTCCACTATACCCCAACTGGACATAGGGACCAAGGAAGACCAAAACATCGGTGGAAAGATCAAGACCATCTTCGCTAGGTTTACCGTACAGGCCACATGGCCTAAAACGAATTTGTTCATGATGATGATGATTATTATTATTATTATTATTATTATTATTATTATTATTATTATTATTATGAAACACTTCAACCCTACACAAGAGCCAGTACATACTGAAATATGCCTTAGGAGTCAAGATACTTTTTGTGTCAATCATAACCAAAACACAATATCATGTTAGTAGTATTGCTGGATAGGTATACGAGTTAACGAATTATTTTAAAATTCACTGAATATCAAAAGATTGCATTTGGCTGTACGTTTTGTTTTCATTTTTTAAGAATCATCCGGTTGTAATATATAAAGATTTCTACTAATAAAACTAAATTTATGTTTTGTGTATCAAGGAGCAAAAAATTAGAAACATGACTGCAATTAGAAAAATTCGTAGTGAAAAAGGAATAAGAGCAGATCTTTTAGGGTCAAATCCGCATTCGAAAAGAAATTATTTTTCTCGAACCGCAAACATTTTTTTAGAGAACAAGATATCTATTACATAATGTTCTGCTCAAGAGCAGGTCTTCCACTGCAAACTCAGCATTCTCCACTCTTTCCTTAACTCAGTTTTCCTTTTTGTATCCGCATACAAACAATTTATTTTAATATTGTCTATCATTTGGTGTCTTTTTCTGCCTCTAACTTTCTTTCCGTTGACCCTTCCTTCTAGGGCATCCGTCAGCAGGCAGTTTCTTCTTAGCCAGTGGCCAATCCAATTTAATTTCCTCTTCTTTATGAGTTCCAGCATTGTTCTTCCTTCACCCACTCTGTCTAGCACATCTTAATTTTTTATTTTGTCTGTCCATTTTATACGTTCCATTCTACTCCATATCCACATCTCAAAAGCTTCCAGTCGTTTGAACTCATTGCGTCGCAATGTCCAAGTCTCTGCACCATATAATACTACACTCCACACAAAGCACTTCACTAGCCTCTTCCGTAATTATTTTGTCAAAGGTCCGCAGAAAATGCTTCTCTTGTTAAAAACTTTTTTGCCATTGCTATCCTCTGCGTTTGTATTAATGAATATATTTTGAAACCAGTTAAAGAATTTAAATATATTGGCTGAAATTAGCTTTCTTATCAGATTTACACATTCAAGACAAATTTTTAATGAAACCATCTTTAGTTCAATGAGATGATACGTCTGTATAAAACATTAGGGCGACTGCTCGTATGCAGTGGAAGAGGAGCGTGGGCTCTAGTGATGCATATAGAATCACTGCCATATTTTGGCAGCGAAGAAAATGCAGTCGCGCTGCGCATGCGCTAGAGAATTCTTCAACGTATTCTCCCCTTCCAGTAAAAAAGTGGTCGGTGATCACGTGATTTAGTCAATCTTGTGAGATGTTCAATTATAACAGACTGATATAAACCATATATAGTAAATAAGTCCACCGCTGTGGTCTCGAGGTAGCGTGCTGCCTTGTCACGCAGGTGAGGTTTTTATCGGGGTTTTTCCCCACCTGTAAGACAAATGTCAGGAAAACTTTAAGGCCCAAACGGTCGCCGAAATCATATCGCCATCATCCTTATCATCCTTACCATTATCATCATCATCCTTCACCAGTGTGGAAAGCAACGGGAAGCTACCACACCTACACAATTCCCTAGTAAAGTTGCAAGCATAGCATGAAAATGCTATGATTGCAGTGAAGGACCTGCCTTCGGGCAGAATTACTATGGATGGATAGAGTGAATATACTTCCTCCACGGATTAAAATGACAGTATATTAATTATTTTTTTATTTTGAGCTTTTAAAAATGTTTAGCAGTGACAGTATTATGATATTCGTTAGCGAGGGAGTTGGTAATGGCGTGTGGTGACACTTCCTACTGGCAGAGATCTACATCTGTCAAGTACAAGACTCGCATCTAAGTTCCCATTACAAATTTCATTCGTCACGAACCTTTTGCTAGGGTTAAACAAGAGCATCTTTCATATTGGTTATTGCGTATTATTGTTTTGTTGGTAACACCAGTTCCAGTTCAGCTAAAGTGGTGATTTTCAGCAAGTGTAATGGAACAGTGAAAATAAAAGAAGATACTACTCGGACACTAAGGTAAGTCTTCTATAATAACTATAAGTGTTCTTCCTATCTTACGCAAGCCTAAATTTTACTATTACTTCAGTTTTATAGCGCATAACAAAAAGAAAAATTATATAGCTGGTAAAATAAGGATGTCCAAAACTCAGAAATTACAATATTAAACAAATAAGTACTGAATTAATATAATTTAACAATTATAATGTTGCAGTTGGCAATACTTTTTATTAGCGTTTTACTATATTGGGCGATTCTTACTTTCATTTATGTATTTGAACGTTTAATACATTTCCAAAAATGTCCCGAAAACAAGCGTTTGATGGCATATAAGGAAACTCATGTTATTTATGTAAACGCAATTATCATAAGTAATGCCACGAGTGATTTCCAAATTATCGATAAATTTACGACTCACGAAGTGAGGAGTGAATTTATCTAGAGAATTTGGAAATCAAGAGTGGCATTTGTTAGGACTATTTAACGAATAAAATTAAGCTGTTTACTCACAAATCATTATTTAACTGTAGTTATTTTAAAATATTTATATATCTAATGTAAACGGCGATGTTTGAAAACAAATGAGAAACGATAGGTACGCTTCATCTACTTCTTTTGTTTATCACTGCAACTAGATCATACTATTTCAGAATATTAAAAAGGAGGCGCTTTCTTTAATATGGTAATTATAACACTGATAAATATTTCGTGAAACACGACTCTGATTGGTTGTAAAACAGAAATCATTGAAACGTGATTGGTCATTGACTCCCATTTGGGGCATGAGTTAAATATTCATTAAAAACTTTCAAAATCCCATTAAATTATCAATTAAGCTATATTTATATCAGTTTTACTTTACGTTTAAATAAGTTTTTGCTATTTTCCTCAACTTTTATAACACTAGGCAACATGATTTTTGTCTCATGAGTACCAATAGTTGTACTTAATGCAGTTTTCTTTATGGTGCTTTCCAATATGTATTCAGAATTTCTCCATCCCCGACAGTTTGTTTTTCAATTTCAATTAATGGATTTAAATAATTATTTTTAATAAACTTTTTTCTTCCATTTGTCCATTGTAAAATAAAACCAAATGAGCTAACTCAGGAGATTACAGGTATGGAAAAGAGATATCAAGGCAAATGGAATCCTAATATGCTGGCCGATTATTGTTGGACCATCAAGAGGGATGCTCCACAGGCGAAATATAGCAGAAAATCGTTATTTATTACTTTCTAGGTGAGTCCGAATGTTCGAATATTGCGTAGTTACGAATGTAGAAAATATTAAAGTGTTTGAAATTATAAATTCCTGTCTCTCGGAAACCTTGCGTCATGGAGAAAATCCGGTATCATATTTGAATTCAGGAGAAAAATACTATCAGAATCACGTATTCTTCTTTCAGAGAAAAAAAAAAGTTTATTGTTGCTCGGTGTAATCAATTTCATCTCTATCAACACGAATTTTGACCATTTGTTGACCAGATTTGGCCTCAATAGAAACACCATCCAGAAGCCATTTCTGCGAACGTCCTGATCTTCTTCTTCTTCTTCTTCCTGCAGGTTGATAGTTTAACATTTGTTTGGGTATCTTTAACCATAAACCTCTGACATCTAGAAACGCTTGCTTACTTACTCACTGGCATTATGGAGCCCATAGGTTCATGGCGGCGAGGACATAAGCTCCCCATACACCCCTATCCTGAGATAATGCTTTCCAATCATTCCCTGTATTATCTACTTCCCTCAAATAATAGTTAATGTTAATCTCCCACCTCATTCTTGGTCTACCAACTGGGCGTTTTCCCTCTGGTTTTCCTTCAAGAAGCTTCCATGCACGTATTTCATTTCCCATACGTGCCATATATCCTGCCCATCGCAGTCTACGAGACTTAATTGTTATGTAGTTTTCTCCATTTACCTGTCTGTTCATCTCTCTTTGGTCCTAAAATTTTCTTAAGAACTTAATTCTCAAATACTCGTAATCTCTTTTCCTCCCTTAAAGTAAGAGTCCATGTTTCGCACCCATATAATATAACTGGTAGAATAATAGTTTTATATATTTTCAGTTTAATGTTTTTTGAAAGGAGTTGGGACATCAAAAGTCTCTGCAATGCATAATAGCACGCATTTCCAGAATTGACCCTACATTTAATTTCTTTGTGCATCTCATTCCTATTTGTGTTTATTGTTCCTAGGTATTTGAATTCAGCCACTTCATCAAAATTTCCCTCATTTGTCATTACCTGTCCATTTCCATTATATAATGTATTTGATCGGGTGACTAGATCGTCATATTACAGCCACGGACATGAAATTTCTGCGACGAACTGCAGGTTATAGCCTTCTAGACCACCAAAGAAATTCAACAATAGCCAGAGAGTTAAACATCGTACCTACATCTGAATACCTCCAAGAATATAGAAACAATTGGCTAGCCCATATTCAGCGCATGGATCGTCACAGAATACCAAAACAAATTCTTCACTACATTCCTCGAGGCAGAAAATCTGTGGGTCGACCTTTTCGGAGATGGCGGGAGACCGTAACGGGCCACTGGGCCTAATACTTGAAAGGACGATGATGACGATGATGATGATGATGAACGGGTGACTAGAAATGCTTCCAATGTTTATTGAAAAAAAACAAGATGTTTCTTTAGGGTAATTTTTGGCAACTTTGAAAAAATGTGTAAATTAAGATTACCTGCGAGATATATGTCATTACCTTGACTAAACGCATACGCGAAATTATTAAGTGATTCATAAAGCCTCAGTTTTATAAAGATAAAGGCCATCTGGTCGGTTTGAAACCAGTCAGAATACGCTCGCATCTAGCTCGACATGGTGTTATGGCTTCCAGTCATTCATTACATAACAAATACTGCTCAATTATCAATGAATTGCATAACCGAGACCCAGTTTACTGTTGTTGCCACAAGTGATTGTCATCTAGAGGTTCTTACACACAAGTACAAGGATTTGGAATCAGCAGACACGCAGGAGTCAGCCATAAGCACATACAGGGTACCCAGATTTCAAGCGTTAACGATTCAATAACTACCGTAGACAGCGGGGAGACTTATTAGAAACCTGATTTCTAAGTAATTACATATTTTTTATCGATATGTATTTAAAATTACTATTTAACTCATGCCCCAAATGGGAGTCAATGACCAATCACGTTTCAATGATTTCTGTTTTACAACCAATCACAGTCGTGTTTCACCAAATATTTATAAATATTAAATTTACCATACTCCTCCTTTTTAATATTCTGAACAGGTCTGGCCATTATTTTGCAGTCACTGATCCTATAAGAAATACGGCTACCAGATTGTATTTATAGTGCATGGATGTCAACACACAGCGCTTGCAGGAGTTAATATAAAATATTTGTAGCAATTGATTACACCACCAAAAAAAGAAACCACTGTTTGCACTTTCTTAAATGTATTTTTTCCCAGGTAATAATGCAGAAAAATATAATTGTCATATTGAGTTATTCATATATGTAGGGAAATAAGCGTAACTAAATTAACTAGGTCTAGTAACTCCTACCAAAGGGAAAGCCTAAGACCCTAGATGTATTGTGTTTGAATTTAATTATTATTTATCTTCGTTCTAACTTTGACTTGCAATTCTATTGTTTTATTATTTGTGTTACACATAAACACAAGTGTAACGTAGGCGTAGAAAAGCGGACATAAAACACAATGTGGCCGAATAAACTAAAGTGTTTATCTAACACCAAGGAGTTAGGCTAGGGTGTAGTCTTGTCACACTTTTTAATATTTATATCAATGATTTCATACAAAAAATGGAAACAACGGGCTGGATTAAAAAAAAAAACACTGTGCATATTTAAGTAGTCTGTACTTCTGTTCGCCGATGTATTCAAGATAAAGAATCTACTCTACAAATACCAGTTTTTAAACTAAATCTTTCATAAACGACTGGACCTCAGGAACGAGCTCAAACTATTTTCTGGTATGTAAAAGACCATGTGTTCCAGTACAAGATCTCCATGAAAGTTTCAGAATTATGATGTTTAAAACCTGTTTGTAATATTTTCTAAAAATGCTCTTTATTCCGATTGATTGAGGGTCTTTCCACTTTTCAGCGGTTGCCCTTTTACCAGCCGGCTGCTGGCCCTTCACATCCACATGTGTCAATCACAGAGGTAGATGATCAACAGCCAGTGTGGGGGTGACATGTGGTTAGCATGTCGAATCCCCCAGCCGTTATAGCTGGTTCCTCAACCTGGAGCCGCTACCTATTGTAGCTACCCAATTGCCTCACGATGCTGGGTGGGCACCGGTCCCATACTGGCCGAAATACCATGAGAAAATTTCTTCCCCCATGGAGACTCGAACCAGCGCAAGTCCCGTAGCTCTGCGCCAAGGCTTCCTACCTTAACCGCTCGGCTACGGCGCGGGACAAAATGCTCTTTATGATTCCATTAAACTCAGTACTCAAAGAAAAATGTATATGACGTAACTGGGAAATGAACCCAGAACTTCTTGTATGCCAGTCATTTGTACCACAGATGCGATCCTATAAGATATCCATAGTAATTCTGCCCGAAGGCAGGTCCTTCACTGCAATCAAAGCATTTTCATCCTAGGCTTGCAGCTTTACTAGGGAATTGTAGGTGTGGTAGCTTCCCGTTGCTTTCCACACCGGTGAAGGATGATGATGATGTTGGCCATATCATTTCGGGGACCGTTTGAGCCTTAAAGTTTTCCTGACATTTGTCTTACAGGTGAGGAAAACCCCGATAAAAACCTCACCCAGAAAAACTGCCCCGACCGGGGATCGAACCCGGGCCCGCTGCGTGACAAGGCAGCACGCTACCTCGAGACAACAGCGGTGGACTATAAGATATATGGCACTTCAAATTGCTCCTCTCTTATTTTCTTGCCGTCCTTCGAACGTTATGAACGACGTTTGAAAATAAAATTTATTAGTGTATTGTAAAACGGTTTCCCGATTCATTAGGCCGGTTGCTGTGGTATTGTCTGACCCAATAACGACCGTCTTCCTGTTTAAAAGAATGACTCACTCAAATCAAGTGTTTCCCAAACCGATGTGGGGCACCCGTACTAATTAGATAATTCTCACTTTATTGTGCAAAATTGAGGATAATCATAATAGCCTCAGAATGAAACTCCTACTTGTGTTGCAATGACATTCGTATATGAGTCATGTAATATTCGAGTGTGGGCGTACACTTCTCTGTTTATTTTGGCTGTCTTCTTGACAATCTTGTTTTATAACATAATTGTTAACTCTTTCTTAGTCAAGGATTTAATCCCATAGTGAAATAAAACTCAATGAATGAGGAAAATAGTGAGTCACTTTTTATACAACGAGATTATAGACCCATTTTTTCATTGTAGTTTAAGATTGTGTGACGTCAAATTACGCTGATCATAAATTCAACTAACTTCCTACACATATTTATATCAAGCAAATACAGAAGAAAAAATGCAGTTTCCAGCTCAAAACTGCGCTTTAACCTTTAAATTGGCAAAAACACCACCACCACTATGTATTGGAAATTGTGTCACTTCTCAAACATTCATCCTCCCTCTATGTTCTCCAGGGAAACATCCATTTTTGTGGAAGCGTCCCCGACCAACTATATGGGAATCGTTCGATGGTGAACAACATCTTCCGGCTATCTCTAGGGATTTCCAACCCTCTTTAGCCCTTGTGATTGAAGTATTTCGTCGTTGATATTAGGTGATTTATCCCCTGCCGACGACATCCGGTAATAGTCTAGTAGCAAAGGCCCAGTGGTCGGACGTTATCAAGCCTTCAGACGCTGTCTGTTGATAAGGTTTGTTTTGATGTTCTAGTTGATTCACTGAGCTGCCAACAGCAAGACCGCCACAACCACAGAAGCCGCCAACCCTCAAAAGGGCAAGAGCGGGAAGTCGACACTCCAATCAGAAAAGGCTCTTTTCGGATTTAGCTGTTCTAATTAAGTATTTTTGAACTTTGAAAATTTATTGGACTAATAAAACAAATTTCTTCTGTTAGATGTTTGAATGTGGCGGACCGCAGTGAAAACGGAATCTTGTATAACTTATTATTAGGTATATTGTAAAAGTGGTTTATTTTTGTTCGTTTTCTTCTGATTTATTTAAAATATTAAATTAGTTAAACCAACTGATGTATCTAAAAGGATTCATTACGAATTTAAGGGTTAACTGAACTTTGTTTTAGTAGCATTTAAACGAGAATAAATTAATCGGGTAATTTTGCCAAACCTTTCATGACCTTTCGATGATATGTTAATAGAATATATTCATCTACTAATGTTATTTGCTATTTGTGGAATTCCGTGGCTCGAAAACTCCGATAAACCATGATCTGCTGAGGTGCTCTGATTGGTTAGTAGGTCAGATGGTGTAGAAGTCAATTGACTAAATTCTGAAACCTTCATTTTAGTCGTTGTAATAGTATCGTAGTTAAATTGCTCTATCTGTGTACAATGTTAGTGAACATTTCCTTCCGCGTTGCTGCGCCTAAATAAATGAAATATTAAAGGTTAATTAAATTGTAGGTATACGCTCAGAACCAAACATGGCGGTTGCTAGTCAGTTTTTAATTTCAGGTTTCAGGTAAAATTTCACTTATAATCGTAGGATTTCGCTATTTTTTTTATATCTACCTCGGTTTATTTTAATAGGATATACTGATTTCGTTTGGAAATATCGAAATTTGTGATTTGTAAATTTTCACTTCTGGTGAACTCCTACACCTAATGGTTTTAGATGGTCCAATTTTGAATCTAAACCATCTAGGACACACTGGACACTCATTCACTCACTCACTCATTCACTCACTCATTCATTCACTCACTCACTCACTCACACACACACAATCACACACTTACACACAAACAAACACACTCAAATATACACAAACACACACACACACACTCAAACACGTACACACACTCACACACAAACACATACACACACTCTCAAACACGTACACCCACAAACATACACACATACAATTACACACACACACAAAAACACTCAAAAACAAACAAACACACACACGCACACACTCATACACACATACACTCAAACACACACATTCAAAGCACACACACTCAAACACTCACATTCAAAGCACACACACTCAAACACACACACACACACACACAAACACACTCAAAAACATACACACATCCTAAACACACACAAACACATACATACACTCTCAAACACGTACACCCACAAACACACACTCACACACACAAACCCACTCAAAAACACACACACACACACACAATTACACACACACAAACACACTCAAAAACAAACACACATGCACACAAACACGCACTCACACTCAAACACCCACACACACACATTCAAAGCACACACACTCAAAAACATACACACACTCAAAACACACACACAAACACACTCAAAAACAAACACACATGCACACAAACACGCACTCACACTCAAACACCCACACACACACATTCAAAGCACACACACTCAAAAACATACACACACTCAAAACACACACACATACGCACACTCAAAACACACGCAAACACATGCACACACTCTCAGACACACACTCACACACAAACACACTCAAACACGCACACCCACTCATAGACACATAAACTCAATCATACACTCAAACACACACATTCAAAGCACACACACTCAAAAACACATACTCAAACACACACACACACACATACACACACTCAGTGATAAAAGTTTCAAAACAATCAGATGAAAACTAAACAAAAATTAAAATTCACCTGTCGGTCCCTTTAAGAGAGGAGCAATACATCGTGTCCCATTCAAACCTCCCACATTTTAATTAATCATAACTCAAAGTATGCGGAATTATAAAATGAGGTTGGTATTAAAAGAAAGAGAAACTCAAATAATGTTTATTTTCATTGTTGCAGTTAATTCATCTGTCGCATGTTGGACAATAATGACATAAAACAAAATGGCGACTCCTCAGCAACGAGCACAAACTGTTTTCTG
Organism: Diploptera punctata; assembly: GCA_030220185.1. Taxonomy (NCBI): domain Eukaryota; kingdom Metazoa; phylum Arthropoda; class Insecta; order Blattodea; family Blaberidae; genus Diploptera; species Diploptera punctata. The sequence continues at coordinate 692,706 of JASPKZ010006829.1, read as the reverse complement.
GTATGTAAAAGACAGTGTGTTTGCGACTCCAGTACAAGATCTTCATGATTTACGAACCCGTAACCTTGACACAATTGCAACAGTACCAATGAACATGTTGGACAGAACGTGGCACGAAAACCAATACAGACTTGATACTGTTAGTGCTACTAATGGTGCACACATAGAGGTGTTTTAGTGTGTGGCAATGAAAATGTGAGTTTCTGTTTCGTTTAATACCGGCCTCATTTCATAATTCCACAGACACTGTTAGTTATGATTAATTATAAATAATAGTTTAAAAAACTAAAACAACACGCTTTATTAGAAAACCGAACTAAAAAATGAAAAATAATTTTAATTTCCAACACGCTTGAGATCAAATTAACGTGGTCAACAAAATAATTTTACCATCAAAAGCGTGGGGTGCTCTATATCAATTAATATATTTGATAATAAACAGATATTGGTGAAAATAAACTCTCTTAGAATAAAACGTAAAAACCATAAAAAAGCACCCCACGCTTTTTATGGTAAAGTTATATTTTTTGTAGATAACTCTAGTTTTATTCTAGATATGTTGGAGATGATTTTTTTTTGTTGACCACTTTAATTTTATCCCAAGCGCGTTAGAAATTAAAATTATTTTTAATTTTTTAGTTTGATTTTCTAATAAAGCGTGTTGTTTTAGTTTTTTAAACAATTATTTATTTTTTTAATTTTTAGTTTAATTGAATATCATAAACCGGAATCCCATGAAAATGTAATTGCTTAATACTCTTCTAAAAAAATCATCCTGGCCGGATTGGAACCAGCAACCTATGGATTACTGAAATTATATACCAGTACAGTCCACCGCTCTACCAACTGAGCTCTTACAACGATTGACTAAAAAGTCGATAAGTCCGCAACCTATTATAACGGATTTTATTTATTTTTTTTAGTTTAACTGATTGCCATAAACCAGAATCCCATGAAAATTTAATTGCTTAATACTCTTCTAAAAAAACATCCAGGCCTGAACCTGCGACCTATGGATTACTGAAATTATATACCACTACAGTCCACCGCTCTACCAACTGAGCTGTTACAACGATTGACTAAAAAGCCGGTATGTCCGAACCTATTATACCGGTTTTTATTTATTTTTTGATTTTCTGAGATTCTGGCCAGTATTTCAGAAAAAAATTAAATTATTGTATTGTCACGGGTCCTTTACAAGTATACAAAGTTTTAAGTCAATTCAATGTTTTTAAGTGGGTGAAAATCGTGTTCAAAGATTCCGCTGCATAGATACAGGTCCGTTAGATAGACAGATACAGGTCAAGCTAATATAAAGCGTGTAAAAATGTGGGAGGTTTGAATGGGACACCGTGTATAATTCCAGTAAACATGGAATGGTGCTAGATTCTCTCATCACGTGATGAAGTTCTACGACCTTTAGGCCTACTAGATGGAACCTACACGTGTCACTCACTACATATTATCGTGAGACTACTTCATTGATATTCATTACAGTACCGCCAACACTCTCGCTCTCATCCCGGAAGAGTTCATATACAAACTAGAATGATTCACATTGAAGTGCCTACGCAATCACCAACCTTACTTACTTACTGTCTTCCCCTCATGAACAACTTGATCTTGTACATAAACACGAGCATATTCCAAGTTCAAAACTTGAGTCATGTCATGTAAAATTACAGAGTCGCGTCTATTCATCAATAATAATAATAATAATAATAATAATAATAATAATAATAATAATAATAATAATAATAATAATAATAATAATAATAATAATAATAATAATAATAATAATAATAATAATAATGATAATAATAATGATAATAATAATAATAATAATAATGATAATAATGATAATAATACTAATGATAATAATGATAATGATAATAATAATGATAATAATACTAATGATAATAATAATGATAATAATCATAATGATAATAATCATAATCATAATGATAATAATCATAATGATAATAATCATAATGATAATGATCATAATGATAATAATCATGATCATAATGATAATAATCATAATGATAATGATAATAATCATAATGATAATGATAATAATCATAATGATAATGATAATAAATCATAATAATAATGATAATGATAATAATCATAATAATAATGATAATAATCATAATAATAATGATAATAATCATAATAATAATGATAATAATCATAATAATAATGATAATAATCATAATAATAATGATAATAATCATAATAATAATGATAATAATCATAATAATAATGATAATAATCATAATAATAATGATAATAATCATAATAATAATGATAATAATCATAATAATAATGATAATAATCATAATAATAATGATAATAATCATAATAATAATGATAATAATCATAATAATAATGATAATAATCATAATAATAATGATAATAATCATAATAATAATGATAATAATCATAATAATAATGATAATAATCATAATAATAATAATGATAATAATCATAATAATAATGATAATAATCATAATAATAATAATGATAATAATCATAATAATAATGATAATAATCATAATAATAATGATAATAATCATAATAATAATGATAATAATCATAATAATAATGATAATAATCATAATAATAATGATAATAATCATAATAATAATGATAATAATCATAATAATAATGATAATAATCATAATAATAATGATAATAATCATAATAATAATGATAATAATCATAATAATAATGATAATAATCATAATAATAATGATAATAATCATAATAATAATGATAATAATCATAATAATAATGATAATAATCATAATAATAATGATAATAATCATAATAATAATGATAATAATCATAATAATAATAATCATAATAATAATAATAATGATAATAATCATAATAATAATGATAATCATAATAATAATGATAATCATAATAATGATGATAATAATAATAATAATAATGATAATAATAATGATAATGATAATAAAAATGATAATGATAATAATAATACTAATGATAATGATAATAGTAATAATAATAATAATTATGTTTTATTTATTCTGGCAGGGTTAAGGCCATAAGGCCTTCTCTTCCACTCAACCAGCACAAATACAAATAAATATTTGACAAATATAGATATACACTATACTAATTATAAACAGTTAAAGATACATTAAATGTAGCAATGTAAATGTCATGTACAAACAACATTTTATACGATAATAACAATAATAATACTTACGATAATACTCGTAAATACCACTAAGACACTAGATAGTATAACTGTCACAGGATTGATGATCGGGGCAAGTATAATGATAATAATAATATGATAATAATAATAATAATTAGAATATAATAAATTATACGAGAAACGCCAATTAATATATATATATATATATAAAGTCGAGGTTAGAGCAAATATAAATTTAGATTTCTTTTAAAAGTTGCCAATGTCCGGCAATAAAACCGAGAAAAAATAACAAGAGTTATAAACATATATCTTCTTGTACGCCCATGATTCCCTGAACAGAGGTTTAGGCGCTCTCCACCCACAGGGAAGAATTTGAACCATACTAATTTAGTTACACTTGTTTTCGTATAGATGTCATTTGAGTGGTCCGTGGTCAGCGTTCCTCCTCATAATGACATCATGGAAACCAAGGCAGTACTAGGACGGGAAAATTAGGCAAATTTTGCTTAGAGGCTTTTCATTCAGGCTGAAGCAACTTTTACGAGCCTGAAAATCTTCAGACTCGGGACCCACGGCTTACTAGTCCCTCCCAGAGGACTTGCTCCTTGGACTTTTCCATCCTAAAAAAAAAATCATCGACCCCGGCCGGGTTTGAACCCGCGACGCTCGGGACCAGAGGCAAGGAGAATAACCACTAGTCCACCGCGGCCGAATGGAGTTATAAATATATTATAAATAATATAAAACAAGCAATAAATGCTTTAAACTCTGTTTGGTGGAGCAAAAATATGACAAAAAATAGAAAATTACAAATATATCAAACCACAATTCAGAGCATTTTAACACAAGGTGCTGAAGTCTGGCAAATTCCTACCAGGGAAATGAAAAGAATTTTAAGTACAGAAATGGATGTTTTAAGAAGATCAGCTGGAAAATCTAGAATGGATAGAATACGAAATAAAGAAATAAGGGAAGTTATGGGTGTACAAGAGGAGCCGGACATCACAGACATTATAGAAAAGCAAATATTAAGTGGTATGGCCATGTCAAAAGAATGCCAGAGCAAAGATTGCCTAAAATTGTTATGGAATGCATCCCAATTGAAAGGAGGAAGGGAGGAAGACCGAAGAAAACTTGGATAGAAGGGGTACAAGCAGCTATGAATATCAGAGAATTGGAGGAAAATCAATGGATGGACAAAGAGGAAGGGCATTTGGTTTCAGGAAGACGGCGACGGTTGCCATGATACTGGATGATGATGATATTTTCAAGCGAAACACAGTACAGAAACACACGAACTACAATTTATAAAACACTGGCCAGGCCCATATTATGTTACGGCAGTGAGGCCTGGACAATTCGCAGTGTAGACGAACAAAGACTAACTGCGGCAGAAATGAAATTTATGAGACGTACTGCAAGTTACCCAAGAACAGACCATAAAAGGAATTCTGAGGTTCTCAAAGAATTACAAACAGAATCAGTCATGGAATATGTGCAAAAATATAGAAACAACAAGAAATCTCACGTAAGAAGAATGAGCAGAACAAGAATACCACGTCAAATCTTATATTACCAGCCACCAGGCAAAAGATCTTTGGGCAGACCCTTCAAACGTTGGATTGAGACCGTAACAGACCACTAGGTCTATCATATGAAGGGAAGAAGAAGAACAAGAAGAAGACTGAGAAAAAACACTTTTTTTTGCGTGATAGTGCGTTTCGTCGTACTTACAGCAATGGCGACCATGATTAAAAGTTCAACTTCCTACATTTCGGGGTTGCCAACCTAAATAACTATCCATCCATCCATAGTAATTCTCCCCGAAGGCAGGTCCTTCACTGCAATCATAGCATTTTAATGCTATGCTTGCAGCTTTACTAGGGAATTGTAGGTGTGGTAGCTTCCCGTTGCTTTCCACACTAAATAACTATAATGTAATAAAATAACTATACTGTAATATTACATATTACAAAAACGCGTGTGGGAAGTAAAACCAATGCCTTCTATGTATACTATATACAACGTATATACAAAAAAATCCAAAATGTGTACATTATACGAAACAAATCAATGCATTTTAAATAAACTGAACTTCATTTGAAACAATATAAAACCATAAATACGTACTTCCGGCCATTTTATCAATAATAATGGTTCCACGGCCTCCTGTTGTTTCAACTAATAAACATTGCCCACACTGTTAACGTTAGTCAATTGTTTATAATGAACGCAAATATCTCCAAAGATATTATTTTACTATTATTTTTTATTTTGAAAACACCATCGCGCAAAATATAATGTACAACGCACGTCGCTATCGTTCTGTTTTTAAACATTTTCCAAGATTCTGTAAAAACCACTTCCCAACCTTGTATCGTAATATTTAGGGTCTATTTGTTTATTATACCCTTAAAATTTTGCCTCATAGTTTTTTTTTCTATTTATACCGAAAATGTCCCGCGCCGTAACCGAGTGGTTAAGACAGGAAGCATTGGCGCAGAGGTCCGGGACTTGCGCTGGTTGAGTCTCCATGAGGGAAGACATTTTCTCATGGTATTTCGGCCAATATGGAACCGATGACCACCCAGCATCGTGAGGCATTTGGATAGCTACAATAAGTAGCGGTTCCAGGTTGAAAAAACCAGCTATAACGGCTGACCACATGTGGATGTGAGGCCAGCAGCCGGCTGGTTGGCTAAGGTCCTTCTAGGCCCATAGCACCATGGAATTATTATTATTATTATTATTATTATTATTATTATTTCTTGTGTTTGAAGGTATATTTATCTTGGATATTATCTCTCTATCTGGGATGAAAAGGATATCCCTGAAAAAGTTACTAGTTATAATAAAAGTTTAGGAATTATTAATCAAGTTATGAAACCATCCCTTGTACAAAAAAAACACCAGATTACGTTTATATAACACTTTGGCTAGACCAGTGTTGACCTATGGTAGTGAAGCATGGACACTAAAAAAACAACATGAAAGCAGAACAACGGCTTGTGAAATGAGATTCATGTGCAGAACAGCGGGTTACACCAGATGGGATCGGAAAAGGAACACCGATATCTTAAAAGAATTGAAGACTACGCCAATTTTGGAATATATTAAACAGTACCAACTAAATTGGAAACACCATCTTGAAAGAATGAGTTCAAATCGGATCCCCAAAGCTGTTTATAATTATATACCAAGAGGACGAAGATCACTGGGCCGTCCTATGAAACGCTGGAGGGAAAATTTTCTATAGGATCAAAAAGACTATTTTATTTAAATGATAACTATTATAAATTAACCATTATAAAATTAATAAAAAATAAATCAAGTTATATTGAATTGCACAATAAAATTCTCAATGTAAATGAAACTTCTAACTTCTAGAATAACTTGACGTAACAGGCCTTGGCCTAATACTTGGAAGGAAGATTATTATTATTATTATTATTATTATTATTATTAATTATTTATGTATACCGAAGAAAACCGTTACATCTGGGCTTTCTATTTTAAAAATATCTGTATCTGAGGAACAGAATAATAACTTATTGGCACTATCAAACCCGTAGGTCCATGGCCGCGCGGACATAAGCTCTCCATACATCCCTATCCTGAGCTAATGTTTTCCAATCGTCTCCTGTATAATCTACTTCCCTCAAATCATGGATGTTACTCTCCCACCTCATTCTTGGTCTACTAATTGGGCGTTTTCTCTCTGGTTTTCCGACAAGATGCTTACATGCACCTATTTCATCCCCCATACATGACAAAACTCAGTATAGCCTATTAAAATAAACCGAGGTATGTATTATGCAAAAGTAACCGAAATCAGACCTTTAGAAGTTGGGGTTTACCTGGAATCCGAATTTAAAAATTGAGTAACAACCACCATGTTTGGTTCGTCGTAGTTTATATATAAAGTGTAAAGTGATCCCACAACTGGCCCGGAAGCCCTTGGGGTAGTAGGTTAAGGCTCCCACTTTTTCTAGACAATCTGCACTTTATGTCAGCCGGGTTGTCAGCCCTGCGTGACCGTCGCCTTTACCCCCAGAACAAGCGTCTTGTACTCATTTCCGTTAGAGGCTGAGTCGACTCCAGGGTCATAGTGCGGCCAAATGGTTTGGGTCAGTTTAAAAATCCTGACCGCAACGAGACTTGAACCCTCGACCCTCCATATAATGTATTTAATTAATGTTTAATGTTTAATATTTAATTTATTTAGGCGAAGCATCGCACTCTGGGCATTAGCTGGTAAAGTGTATCGCGTATAATAACCACTGAAATCAAAATATACAAAATTCGTGTAACGAGCAAGTTGGGAAGTTGCGTTATGAGAACGTATTCGGGAGATCCAGGGATCAAATCCCGGTGTCGACAAACCTGAGGCTTTTTCTTTCCTATTTCGTAAAAGTAAATAAAAACTGGTTGGGATTTCAATATCAGGCCCATTTCATCATATTTATTTCGTAGTATCGTTATAAATATAGTATATTTGTCATAGATGTTAAAGCGTCTTTAAGCAGGCAAGTGAAATAAAAAATTAATATTATCTAACATACATTATTATTGTTATATAATGAAAAGAGAACAGTTACATGCATAAAAAACTACAGTTGCGGTATCCATTTCCAATATAACAAATAGCTACTCCCAATCTCTAAATACAATAACTTCCGGAGGGAACTTATTTCTAATTCAACACACGAGTATGTATGTACTAACGCATCATGCATTTTATATGCACGCATGAACACAATTTCTAATACTACGCACTGCACATATAGATGTATATATTTTTTTATTAATGGGAAAATACTCCGATATCAAACTATTGCCAATTACTTTGCAGCTATCTGCAAACTGCCCAGTATTATCATCATCATCATCATCCAGGGATTAAGCCTGTTGGCTCGTTCCGGTTCCATGAAAGCTAGAATTGTTAAAATTGTTCAGACCATCTTCTGTGTGGGCGTCCAACATTTCTCCTTCCGTGCGGTTTATAATTTAGCAACAATTTTGGAAATCTTTCTTCTGGCATTCTATCAATATGTTCTTTCCAGTAGTTCCTATATTTAATTATTCGGTCTGTAAGTTTGAAAATATTTCGTTCCTTTCTTATATCTTCATTTCTTTTCTAATCCAGCAGAGTATATCCTGCTATATTTCTTAAAAATCTCATCTCAGCTGCTTCCAATCTTTGTTCTTGTCTTTTAGTGATCGTCCAACATTCTGATCCATACATCAATACAGGAACAGCCATTGCTTTATAAACTTTTATTTTTATTTCTTTTCTCGTATTTTTAAGGGTTCTTTTAATAGTGCCACACATTAGATTAAATGTATTTATTTTGTCATTAATATCTTCAGTTTTAACAGTATTCTCTCGTTGTGAGAAATCACTAATTCCTTAAAAAATAGTTATACTTTATTATGCAATATTTTATTTATTTAGCCTGATGGAGCATTCTCTTCCACTCACCAGGACAAATATTTATCATGAACATTAAGGCTTAGGCCCTCTGGACCGTTCCGATTTCAAGAGACTTGGTATTTCCATCTAGCAAATGGTCTTCCTTGATTTCTATATCCTGTAGGTCAGTAGTTGAAAATAAGTTTAGGAGGTGTATCATCTGGCATTCTTAGTAGATGTTCGTACCAATTTTGTCTTTGTTTATCAATTTTATCTTTCAATTTAAAAATATTTAATTGATCTCTTATCTCAGAACTTCTTTCCTGGTCTACAGTGCAGGAAATTGGTATAAAGCCACTTGTTAAAAGTGGTTAACACAAGTTTATTTACTCTTTCTTTCGCATTTTTCTATATTAACTTAGGAGATGATTGAGTATAAAACACACACAAATAATGTCAAAATTAATTATCCATTTCCGTCCAAAAAAGTACATGAAAACTGAAACCACTCTCACATATGGGTGGAAATTAGTATAAAGGCACTTTGTGTATTTCACAGATTAAACCAAAAAGACTGCGCGCAAAGTTTACAACAGAGTTCTAAAATTTAGTTGAACCTCCATTGTTGTTAATTACTTGGAGGATTCTCTTTGGCATTGACTTGATGAGGGTGTTTATTTCTTCCACTGAGATTGAAGCCCACTCTTCCTGAATAATATTTTTCTGCTCAGTCACTGTCCCAAACTGCCGTCCATTGCGATACACACGCCTTGCCAGGATCCCCCATAAGTTCTCAATCGGGTTTAAATCAGGACTTCTGACTGGCCACGTCAAAAGTGGTATTTCTTTCTTCCTGAACCACTCCTTTGATTTGGCAGACACGTGAATGGAAGCATTATCTAGCTGAAAAATTAGATCTTCGCCAAATTCCTCATACATTCGTATCAATTAGGACTCCAGAAGCTCCTCAGTGTAGGACTCAGAACTCATCTTGGTGCGTATCCATGCTATTTTTTATCTTCTTTTAAAGCAGAATGCTGCCCAAATCATAACCCCTCCACCACCAAAGTTTCTACTCATTCTAACTTGCTCTTCAGTACGGAGGTCGTTCCAGTAATACTGAAGGCGATCAGGCCCGTCCAGATTAAACTTCTTCTCATCACTGAACATTACTTTATTCCATTCTGAGGTCCAGGACATGTGTTCTTCAGCAAAAGTCATTCTAGCTTTCTTATGAGCATTGTTCAGAGGTAGTTTACTAAGACTTTTTTTTAATTTTAGGTTCTTGTCATCTGACAGAATGTCTTACTCGTCTGGCTGTTACTGGCAACTTCAAATCAGCCTGGATTTGAGAAGAAAACATACTCTTACCTTTTGCTTTACGTAAAATGAGACGTTTAGTGCGCTCAGACAATTTTCTTGTCCGTCCATATTTCCCGTCTTTTCCATATTGTGAGCCCAGTTTGACGAAATTATCAATGACGCATCATGAAGCCCCAATTTCGTAGGTATTTGTCTATTGGAAAGGCCCATCTCCTTGAAGGCACTAACTCTTGATTTCTCTTCATTTGATAGAGGCTTTCCACGTGGCATTGTACGTACTGCTGACTTGTAACTGATGAACGATGCTCACAGACACGTCGTCTCCATGTAATTGCAGTGTTTTGTTTACATTTATGTCTCTGTAAGAGCCAGAAGTTGACCTGGCTTTATACCGATTTCCACCCCTAGGACAGCGTTTTCTTAGATTTTACGTATTATTTGCATATATAATAAATACAAAATGAGGAGACCTGTATGAAATGATGTCCAAGATAATTATATGTAATTATGACACACATACGGTATTTGCATAAATATTTCAGGTTGTTTTACTACTAAAAGTTAGTGGCTTTATACCAATTTCCTGCACTGTATAAGAGTGTAGCCCGCTGTTGGCCTTAAAAATCTCATCTCCGCTGCATCTATGTTTCTCCTATCTGTACGAGTCAAAGTCCAATTCTCACTGCCATACTGAACGGCCATGACTTTATAAAATTTCAGTTGAGTATCTTGAGTTGTTTTATTTTTTAGAATTGTTCTTATTATTCCACACATTCTTTGAAAGTCTGTATTTTAATGCTTATATCTTCTTTTTGGCAGCGTGATACATTTAAACCCAGATAATTGTAGAATTTCATTTGTTCAATAATATTATTATTATTTATGACTATTTAACTCATGCCCCAAATAGCAGTCAATGACCAATCACATTTCAATGAATTTTGGTTTACAACCAATCACAGTCGTTTTTCGCCTCGATTTTATCACTTTCATTTTATCAAGTGGCTCCCAGATTGTATATATAGTGCACGAATGTAACCAGATTGTATATATAGTGCACGAATGTAACCAGATTTTGCTTGCGAGATATAATAGAAAAACATTCTTAGCAATTGATTATACCATAAAAAAATCACTGCTCTTTCTTAAACGTATTATTTCCCAAGGATTAACGTTGTAGAAAAAATAATTGACATTTTATTTACATCATCCATCCATAGTAATTCTGCCCGAAGGCAGGTCCTTCACTGCAATCATAGCATTTTCGTGCTATGCTTGCAGCTTTACTAGGGAATTGTGTAGGTGTGGTAGCTTCCCGTTGCTTTCCACACCGATGAAGGATGATGATGATAATGATAAGGATGATGATAAGGATGATGGCCATATGATTTCGGGGACCGTTTGGGCCTTAAAGTTTTCCTGACATTTGTCTTACAGGTGAGGAAAAACCCCGATAAAAGCCTCACCCAGAAAAACTGCCCCGACCGGGGATCGAACCCGGGCCCGCTGCGTGACAAGGCAGCACGCTACCTCGAGACCACAGCGGTGGACATTTACATCATAGGACATCAGAAATTAATTAATTAATAACATGTAATGATGTGTTTCGTTTTTTCTCTACTAGGTACATTCTTACAATATTGCGATTCTATTTGGCAATAAATATGATCTGCTTGCAGTGATGACGATTCTCATTTGTTTTCAAACATCGCCGTTTACATTAAATATATAAATATTTTAAAATAACTATAGTTAAATAATGGTTTGTGAGTATACGACTTAATTTTATTCGTTATACTAAACTATAAACTATTAGTCTCACTATGATGGTTGTCCAGCGGCTCGCTTTGTTTCCCCGTAGCTGTTGTATATGATTAAATACAAATATGCCAACTACCGCCACTATAATAATTTCGAATCTTAATCATTGTCAAGCATTGTCACGCTGCACCCACTTGTATATAAACGGACAATCATCATAGTGAGGCGATAATGCCAAACTTTGTTTTAACGTTGTAATATTTCTAACTCAGAATATAAATTTCAATCACTGCCAGTACAAAACTGCAAGCATCATCTTTACGCCGACGACCTACAGATTTACACACACTTTAGGCCTGACGAAATTAATGAATATATTGACAAAGTAAACACTGACCTCAGGCATATATCTTTATGGTCCAGACAATATGGGCTGAAACTAAATGTAAACAAAACGCAAGCAATAATTATCGGACATCCAAGGCTATTACACCTCATAAACAATGGCAATATGGCGGCTGTCATATTAGATAATGAACAAATTCCTTATACCGACGTCGTTAAAAACTTGGGATTTTACTTAGATTCTAATTTAAAATGGCATGAGCAAGTAAAACAAACATCTAAAAGGATCTTCTCCATAATGCATTCCCTAAAGCGACTTAAACATTTTCTTCCTACCAACTCTTAAAAGAATTTTAATCCAAACTTTAGTGATGCCGCATTTTGACTACTGTGACGTTCTACTAACTGACATAAGTGACGGGTTGTCGGACAAACTGCAGCGTGTCCATAATATGTGTATCAGATTCATATTTAATGTTCGAAAATACGATCACATTTCTCCATTATTCCACGAATTGTCATGGCTACATCTAAAAGAGAGAAGAAAATCGCACTGTCTAATTCTCCTATTTAAGATCCTACATACCTCGATTCCCAATTATTTATCATCCCGTTTCCAGTATCTATCCTCAAACCATAACTTAAACACAAGATCACAACATAGTCTCTTACTTAATATACCGCAACATAGGACATCACATCACTCCATGTCATATACCATCTCCACTTCTCGCAACTGGAATTCCCTACCACAAGAAATAAGGGGCTGCCGGACATTGACATCTTTTAAAAGAAATCTAAATTTATATTTGCTCTAAACTCGACTTCATTATTATCCAGTGTAAGATATATATATATATATATATATATATATATATATATATATATATATATATATATATATATATATATATATATTAATTGGTGTTTCCCGTATAATGTATCATATTTATATTATTATTATTATTATTATTATTATTATTATTATTATCACTATTATTATTATTATCGTATCATTATTGTTATTACCCTATGAAATGTGTTGTTTGTACATGACATTTACATTGCTACATTTATTGTATCTTTAACTGTTTATAATTAGTATAGTGTATATCTATATTTGTCGAATATTTATTTGTATTTGTGCTGGTTGAGTGGAAGAGAGGGCCTTATGGCCTTAACTCTGCCAGAATAAATAAAGTATTATTATTATTACTATTATTATTATTATTATTATTATTATTATTATTATTATTAAAGTAGTGTAATACGAGATAAATATTTAAATTTTCTCCAGATTTGAGAAGATTATCTGCGGCAATTAGTCTGGAAAGTTTTATAAGCCCAGCTGTTGTACAGGCTTATTTTGCAACATTCCTTAACAGGAAAGATAATAACGAGAAAGTCCAGATGGTAAAAGAAAGAAGAAGAAAAAAATTGGCGGCAAGCAGTCTGCTAAAGAAGTTACTGGTTTTTACCGGTTAACATTGCGAAATTATACACAACAGATAGCTTTCTCAGATTGGAACGGTTGATTCTGTTTGGGTGTCAAGGATTTTTTTGGCAGCTATGATATTACGTGCATACACCTGAGGATTTTTTAAAAACAATTTACAGAGTCAATGATTATAATAATCTTGATACGTTATTTTACTCTGTAATTTTCAAATGTGGAATGTTATCCTCAACTTTCACATCTCTTGCATAATATAGTATGATCTCTTTCACTGAGAAAACGCACTGCGAGAAAAAAAAATCTCAGATTCTATTACAGGAACTCGAAACAACAATGTGTCATAATATGCTACCTTCTTTTCTTTTTGTTCAATGCCACCTATTTGTCATTCGACATTTCAGGTATTCTCTCCTGGCATTGGCGTACTTCTGCGCTTGGGGCGCCTGGAAGGCTGGGTTACGCTGCCCCAATGATATGATGCGCCAGGAGAGGCCTTAAACCTAAACTTAATTTAATGAGGTGAATGTGATATTGATGACTATTTAACTCATGCCCCAAATGGGAGTCAATGACCAATCACGTTTCAATGATTTCTGTTTTACAACCAATCAGAGTCGTGTTTCACGAAATATTTATCAGTGTTATAATTACCATATTAAAGAAAGCTCCTCCTTTTTAATATTCTGAACAGGTCTGACCATTATTTTGCGGTGACTGAGCCCACGAGAAATACGGCTACCAGATTGTATATATAGTGCATGAATGTCAACACATGCCGCATGCGGGAGTTAATATAAAAACATTTGTAGCAATTGATTATACCACCAAAAAAAGAAACCACTGTTTGCACTTTCTTAAATGTATTTTCCCAGGTAACAATCCAGAAAAATATAATTGTCATATTTACATCATACGACATCAGAAATGAATTAATATACAGTTTGATGTGATTCATTTTTTCTCCACTTCGTGAGTCGTGAATTTATCGATAATTTGGAAATCACTCGTGGCATTACTTATCATAATGATGGCCAGATGATGTTCGGGGACCGTTTGGGCCCTAAAGTATCCTGACATTTATCTTACAGGTGAGGAAAAAACCCGAAAAAAACTCACCCAGGAAACTTGTCCCGAGCGGGGATCGAACCCGGGCCCGCTGCGTGACAAGGCAGCACGCTACCACGAGACCACAGCAATCTTAAGGGCACCGATTGCTGAAATTGTTGAAAAAGTGGCAAAAAATTAATTTGTATCTGTTTTTTTAATAACTCTGATTCTTTAGCATCATTTTTATGTAAACATTTTTATTGTAGGAGCAAAATTGAGTCTATGATGTAAGAGTTTAAACACCCTTGCACGTTTGATCAGCATTACTACCTAAAAGTTTAATCTGAGTTGGTTTCTGTATCAATTTTTTAAACATTTCCCAAAATTAAAATGCTCCTTATGATGCAATTTTTATGCTATCAAAGTGGAAATTTTGTGGTTGAACTCTACAATGTATGCTAATTCAAATTTACTATGCAGTTACTAGTCTAAGACACATGTGTTCTTTTAAATTGGGATGGAGCTAATGACAAATGAGGGAAATTTTGAGGAAGTGGCTGAATTCAACAATAATCACAAATAGGAATGAGATGCACAAAGAAATTAAACATAGGCTCAATTCTGGAAATACATGCTATTATGCATTGCAGAGACTTTTGATGTCCCAACTCCTTTCAAAAAAACGTTAAACTGAAAATATATAAAAATATTATTCTACCAGTTATATTACATGGGTGCGAAACATGGACTCTTACTTTAAGGGAGGAAAGGAGATTAGAGTATTTGAGAATAAAGTTCTTAGGAAGATTTTTGGACCAAAGAGAGATGAACAGACAGATGAATGGAGAAGACTACATAACAATGAACTACATGGTCTTTATAAGAAGCCAGATATAATAAGAACAGTCAAGTCTCGTAGACTGCGATGGGCAGGACATGTTGCACGTATGGGGAATGAAAGACGTGCGTGGAAGCTTCTTGTAGGAAAGCCAGAGGGAAAACGCCCAATTGGTAGACCAAGAATGAGGTGGGAGAACAACATTAACTATGATTTGAGAGAAGTAGATTATACAGGGAATGATTGGAAAGCATTAGCTCAGGATAGGGATGTATGGAGAGCTTATGTCCGCGCGGCCATGAACCTACGGGTTCGATAGTGCCAGTGAGTAAGTAAGTAATGCATGAGAGTGGACATTTTTTTTTCAAAAAATAAAAAAAATATGCAGTATCGTCTCTTTATGATTTTTTCCATAGCGAACGTGTTTAGTGGAATCAAAAAGACTCTGAATCTCAAATTTCACGAGTGAATATTTAAAAATGCATCCTAAGGAGCAATTTTTAGAAAATATAAAAAAAAAATAATTCTGAAACTATTCTACTTATAAACACCAAATTTCACAGAAATACTTCTATAAGCACATAATGTATGCGATAAAAAGATTAAAACAATCAGGTAAAAAAATTGAAATTCACCACTCGGTCCCTTAACATAGCAGCAACCAATAAATATTGAATGGGCCAATAGTTACGAACTGTATTCATACATTTTTATTCTTTATGAGGGCTAGAATTTGAATTGTAATATATCGATATTGCAATTTTGATTAATTGTACGCTAATGGATGATTTATTTGCGTAAGAGTGAATTTATTTAATATTCTGGAGAATAAAATAATTTATTTAATTTAAAGGACAACATTAATAAAATCCATATTAAAACTGCGTTGAGATGTCAGTCACAATAATAAAATTAAAAAAAGTTTGTGCCTTGTAGGTCCGTCTCCCCAACTTTTTAAAAATATTAATCAAATGTAGGTATTTCGAGACTAGTCTCATCATCAGCCGAAGGTAGGTCTGTTGTCACTTTATCGAGAGGGACAGTGACAACAAACCTACTACCTTCTGCTTATGATGGGACAAATTCCAAAAGGCAGTAGGTATGTTGTCACTCTCTCTCGATAAAGTGACAACAGACCTACATTCGGCTGATGATGAGACTAGTCTCGAAAGGCCTACAGTTAATACTTTTAAAAAATCGAGCAGATGGTTCTACAAGGTGCATATTTTTATGATTTTATATTATTTTAATGCGGTAATTTGAAGCAGTAGATTAAATAAACTATAGGTTTTGGATTAGAGTGCTTTTAATTTTATTGCAGTACTGAAAGACGCCAACAGACAACTTATGAATAAGTGTTATTTAATAACGTCCCGTTTTGGGCAAAAAACAGACATATTCTCTTGTCTCACATAATGATCACTTCAATTGTTTTATGTTGCAATAATTTATCTTGAATTGACTTCATTGCCTCTGCAAGATAAAACCTTCTCAATAGAATCCGATTGTAATTAATGACTCTGCAAAAGAAAGAAATCCAGAACATAAAAAAAAAGTTACAGCATTTCCTAAATTTTATACGTATTTATAAATTTTAGCGTAGTTAGTGTAAATGAATAACTATGACTATTTAACTCATGTCGCAAATGGTAGTCAATGACCAATCACGTTTCAATTAATTCTGTTTTACACCAATGACAGTCGTGTTTCACCTCGCTCTTTATCGATTTCTCTTTATCAGCTCCTGCCGCTTGTGATAAAGAAAGCTCCTCCTATTTTAATATTCTGAACAGGTTAGACCATTATTTTTCTCCAACAAATACATTGAATATAGCAAATAATGAATAGATTCAGTGATTTTACTGAGTTGTTTATTCAAAATATAAATGATTAACCTATAATGTTGATTATAATAGTTTGATGTGTTTCATTATTTCTCCACTAGAGTGCATTCTTACAATATTGCGATACTATTTGGCAATAAATAATATGATCGAGTGGCAGTGAACAAACATAACCTCACATTTCTAATTTGTTTTCAAACATCGCCGTTTACATTAACTATATAAATATTTTAAAGCACTGCGAACTACATTCAAATAATTACTTTTTAGTAAAGAGCTTAATTTTATTCGCTAAATAGTCCTAACAAATTCCACTCTTAATTTCCAAATTCTCTAGATAAATTGGAAATCACTCATGGCATTACTTATGATAAATACCACATATCGTTCACTCCAGACCACAATATGTAGTTTTGGAATAATAACAATAACAATAAAGTCCTAACATTCCATGTTCCTAGGAACATGTTCCTGTGTTTGAGCCTTTGGCATGGGTTCCCTGAAGTAGTCCCCGCCCGGAGAACCGAATGGGGGACTATTTGACCTCCGGAAAATTTTACCCCAGATGTACCCATGTCCGCATTTCTTGACAGTTGTATTTTTACGGTGAAAGATCGTCACTCTTTCGCCCAAGGTACTTTTTTCGTCTGGCTTATCTTACTTTAAGGGAGGAAAGGAGATTACGAGTATTTGAGAATATGGTACTTAGGAAAATTTTTGGACCAAAGATAGATGAACAGACAGGTGAATGGAGAAGACTAAATAACAATGAACTACATGGTCTGTACAGGAAGCCAGATATAATAAGAACAGTTAAGTCTCGTAGACTGCGATGGGCAGGGCATGTTGCACGTATGGGGAATGAAAGACGTGCATGGAAGCTTCTTGTAGGAAAGCCAGAGGGAAAACGCCCAGTTGGTAGACCAAGAATGAGGTCGGAGAACAACATTAACTATGATTTGAGGGAAGTAGATTATACAGGGAATGATTGGAAAGCATTAGCTCAGGATAGGGAATTATGGAGAGCTTATGTCCGCGCGGCCATGAACCTACGGGTTCGATAGTGCCAGTGAGTAAGTAAGTAACAATAACAATAAAAATAACAACAACAATAATAATGATAATATTGGAGAGAGGCCTTTACAAGTAAAATGTAAATATCTGGAACTACAACAAATTTTAAAACTTTATCATCTATTCTACAGCAATATTTTAGCGTTCCTCCAAGTCGATTCAGCGACCATGTAGACAATTGCAATTTAGACATATCCCAACTTAAATTCTACCATGGATTAAAAATCGATCTTGATTAATATGCTCCTTGCCTCTGGTCCCGAGGGTCGCGGGTTCAAACCAGGCCGGGGTCGATGGATTTTTTAGGATGGAAAAATCCAAGGAGCAAGTCCTCCGGGAGGGACTTTAAGCCGTGGTTCCCGAGTCTGAAGATTTTCAGGCTCGTAAAAGATCCTTAAGCCTGAATGGAAAGGCCTCTAAGCAAAATTTACCGAATTTTCCCGTCCTAGTACTACCTTGGTTTCCTAGGCGGAAGGCTGACCACGGACCACTCAAGTGACATCTATACGAAAACAAGTATCTAAATTAGTATGGTTCAAATTCTTCCCTATAGGGGGAGAGCGCCAAAATCTCTGATAAGGGAAACACGGGCTTACAAGATACAAGAAATAAAACATATTCTTAATAAGAATCGTAGATAACAAACAAAAATACAGGCAATAAATTTAACGTGAACAGATAAAAGACTTACCGATACAGGCAAGGCCGGCCAGGTAATGTTACTTTGAAAACTGCTTGCACTTACCTGAAAGAAAAAAAATTAAAAAATTGTAAGCTGGCAC
Source organism: Diploptera punctata (assembly GCA_030220185.1). Lineage (NCBI taxonomy): Eukaryota > Metazoa > Arthropoda > Insecta > Blattodea > Blaberidae > Diploptera > Diploptera punctata. The sequence goes on along the minus strand of JASPKZ010006829.1, from coordinate 673,630 downwards.
ACACAGAGGACAGAAGGTCAACTTCTCTGCTTTTCTTAAAATAACCCTATCAACGCATTTTATTAACAGCTTTAAACTCCTTGTTCTCAAGAAATTTTATATCAGCAAAGTGAATACAAAATACAACAAAACCTAAACCAAATTAAAGATAAGATCCAAAAAGTCTTCCTAGTCAAAGGTAATTTTCTAAAGTACGAATAATTTATATATAGGCTATATATATTTCAAATGCCCCAAGTTTGTCTTTCGACATTCCTGGTTTCTCTCCTGGCATGGCGTACTTGTAACCCACTTCTGAGGTTGGGGCTCCTGGAAGGCGGGGTTATGTTGCCCCGATGATATGATGGGTGATGATGATAATGGTGCGCCAGGAGAGTCCCTAATCCTAAGCTTAACCCAAGATGAGTATGAATGATGATTGCGATGGCCATATGATTTCGGGGGCCGTTTGGGCCTTATAGTTTTCCTGACATTTGTCTTACACGTGAGGAAAAACCTCACCCAGAAAAACTGTCCCGACCGGGGATCGAACCCGGGCCCGCTGCGTGACAAGGCATCACGCAACCCCGAGACCACAGCGGTGGACGTATTTTTTTAATACGTTAAAATTGTTTTTCTACAAAATTAATGTTTTCCCATAGGCCTATAGTAAATCAACAAACTTAAATATTTATACAGAGTACTTATATTATTAATAAAAATCCATACGCAAAGACCTTACATGTATTTTCAGAGCTGTAAGCCTGAATATATAAATATATACACAAGTAAAAATACAGATTGTAAATTAACAATTTATTTTGCTAACACACACATGCGCACGCACGCACGCCACACACACACGGATTAAAAAATTGCGACACAGTTTCTTATTCGCTGCTAAAAGTGTTCGGCATATTACACAGATTAGTGTCCTTTATTAAAATATACAGTTAATAGGCCCAATTCACCAATTAATATTTTTAAATGGTCAACACGTTTCCACAGCCAAGCTGTCATTCTCAAGGCCAGATATTGACTGAAGACAAAATTGATAATAAATAGAAAAATTCAGTTAAAAACAAACTACGTCACAAGGGATTTGAATTTTGTTTAATTACAGTGATTATCATTAGTGTTGTAACTATGAAATAGCATTGTTATTTTATTCAAATATGGAAACATCTTCATAATTTATAAACTTTTTGACATTACAAGAAAGGTCCACTTTAACCTCCATATCTTGTAGTATATTTTTAATTTATTTACTCTATTAATTTATAGAGACAGGCGCAGATTAATCTGAAAATATTTATGACTAATCATAATTAAAAAGCGTTGATATTTATTTAATGTTTTGAAAAATTATTGTTGATAACATTCATACGCCATTCAACTGCAGAAAGCGACGGTCTCTGTGTTTAGTAAAATTCCGAGGATATTAAATAAAATTAATTAAGTGAATGGTTTTTACAGATAGCATCATTGAGAAAATATACGTATAAAGTGGACCCAGGTGCTCGTGGAGGGTTCACATTAATCGAATTCCTTTGTTATGTTTAATTATTTTATACAGCCACAATGTCACATATCAAACCAAATCCGTCAGTATATTAAAACAGCATCTACATAATAATATGTACTTACGAGATTTCTCAACATTCGTAATTTTTAAAATACATTACGGAACTCCGTTGAGGTCACTGTGTTAAAGTTTTAATAATTGTGAGACAGTACCTGATATCTCAGTCGTCCTCAATAATTTGCAACAACACTGCAAATTATTGAGGATGACTGATGTATCAGGTACTGTTTTATAATTCTTGAAACTTGAACATTTGTAATATTCAATAGCAGAAATTAAGAATTGATTCTGTCCACCGTTGTCTCGGGGTACCGGGCCCGGGTTCGATCCCCGGTCGGGACAGTTTTTCTGGGTGAGGTTTTTATCGGGGTTTTTCCTCACCTGTAAGACAAATATCAGGAAAACTTTAAGGCCCAAACGGTCCCCGAAATCATATGGCCATCGCAATCATCATCATTCATATTCATCTTAGGTTAAGCTTAGGATTAGGGACTCTCCTGGTGCACCATTATCATCATCATCATATCATCGGGGCAACGTAACCCCGCCTTCCAGGCGCGCCAACCTCAGAAGTGGGTTACAAGTACGCTATGCCAGGAGAGAAACCAGGAATGTAAAAAAATAAGACAAACCTGGGGCACTTGAAAAAAAAAATTGATTCTTAGCTTGAAAAACTTTCAAAGTGGTCATTTTCATAGATATCACAAATAAACACTTCTTTGCACAAAGATTAACAGAAACAGGCCTTGAACCCGTCAAAGTTGATAAGGGGAAGAAGTTCACATATATTTTCTGTTGGAGGGCAGCACCAATTAAAGAAGATATTAACAGGGTCTACTCAAACAAAAGGGCCCACATTACACGAACTTCCCTATACTAAAAAAAAAATGTAAATTAGACTCTTGCCATTATCGAACCCGCACTTCCATGGCCTCGCGGATATAAGCGCCCCATAAATCCCTAACCCGAGCTAAATATTTTCAATCATTCCCTATATAAATCAGATTTTTCAAAACATAGTTAATAGCATTCTCCACCTCATTTTTAACTATACCTACTGCAGCTTTTCCTCTGGTTTCCCTACAATATTAGACCATAACAATATGTTATTATTGATTTCGTACATCTCAATGATGGATAAATCATATTTGAAGAGAAAAATTATACGCTCAGACCGGGACTTGAACCCGGGACCCTTGGTTCTCTAGACAAGTGCTCTACCAACTGAGCTACCTGAGCAAGTACCGATCTAAACGCAAATCTTTCTCTATATACATTGTAATTCCCGTCCACGAAATACTATGAAGCCATGCTTCTATCTTGCAAATGGCGGCTCCTTTATTAAGAAGACATATTTGGAAATTATACATTACAGCATGGCTTCATAGCATTTGGTGGACGGGAATTACAATGTATATAGAGAAAGATTTGCGTTTAGATCGGTACTTGCTCAGGTAGCTCAGTTGGTACAGCACTTGGTCTAGAGAACCAAGGGTCCCGGGTTCAAGTCACGGTCTGAGCGTATAATTTTTCTCTTCAAATATAACAATAGGGCCTAAATCTACTGTACATATATTTTGAAATATAGAACTTAATATACAGAATGCTCTAAAATTCCTCTTACAAATTTCTAGGGCTTGTAAAGGCGACAGTCCCGCGCCGTAGCCGAGTGGTTAAGGCAGGAAGCCTTGGCGCAGAGCTACGGGACTTGCGCTGGTTCGAGTCTCCATGGGGAAAGAAATTTTCTCATGGTATTTCGGCCAGTATGGGACCGGTGCCCACCCAGCATCGTGAGGCAATTGGGTAGCTACAATATGTAGCGACTCCAGGTTGAGGAAACCAGCTATAACGGCTGGGGGGCTCGACATGCTGACCACATGTCACCCCAAAACTGGCTGATGATCATCTACCTCTGATTGACACATGTGGATGTGAGGCCAGCAGCCGGCTGGTAGGCTAAGGGCCCTCTAGGCCTGTCGCGCCAGGAGTTGTAAAGGCGACTGAGTTGATAATATTTAGAATTGGAAACCATGTCCGGAAACTTACCGTTTCCGTGCTACAGACGTTTGAAAACATGTTTTTAACGCGACCACTTTTATAAGTAATTTATTATGAGGTGTGACACAGTACATCACTTGTTTTACAATTCAACTCATTAATAACCAAAGAAACAAAATGGAAACTGAATCATGGTTTGTATTAATAATCCCGGATACACCCTCCACAATCAATTTTTGCGGTTTTTTGAAAATTTCGAAAAAGTTGACTTTTTTGAAGAAAAAAAAACACCAAGTCTTGGAGCACTCGATATGGAAATTTTCGATTTAGACGAATCGCGAAGCTATTAATTGTTGAGACACGTGACCTACGTATTTTCAAACGGCTGAAATATTCAACTTTTATAAGATTCATGATCTGTTCCGTTGAGTTTTATTCAAAATTAATATAAAATTATAGATTATTCACCTGAAAGGTCCGTCTCCTCAACTTAATTAATCATTTAACTGTAGCACTTTCGGTACTTGTCCCATCATCGGCAGGATTCAAAACTGGTGTTTCACTGAAGATCTGGTAGAGGAGGTTGCATGTATTGGGTTCGTTTTCGTTTATCAGGCTGTCGTTGTGAGCTGCTTTCATGATTTCCATCTCTTCGAGTACGTTTATCTTCGCTGGATTATTTTCTCTGTGCATTACTGCATGTTAAATATTGAAAACACCCTAACAGTAATGCACAGAGAAAATAATCCAGCGAAGATAAACGTACTCGAAGAGATGGAAATCATGAAAGCAGCTCACAACGACAGCCTGATAAACGAAAACGAACCCAATACATGCAACCCCCTCTACCAGATCTTCAGTGAAACACCAGTTTTGAATCCTGCCGATGATGGGACAAGTCCCGAAAGCGCTACAGTTAAATGATTAATTAAGTTGAGGAGACGCAGCTTTCAGGTGAATATTCTATAATTTTATATTAAGGCTGAAATATTATCAACTTTGTTCCCTCTACAAGTCCTAGAAGTTTTTAAGGGAAATTTTAGAGCACCCTGTAGATCTGATTATCTTTCAAAAAAGAAAAAAAAAGCAATAAAGTCTTACGACAATTATACCATGAATGATAAATTCGATGTCAACATCGCGTGTTCTCTGCCATTACTACGTACAGTTCTCAGTTCTCTAAGTTTGTGTAGCTGGTAGGTCTATCACTAAATAAATACCAATGACCTCCGCTGTACATAAATTATAGAACTCAACTATGCTATCGTAGTATATCAAATTACACCACATGCTATAGAAATAAATAATGCTACGCCCAGTATAATTTATATAATGTATGTATTCTTTTACTTACAATGTATACTCCTACCTAACAATAAAAGTGTTCCAAAGTTTATACCAATACAATTCCTCAACTGGTCAAGGACATTTTGCCAATGCCTCCAGAGATTCAACATCAGAGAGAATGCAAATTGTAAATGTGGTATTAGCAGCCAAAGTGTTGAACAAATTATCTTTGATTGCCCTTTGTTCTGGAATACGATACGAAAGGTACGATATCAGCTCTCTTCTCAATAACACCGCCTGTTTGAATTGAACAACTCAATGAGGAAGTTCTTTGACAGAAAAAACTACGAACTTTTTAATGTCTTTAAAAATAAGGTTCATAAAACTTAGTTTTGTGATAAAATTATATAATACAAAAATCAAAGGAGCAAGTCCTCCGGGAGGCACTTGGTCCCGAATCTGAAGATTTTATAGTCTTTTGAGTGGACGTCCTGGTCTTCTTCTTCCTGCAGGTTGATATCTTAACATTTGTTTGGGTATCCTGTGATCTTCCATTCGATGAACATGTTGCATCCATCCATTTCAATATATTGATAATATTAATTTCGTGTGTAAGTATTAGTTTTAAGTAATCTGGCTGAAAGACAGCAACTTAATTTAAAATTAACTGTACCGAGAAGGGACAATGAACAATATGGCGAATCAGTTCTAGAGACCATGAATGATAAGATATCAAGTGAATTTCCGCAAATTGGTATAGGCCTACGTGACATAAATCTTACATTTAAGAAGAATGTCAATTTAAAAACATATGAAGGTCCTAAGGAACGGAATAACAGAACTGTAAGTAAGTCTGTTAGTTATAATAATATGTCTAATATTACAGAAACAATCTCCATGCCTCAATTAAATGAAAAACAAGATGACTATAATATATCACAAGATGATATTACTATGCAGAGACTTCTTGATGATGATGAGAATCAAAACTGCCAACAAGTTCGTAGAAGAAAAAAAACGAAAGTATAATGAAATCAGCAAGCCTCCTCAAAATATTCCATCAATAAATGTTTATAATCCTTATGATACACTTATGGATGATAATGAGAATACAGACAACAAATGCATCTCAATCAACAAAACCACACGGAAATATTAACGTAAAAATAGTTAAAGGCGATACGAAGTTCGCCGGGCCATCTAGTAATATGTGTGTGTGTTTGTTGGGTGTCTGGTCTCAAAGATGTAATTTAAAAAGAAACGCCAAGACAAAACATTGAGTGCAAGCTTTTAGTGGTATTGACCCTTAAACATAAGACGTTTGTTGAAGAAAGAAGTAATTCATGACCAAGGTTAGCATTTGCAAACCACGTGATAATTGAATGACGTCATTGTTTTCCGAAGGTGCCACTTTGTTTACCTTTCTCTCTTTGGAGATATGTCGAACGAGTCCCACGAGGCGTATTCAAGGTCAACTCAATAACTTTTTACAGGCAATAAACCAAAGTGAAAAGTCATCATCATCGTCGTCATCATCATCATCTGCATTCATGGATTAGGTCTGTTGACCCGTTCCGACTTCAGCCCATCTCTTTCTAGGTCTGCCCACATATCGGGTGCCTATAGGTTTGTATTTTGTTATTTGTTTTGGATATCTATCTTCATTCATTCTGTCTTTGTGTTGCTTCCATTTTTGTCTGTATGTATATATTTTATCAGTTATTGCAAATATTTCAAGTTCCTGTCTTATTTCTGTGTTCTTGATTCTGTCTTCCTTGGAGCACCTTTAACAGATCTCAAAAATTTCATTCCTGCCGCCGTTATCCTACTTAGATCTTGTTTATGTATCCAGGCTTCTGAACCATAGAGCAGTACCGGTACTGCCAACGTTTTATAAAATTTCAATTGGGTCTCTCTTGTTGTTTTGTTATTTAGTGATCGTTTTATCGTACCACATATTCCCTGGAATTTTGCTAGTTTATTAGTTATATTATTATCATAATTAAATGAAATGTCACATCCTAGATAATTGAGATTGTTCTATGATTTTGTTTCCTATTACTATTTTGGATCTGATTTGATTTTTCTCTTGGAATGCCATTACCTTAGTTTTTTCTATGGATATTTTGAGATTATATTGTTCATATATATTATGTAGTTTAAAAATATTCCTTTGAAGTTCGTGTTCCGTATTTGCTATTTGACAATTAATAATCAACCATATTTGCATCAGGAGAATTTAATGTTATATAGAAGAATTAAATTTTAGATGTAAAAATATGCGAATTTTTGATTCACAAAACCGCAGAAACATTAATGGCGTTATTAATAGAATTCATTCTTATGATGATTCTCACTAGGGAAAACAGTTGAGAATCTAATTTATTGCTTTATGTAAATTAAACATAGGCTCATTTCTGGAAATGCGTGTTATTATGCATTACAGAGACTCTTGACTTCCCAACTCCTTTCAAAAAAGTTAAACTGAAAATATATAAAACTATTATTCTACCAGTTATATTATATGGGTGCGAAACATGGACTCTTACTTTAAGGGAGGAAAGGAGATTACGAGTGTTTGAGAAGAAAGTTCTTAGGAAAATTTTTGGACCAAAGAGAGATGAACAGACAGGTGAATGGAGAGGACTGCATAACAGTGAACTACATGGTCTTTATAGGAAGCCAGATATAATGAGAATAGTTGGGCAGTACATGTGTCACAAATGGGGAATGAAAGACGTGCATGGAAGCTTCTTGTAGGGAAACCAGGGGGAAACCGCCCAGTTGGTAGACCAAGGATGAGGTGGGATAATAACATTAACTATGATGAGGGAAGTCGATTATACAGGGGATGATTGGAAAACATTAGCTCAGGATAGGGATGTATGGAGAGAAAATATTGTTTTATTTATTGTAAGCCCGTGTTTCCCTTATCAGAGATTTAGGCGCTCTCCCCTATAGGGAAGAATTTGAACCATACTAATTTAGTTACACTTGTTTTCGTATAGATGTCATTTTGAGTGGTCCGTGGTCAGCGTTCCGCCTCATACTGACATCTAGGAAACAAGGTAGTACTAAGATGGGAAAATTCGGTAAATTTTGCTTAAGAGGCCTTTTCATTCAGCCTTAAGGATATTTTACGAGTCTGAAAATCTTCACACTCGGGACCCACAGCTTAAAGTCCCTCCCGGAGGCCTTGCTCCTTGGATTTTTCCATCCAAAAAAATCCATCGGCCACGGCCGGGTTTGAACCCGCGACCCTCGGGACCAGAGGCAAGGAGCATAACCACTAGTCCACCGGGGCCGATAAAAAACTTAATACATAAGGAATCAATAAATGGTTATCTTGTGATTCAATTCGTTCGCCATTATCACAAGGCTTTTGTTTTTATACAAACAATGAAAAACGGGTTATGTGTACTCAGTCTTCTTTGATAGAGCGTGATATAAAATACACCGTACACATTAAGGATTGTATTCCTGATAAGCAAATATTATAATTCGTTTATATAGACAAACAATAGGTGATAGAATTTTATCTGTTAAGAACCAGATTTTTTTAAAAAAATATGCTGAGTGTTTTTAGAACACACTATTCATAAACTAAAAAAAACAAAACAAAATTAATTTAACCCTTAAATTCGTAATGTATCCTTTTGGATACATCAGTTAGTTCAATTAATTTAATATTTTAAATAAATCAGAAGAAAACGAACAAAAATAAGCCACTTAAATGCGTATCTAATTATACAATATACCTAATAATAAGTTACACAAGATTCCGTTTTCACTGCGGTCCGCCACATTCAAATAACTAACAGAAGAAATTTGTGTTTTGCCAATTTAAAGGTTAAACGTAAAGATCACCATTGCATTGAACACCGCAATTTAACGATCACTGTATCTCAAGAGAGTTTGTATGCACACAGAACTTGTCAACATTATTTGAAATGAACGTTTCCACAGAAGCTGTTTGGTCGACAAATTGTCGAAAAATGTTCTCGGCAAATTTTGCGTACATGCAAACAAAACTGTAGTTATTTTCTGTCCAGCCTAAGAAAGACACTTGAGGAAAATAAATGTGCGGGTAATCCACGAAGCAAATGACTGCTTCAGTTACTGCGATTTGTTCATGACCAAAGCACAGTTCAGCGGAAGCGAAAAAATAGATAATGAACTCGATTAATATAATTACGTATTTAAAGCTATTTATGTTAACTATAGTTCATCAGAATACAGTATATAGACCTACACATTTCTTCGAAGGTCGGAGACTAACTAAAAATTCGCATTTGTTTGAAACTGAACGATTCTTGAGAGGCAGTTGAATTTACTTACTTACTCACTGGCACTATCGAACCCGTAGGGTCATGGTTCTCCATACATCCCTATCCTGAGCTAATGCTTTCCAATTATTCCCTGTATAATCTACTTCCCTCAAATCATAGTTAATGTTTTTATTATTGATTTCGTACATCTCAATGATGGATAAATCATATTTGAAGAGAAAAATTATACGCTCAGACCGGGTTCTCTAGACCAAGTGCTCTACCAACTGAGCTACCTGAGCAAGTACCGATCTAAACGTAAATCCTTCTCTATATACATTGGAATTCCCGTCCACCAAATGCTATGAAGCCATGCTTCTATCTTGCAAATGGCGGCTCCTTTATTAAGAAGACTTATTTGGGAATTGTTATTCTCCCACCTCATTCTTGGTCTACCAACTGGGCGTTTTCCCACTGGCTTTCCTACAAGAAGCTTCCATGCAAGTCTTTCATTCCCCTTACGTGCAACATGTCCTGCCCATCGCAGTCCACGAGACTTAACTGTTCTTATTATATCTGGCTTCCTATAAAGACCATGCGGTTCATTGTTAAGTAGTCTTCTCCATTCACCTGTTTGTTCATCTCTCTTTGGTCCAAAAATTTTCCAAAGTACTTTATTCTCAAATACTTGTAATCTCCTTTCCTCTCGGATAGCGGATAGGATCCTCCTTCTGACTAAAAAACCCGTTCCAAAAGCAGGTCTTTCTGCACCCCCGTAGTATAATGCAAAGCTTCCTGATTCCTGACTACCTTCTCCTGGCCACCTAACTTCCTGTAAAGCGACTATATCCAAGGGCGATTTATCTAATTCCTGCGTTAACATCTCTAGTGCCCCGCTATTTGTATAAAGTCCTAACATTCCACGTTCCTAGGAACATGTCCCTGTGTTTGAGCATTAGGCATGGGTTCCCTGAAGTAGTCTCCGCCCGGAGAATCGAATGGGGGACTATTTGACCTCCGGAAAATTTTACCCCAGTTGAACCCAAGTCCGCATTTCTTGACGGTTGTATTTTTACGGTTAAAGATCGTCACTCTTTCGACCAAGGTACTTTTTTTATTCTGGCTTATCACCTTCGATCAGTCCGGCATGGGTAACCCTATCGGCAGCAATGCTACCGCCGGCATAGCTCTCAGGATCATTTAAGCACGCAAGCCACTCCACCACGACAATGGAGGGGAGGAAGTTGAATTTAAAGTTAGAAATATGGCGGCTGTCGTGTAGTTTAACTTAACTCGGTGATAAAATGTGTGATCAAAATTTTTAGAAGCGCAATGGGAAATTGTTAAAGAGTGGTGAAAAACGGTATTAAATGTATTTTATAAGTTTATGGAGCATAATCCTGGCACTGTAGTGAACGATATGGTGCATCAATTTATCGGCTTGTAACGAACAGCTGACAGAGTTCGCCTGCACTCTTACACGTAATACATTCGGAAGTTAAACGTCAAAGTGTGCTTCTTACGTTGGACAGATAATAGTACAATTTCCATTGACAATTCAAGGTCGCGCAACCATTTTCTGATTCTGTCACTTGATTATTTAATTTATTATTTCTGCATATTAATGTAATAGTGTGATTCATATGTTATCTATTATCTGTATTCATAATTTGCAGGTAGAACTGATAAGAGATGGAAACTTGCGACTCTGTTTCATCGCCTGTGATATTGACTTGACCTTGAACTGCCAGTTGAAATTGTGCTCTTATAACAATCAAGGCACAGCGAGACATTCCGGACATTCATGCATGATGCTGTTGTTAGAATATCTGAAAAAAAAAAAAAAAGAACATGGAACTATTACGCTGATAAAAGCTAGCCAGCTGTAACACCTAACACTGACGAAAACAATTTACTCATGTGAACATGCATAAAATGTTAGAAATTGTAACACAGCAGCTAAAAATATCAGCTCATTGACGCCATGTAAGTAGAATTAATTTAATTTTTTTATTTTTTTTTTTTCAAATGCCCCAGGTTTGTCTTTCGACATTCCTGGTTTCTCTCCTGGCATGGCGTACTTGTAACCCCCTTCTGAGGTTGGGGCGCCTGGAAGGCGGGGTTACGTTGCCCCGATGATACAATGGGTGATGATGATAATGGTGCGCCAGGAGAGTGCCTAATCCTAAGCTTAACCTAAGATGAATATGAATGATGATGATTGCGATGGCCATATGATTTCGGGAACCGTATGGGCCTTAAAGTTTTCCTGACATTTGTCTTACAGATGAGGAAAAACCCCGATAAAAACCTCACCCAGAAAAACTGTCCCGACCGGGAATCGAACACGGGCCCGCTGCGTGACAAGGCAGCACGCTACCCCGAGACCACAGCGGTGGACTGAATTTAAAATATAACATATTAAATACTAATTCCCATTATCTACAATTATTTTGCTTTATTTTATTTACTAAAAGTATGACCTTAAAATTTTGAAAATTAAATAGTTGAAATGAATTATCAAATAGAAATTTTAGCTGTCACCATATACATAGCGTTTAGAGAAGTTTAAATGTTAAATGGGGATTCTATGCCACCATACCACCAACATAAATTAAAATTAAATAAAACTGAAAAAAAAACAATTTATTGCAGCGGATCTGAATAATTATCCGATAGGAATATAGAGGAACTTCGGGTAATTTGGGCCCCTGTTTTGAATTTGTTGTTTTTTCTTCTTTTAATTAATTAAGGGGTTTGAATTTTGTTTAATTACAGTGATTATAATTAGTGTTGTAACTATGAAATAGGTTTTAGTGAATCCAGGAATAAGAATGGATAATAAAGTGTGCATAAATAATCTTCTATTTGCTGACGATGTAATCATAATACAGAAAAATGAAGACGACTTACAGAAATCAATGCATGCATTAAATTAAATATGTAAATTATACGATCTAAAGATTTCTGTAAGGAAAACGAAGACCATGGCTTTTAGAGGAAGAGATCCAAAATTATTTTAGAAAATCAAAGTATAGAACAGGTGTCTAGTTTCAAATATTTGGGCTGTGATGTTGGCTACAATGTGTAAAAAGATATTGACTCCAAAATAAATAAATTTCAGACGGTGTGCGGAACAATAGAGAGAACATTCAAAAATAAAATAAGAAAAGAAACCAAGATAAAAATGTATAATGTTATGGCGGTTCCCACAATATTGTATGGATGTGAAACTTGGGCTCCAGTGAAAAGACAGAAGGATAGAATACAGACGGCGGAGATGAGATTCCTAAGACAAGTAAAAGGATGTACAAGACTTGATAGAATAAGAAATGAGGATATAAGAGAAGAATTGAAAGTACAGCCTTTATTGGATAAAGTCACGAATTACAGACAGAAATGGATTGATCACATGGATGGAATGAGTAAGGAGAGATATCCATTGTTAGCAAGAAATTATCAAGCAAGAGGAAGACGTGATGTTGGAAGACCTAGAAGACGTTGGGCTGATGCATTATGAAGTCGGAACGGGCAATTGCCTGATCCCTGGAGTGATGATGATGATGAACTATGAAATAGCATTGTTATTTTATTCAAATATGGAAACATCTTCATAATTTATAAACTTTTTTAGATTATACTAAAGGTCCACTTTAACCTCATATTCCGGTAAAGTGGACCCCAGGGACGATCCTAGTCTTTAACCCAATTTAAATTTATTTACTCTATTAATTTATAAAGACAGGCACAAATTAATCCGATAGTATTTATAGCTGATTGTAATTAAAAAGCGTTGATATTGATTTAATGTTTTGAAAAATCATTGTTGATTATAACATTCACATGTCATTCAACTGCAGAAAGCGACAGTCATTTGGGTTTAGTAAAATTACAAGGATTTTAAATAAAATTAATTAAGTGAACAGTTTATACAGACAGCATCCTCATTGATGAAATATACGTATTCGTGTAAAGTGGGCCCAGGTCCTCGTGGGGGTCCACATTAACCGAATTCCTTTGTTATGTTTAATTAGTTTACACAGTCACCATGTCACATATTATCAAACCAAACCCAACAGTATATTAAAACAGCATCTACATAATATAATATATTTAGGAGTTTTTTTCAACATTTGTAATATTCATTAGCAGAAATTAAAAATTGATTCTTAGCTTGAAAAACTTTTAAAGTGGTCATTTTCATAAATATCACTAATACACCGTTCTTCGCACAAAGAATAACCGTAACTAGGCTTGAACCCGTCAAAGTTGACGACAAGGAGTCACCAATTAAAGAAAATATGAACAGGGTCCACATTACCTGAACTTCCCTATATATATATATATCTAAAAAATTAAAATGCCTTCAATAGAGTGGGAAGTTGAGTCTTAACCTAAAATCAACATATTTGCAATGTAAAATATATCACTGCTCAGACAATGTAACCAACTTAATAAAAAACTGAACTTCCCTATATATATATATATACATATATCTAAAAAATTTAAATGCCTTCAATAGAGTGGGAAGTTGAGTCTTACCCTAAAATCAACATATTTGCAACGTAAAATATGTCATTGCTCAGACAATGTAGCCAACTTAATAAAAGAAAACCCTCTAACAAACAACTGAACGCTAAACTAATCGGGTGTACTAACTCACCCATTTTCTCACCTTAACTTGCCCAAACTAACACTAACTTGCCCAATACTGTAGGTGGACTCTTGAGATAGAATCCCCTTATATGTGAGCAAACATGTTGGCAACTGACTCTAGCGGGAACAAGAACTGTCACATTGGCCAACATGACGCTAAAAGTCCCTTGTTCTCCGATCAAATATTCACTGGTGGCACAGAATAGCAGAGAAGTTTAATAGTTAAATTTATTTTAATAATTAATAATCTGTTTGTGATAAAAATACTAACCAAATACTAATACAGTCATAAAATAAGTTAATATATACCTTCTTACGTAAGATCCGTCGTCCTCAATTTATCAAATATGTGTTCTTTATGCCTGTAGGCCTTTCAGAACATCCGTTCCATCTTCAGCAGGTCCTTCTTCGCTACAGTATGTAGTATGATGGTTGATGCTGCTGGTCCTAATGTGGTGTTGTCGATTTTTTTTAGGTCACAACAACACCACATTAGGACCAGCAGCATCAACCATCATACTAGATATTGTAGCGAAGAGTGACCTGCTGAAGATGGAACGGATGTTCTGAAAGGCCTACAGGCATAAAGAATACATATTTTATAAGTTGAGGACGACGGATCTTACCTAAGAAGGTATATATTAACTTATTTTATTTTATGAATCTCCACCTCAACGGTTATAACTAGAGACCGGATGTTAGGGAAAATGCCTACATTTATTTATTATAGATATTGTAAAAGTGAATTCACATTAGCTGATATCGACTACCCTAGAGTTGTTTTCCATGAAGTTAATTTTGCCTAAAAATGCCCATTTAAGCTTGCAATGCCTATAAATGCCTATTAGCCATTTTTTCTCAAAATTAACTTAGTATTTCAATGACAGTGATTGAAATAGACAAACTTCATGACACACATTCGCGAATGCGCGTGGTGTCTGCCAGGGACTTAGAAATTTTCAAGTTTTTTTATATAAATTATGTAAAAATATTTTAGGATAAGGGTGGCAATATGCTAATAACCTAGCTGGTAGATGGTTCACCCCTCAATGCTCTCCCGTTAGGCGAAATAACTATCGGCCATTTTATTTTTCCACCTTACGCATTCCGTGTGTTTCGAAGAAAAAAAAAAGCAAAACGGTTCCAAAATCATCTCTGATATCTTCATATGCTATTGATAGCATGTGTTTATATTCTTTACACAAGGCAGTAAAACTTTATGCTGTAGTCCATTTTTTAAAAGCCTATTTTGAATTTTTAGTGCGTATAATAATGATTTTTAGTGCCTTTTTGCCTGCCTATTTTGAATTTTTAGTGCCTTTTTGCCTGCCTATTTTGAATTTTTAGTGCCTATAATAATGATTTTTAGTGCCTTTTTGCCTGCCTATTTTGAATTTTTAGTGCCTATAATAATGATTTTAGTGCCTTCTTGCCTGCCTATTTTGAATTTGTTGTGCCTATAATAATGAATTTTAGTGCCTTTTTTCCTGCCTATTTTGAAATTTTAGTGCCTATAATAATGATTTTAGTGCCTTTCTGCCTGCCTATTTTGAATTTTTAGTGCCTTTTAGCCTGCCTATTTTGAATTTTTAGTGCCTTTCTGCCTGCCTATTTTGAATTTTTAGTGCCTATAATAATGATTTTTAGTGCCTTTTTGCCTGCCTATTTTGAATGTTAGTGCCTATAATAATGATTTTAGTGCCTTTTTGCCTGCCTATTTTGAATTTTTAGTGCCTATAATAATGATTTTAGTGCCTTTTTGCCTGCCTATTTTGAAAATTTTAGTGCCTATAATGATTTTAGTGCCTATAATGATTTTAGTGCCTATAATGATTTTAGTGCCTTTTTTCCTGCCTATTTTGAATTTTTAGTGCCTATAATAATGATTTTTAGTGCCTTTTTGCCTGCCTATTTTGAATTTTTAGTGCCTATAATAATGATTTTTAGTGCCTTTTTGCCTGTCTATTTTGAACTTTTAGTGCCTATAATAATGATTTTTAGTGCTTTTTTGCCTGCCTATTTTGAATTTTTAGTGCCTATAATAATGATTTTTAGTGCCTTTTTGCCTGCCTATTTTGAATTTTTAGTGTCTATAATAATGATTTTTAGTGCCTTTTGCCTGCCTATTTTGAACTTTTAGTGCCTATAATAATGATTTTTAGTGGTTTTTTGCCTGCCTATTTTGAATTTTTTTTAGTGTTTTTGCCTGCCTATTTTGAATTGTTTAAGTGCCTAACATCCGGACTCTATTATAACAGTGAATTTATTAGTACTGACTAATACAGTATAAAATTTTAAACTACAAAAACAAACATGCTCTATTATTATCACTATCATCATTATACAGCTACTTATCTTAAGATATATCCGATTAAGGATATTGGTAACACAAATTCGCTTTCAATCTATTTGCTATAAACAAAACGTTCATTAGGAATCGGTAAGTAAACAGGGGAAAAAATCACTCTGTAGATTTTCTGGCCATTGCAGAGTTAATGGATGAAAGCAATGTTAAAACACAAGCTTAAATGGCTTTTTCTACTAGCAAATTATTATCTAAAACACAACATGGGTTACACACCAATTAAAAAGAAACATCGCTGGAGAAGTATTAAAACACGAAGGGTGGGGACAGGCTGGCAAAAGCTTTGCCCTACCTGCGTTTCTCACCATCCCCGCCAGATGGCACTGGCGACGTGGCCCGACTGGGACCCACCAACACAGGGACAGCTGTAGATGGGGAGGTGCTGGTGCCATCCGGAGAGCTGGCCCCCCTAGGCCGGCAAATATGCCTGCTCGACGTAGCGAGTGCCCGGGCCAGCCCAGTGAAACTGGGAACAACAATGTACACTTTCAAACATCAAATATAATCACTGCCAAATACTGTACATGCCAATAACCTGACATAAGTTATTCAATTCTAATTTTCATAAATTTGGAATTAGGATAAATTTGTAACAATTAATTAAATTTTATCACAGACAAAATGTTTATATAGGCTATAATTTAAATGGCTGCCATTGTTTTGAATTATCTCCCCCCTCTACAATACACGTCTGTATGGTATTAACATAGAATTCTGCTTTATATAATAATAATAATAATAATAATAATAATAATTATTATTATTATAATAAAAATAATAATAATAATAATAATAATAATAATGCTTTATTTTACCTAGCACAGTTATGGCCTTAAGGCCTTGTCTGCCATTCAACCTGGTTTTAAAAAATACAAAAAATAGTCTTACATCTAAATTACAATAAACATAAACGATATTACATGTTATATATATATACATAATACAATTATTACTTATAATGTATTTTGATTTACAAAAATAAATACCAATTAGATAGTATTACTGTCACAGGATTGATGGTCGGAGCAAGAGGTTCTACACCAGGATTCTTAGCAAAATTTGGAATTCCTTAGATTTGGACAGGGCGTATCTTTCTAAAATTGCCATCGCTGCTATTACAGGATCAATTTCAATTTTAAGAAACCATATTTACAAAACTTCTACTTTGCAGTATGTATACTTCAATTATAATTTGAATTTTTTTAATGTATTTACAAAATGTATTTCATCAATTTCAAAAATTAATTGTCTGTGTCACTTTGTCCTTGAGGTAATCCTCTAATGAGGGAAGTTATATATAATAAAAAAATTAACGAATTAAATATAATATGTACAATATATATAAAAAACTAGGAAATTATTAATGACATAACAAAAATTTAAATAAATAGAGAAAAATTAATTATTAGACAACAGGTAATAACTGTATACGCGTGACTTAAAAGTGCCAAGTGTGCGGCAACCCCTGATATCTTGAGGAAGGAAATTCCATGAGCGGCATAGGCTAGTGTGAAGGAAGTAGAATAAGAGGAAGTGCTATGAACAGGGATTGTTAGCAGAAGCTATCTTGTGACCTAGTGTCAATATTGCGGTAAGAAGGTAACTTCCCAAATCTAGACGCCAGGTAACTAGGAGTGTAGGAATTCAGAAGCTTGAAAAGTAGTGAAAGAGAGTTGAATTTACGTCTGTCAGTAAGCCAAGAGAGGTTATTGAAGTGTTCGGAAATATCATAACGGCGGATGTCGAAAATGAATCGAACGCAAGCATTATGAACACGCTGCAGTCTCTGCGACGTCATAGTTTAGATCATTATATACAATCAACATTTTGATACAAATGGAAATTTGGAAGGCAAGTCCTTTAAATTAATTTATCATAAATGTATTTAGATGTACTGTATCGTATACCACTGTGCTCTGTATCAATTAATATATTTGATAATAAACAGATATTGGTAAAAGTAAAGTCTCCAGGAAGAAAATGTAAAAATCATAAAAAGCACCCCACGCTTTTGATGGTAAAATTATGTTCTTTTTGTTGACTATTTAGGTCATGCCCCAAATGGTAGTCAATGACCAATCACGTTTCAATGATTTCTCTTTTACAACTAATCACAGTCGTGTTTCACCAAATATTTATCAATATTAAATTTACCATATTAAAGAAAGCTCCCCCTTTTTAATATTCTGAACAGGTCTGACCATTATTTTGCAGTGACTGACTTTATAAGAAATACGGCTACCAGATAGTATATATAGTGCATGAATGCCAACACATAGCGCTTGCAGGAGTTAATATAAAAACATTTGTAGCAATTTATTATACCAAAAAAAAAATCACTGTTTGCACTTTCTTAAATGTATTTTTTCCCAGGTAATAATCCAGAAAAATATAATTGTCATATTTACATCATACGACATCAGAAAGAATTAATATACAGTTTGATGGGTTTCATTTTTTCTCCACTAGAGAGCATTCTTACAATATTGCGTTCATTTGGCAATAAATAGTATGATTTGGTTGCAGTGATAAACAAAAGAAGCAGATGAAGCGTACCTATCGTTTCTCGTTTGTTTTCAAACATCGCAGTTTACATTAAATATATAAATATTTTAAAATAACTATATTTAAATAGTGATTTGTGAGTAAATAGCTTAATTTTATTCGTTAAATAGTCCTAACAAATGCCACTCTTGATTTCCAAATTCTCTAGATAAATTCACTCCTCACTTCGCGAGTCGTGATCCCAAGCGTGTTGGAAATTAAAATTATTTTTCAGTTTTTAGTTCGGAGTATGTTGTTTTAGTTTTTTAAAACTATTATTTATTTCTATATAGTACAAGTAAATGGAATGTGTACTGATACATTGTTGTTGTATTCCTTGCATAATTAAATATCTATAGTCAAATAACAGAAAAATAATTCAAATATAAAATCTTTAATGTCATCCACCCAAGTGCAGAGCCATCTGTTACCAAAATTAGAAACAATCCCGCTTAAACTGAATTGGCTTAACATAGATAAAAATTACAAAACGTAATACCAATGTTCATAATAATTTGTAATCCAACAATGATGCATATCTTTATAAAAGAGATTCAATTATGGCAGAGTTATGAGGCCCACTATATCTCTCACTATAACTGAAAGATATTCTCTATCTCGTCGTAAATGACTTGTAAAAACAAAAGACCATGTGAAAAATCGTTCAATCATATCCTGTTAAGATAAAATAGGCCTATGATCCTTTGTTATTTTTAACTTCCACGCAAAATTTGAGTTACTATCTCAAAATTGGCTTCTTTATCATTGTAGAAATTCAATTTTCATAACAGCATCACGCTGTGCCTAGAATCAGATAGATGTCGTGATGAAAAGTGTAAAAATAAATGGAATAATCATGTTGACAAATAGCATATTACGATGCGAGGTTGGAAAGTATTTTTTACAGAAGCCAGGAAAATGTTTAAAAACCGAGCGATAGCCAGGTTTTTAATTTCCGAGATTCTGTAAAACACCACAAACGTGCGTTGTACACTATTTTTTGCGCGATGGTGTTTTCAAAATAATAAATAATAATAAAAAATAAAAAAAACTTCTTTGTTGGAAATATTTGCGTTCATTATAAACAACTGACTAACGTAACAGTGTGGGCTATGATGATCTTGATTAAGATTTTCGGGCTGTAGACCGTGGTCGTGAGGCTTGTAGTTCCGCCAGACACTGCGTCTGGCATCCTCTGGCGAAACGTCGCGTCCGGGAACTACAAGCCTCACGACCACGGTCTACAGCCCGAAAATCTTCATCAAGATCATCATAGCAACTCCGGCCGTGAAAGTCTACGTGAATACACAAGTGTGGGCAATGTTTATTAGTTGAAAGTAAGGAAAGCCGTGACACCAATCAGTTATAAAATAGCGGCAAGTACGTATTTACTGTTTTATATTGTTTCAAATAAAGTTTAGAGTGTAGGCCGCGGTGGACTAGTGGTTATGCTCCTTGCCTCTGGTCCCAAGGATCGCGGGTTCAAACCAGGCCGGGATCGATGGATTTTTAGGACGGAAAAATCCAATGAGCAAGTCCTCCGGGAGGGACTTTAACCCGGCCGGGGTCGATGGATTTTTTAGGACGGAAAAATCCAAGGAGCAAGTCCTCCGGGAGGGACTTTAACCCGTGGGTCCCGAGTCTGAAGATTTTCAGGCTCGTAAAATAATCCTTAAGCCTTTATGAAAAGGCCTCTAAGCAAAATTTACCGAATTTTCCCGTCCTAGTACTGCCTTGGTTTCCTAGATGTCAGTATGAGGCGGAACGCTGACCACGTACCACTCAAAATAACATCTACACAAAAACAAGTGTAACTAAGTTAGTATGGTTCAAATTCTTCCCTATAGGGGGAGAGCGCCTAAATCTCTGTAAAGGGAAAACATGGGCTTATGATACAATAATAAAGTTTAATTTATTTAAAATGCAGTAATTTGCTTCGTATAATGTATATTAACACTACCTTTCGGATACTTTTTGTATATACATTGGACGTAGTTTACATAGAGGACAGTGGTTTTACTTCCCACACGTGGTTTTTAATATTACAGTATAGTTATTTAGGATGGCAACCCCGAAAAGTAGGAAGTTGAACTTGGTCGTCATCGCTGTATGTACGACAAAATGCACTATCGCGCAAAGAAAGTTGTTCCAATAGAAACATGCAGACCACGAGAGAAGACACGAATTTGATCAGACATACCACACGAAAATAAATTCAGGGAAGAACAAATTGAACTCCTAAATACAAATTATGCTCTATAAATACTTTACAAATTTATAAGACACTTTACTAATGAGAAAATCCTAGTCAAAGACATCTGTTACACGATAGAAATTGCTGAGGTGAAATTCTCTGTACAGATGAAATATTGCGAACCCAGTTCCAATTTCTGCCAAATCCATCCTCCTCTCGAGTTGAATGCCCCAATGCCCTCGTACCTTGCAAAAGCTCCACCCAAACAGCCCACATAATCACATGCTCAGACACGCTTAGTGTGTGGGCTCAACTTTAGTTATTGGCACTGCGTAGAGACTTGGTTTTCTTTAAACATTTTACTGAGCTAAAATATTTAATAATTTATTACTAACATATGATCAAAATGTTACCAACTACCACTTCGAGTTATTGAGAGTGGCCATAATTTCACTACAATAATAATAATAATAATAATAATAATAATAATAATAATAATAATAATAATAATAATAGACGAATAGATATTATTGCATTTAGACCATCCTCTAAAATTGGTATGATATTAGATCCCACAATTCGTTCTGAGACTCATAGTGGCCAACCTGAGGAAGTTGACTCTGAAAAGAAAGTCATATATGAGCCAACAATAATTGTTGACGATTACAAAGACTATTTAACTCATGCCCCAAATGGGAGTCAATGACCAATCACGTTTCAATGATTTCTGTTTTACAACCAATCAGAGTCGTGTTTCACCAAATATTTATCAGTGTTATAATTACCATATTAAAGAAAGCTCCTCCTTACAATATTGCGTTCCTTTGGCAATAAATAGTATGATCTGGTTGCAGTGATAAACAAAAGAAGCAGTAGAAGCGTCCTATCGTTTCTCATTTGTTTTCAGACATCGCCGTTTACATTAAATATATAAATATTTTAAAATAACTATAGTTAAATAATGATTTGTGAGTAAACAGCTTAATTTTATTCGTTAAATAGTCCTAACAAATGCCACTCTTGATTTCCAAATTCTCTAGATAAATTGGAAATCACTCGTGGCATTACTTATGATAAATACCAACTAGATAGTATAACTGTCACAGGATTGATGATCGGGGCAAGAGGTACTATACCAGGATTCTTAGCCAAATTTTGGAATTCCTTAGATTTGGACAGGGTGTATCTTTCTAGAATTACCATCGCTGCCATTAGAGGATCAATTCCAATTTTAAGAAACCATATTTACAAAATGACTTTATAGTATGTATACTTCAATTAGGCCTAGAAGTTGATTTTTTAAAAATATATTTACAAAATGTATTTCATCAATTAACTAAGTAACTAACTCACTGGCACTATCGCGAACCCGTAGGTTCATGGCCGCGCGGACATAAGCTCTCCATACATCCCTATCCTGAGCTAATGCTTTCCAATCATTCCCTGCATAATCTACATCCCTCAAATCATAGTTAATGTTGTTCTCCCATCTCATTCTTGGTCTACCAATTGCGCGTTTTCCCTCTGGCTTTCCTACAAGAAGCTTCCATGCAAATCTTTCATTCCCCATACGTGCAACATGTCCTGCCCATCGCAGTCTACGAGACTTGACTGTTCTTATTATATCTGGCTTCCTATAAAGACCATGTAGTTCATTGTTATGTAGTCTTCTTCATTCACCTGTCTGTTCATCTCTCTTTGGTCCAAAAATGTTCCTAAGTACTTTATTCTCAAATACTTGTAATCTCCTTTCCTCCCTTAAAGTAAGAGTCCATGTTTCGCACCCATATAATATAACTGGTAGAATAATAGTTTTATATATTTTTGTTTAACGTTTTTTGAAAGGAGTTGGGACATCAAGAGTCTCTGCAATGCATAATAGCACGCATTTCCAGAATTGAGCATATGTTTAATTTCTTTGTGCATCTCATTCCTATATGTGATTATTGTTCCTAGGTATTTGAATTCAGCCACTTCCTCAAAATTTCCCTTATTTCATCAATTACAAAAATTAATTGTCTGTATCACTTTGTCCTTGAGGCAATCCTCTAATGAGGAAAGTTGTATATAATAAAAAAATAATAAAGTTTTATTTATTCTGGCAGAGTTAAGACCATAAGACCTTCTCTACCACTCAATCAGCAGAAACATGCAATACATGTTTACATACTGATTATCTATATATTATTTTGAGTATAAAGGCTTAAAAGGACATTAAAAGTTGAAGGGTAAATTGAATTTACAAATAGCATTTATGATAAAGTGATGATTATTATTACAGAAATCACCCTTTCAATTAAATACCATTATATAGAATTATCGGAAAAAATCCAAGGAGCAAGTCCTCCGGAAGTGACTTTAAGCCGTGGGTCCCGAGTCTGAAGATTTTCAGGCTCGTAAAAAATCCTTAAGCCTGAATGAAAAGGCCTCTAAGCAAAACTTGCCGAATTTTCCCGTCCTAGTACTCCCTTGGTTTCCTAGATGTCACTATGAGGCGGAACGCTGACCACGGACAACTCAAAATGACATCTATACGAAAACAAGTGTAACAAAATTAGTATGGTTCAAATTTTTCCCTGTAGGGGGAGAGCGCCTAAATCTCTGTAAAGGGAAAACATGGACTTACAAAATATAGAATTATAATTTCAAAAAATCAGTAAGTAAAACGAAAATCTTAGCTTCCAAGGGATCAGATACTGTGAGAGCTAAAATAATTCTGGAGGGGAAAGCCCTTGAACAAGTGAACCATTTTAAATACCTGGGTTATGAAATCTCCTATTTTAAAAATTAAGATCTGTTTAAAAAAACTTAATAAATTTAATTATATAAAATGTGGCACAATTAAAATAATATTTAAAAACACAAGAAAGGAAACAAAACTAAAATTTTATAAAGTAGTGGCAGTCCCCTTACTATTGTATGGTAGTGAATTTTGGGTTTTAACTAAAAGAGAAGAGAAGATCATAGAAGCAGCTCAAATGAGATTTCTGAGAAGTGTAGCTGGCTGCAAACTTCTAGATAAAAGAAGTTAAGATATTAGAAATGGGCTAAATTGTTTTAAACTTTTAAATAAAATAAAATAATCTAGAAAAAACTGGGAAGAACATGTTCAAAGAATGAAATATGATCGCATACCAAAAATTATACTTTATTCCAAACCAAAAGGAGACGGGGATGTTGATAGACCGAAAGCGAGATTGATTCAACTTTTTGAATGGGAATCTACGAGACCGTAACAAGCCACATGGGCTTAATCCGCGATTGTTGATAATGATGATAATAATGATAATAATAATAATAATAATAATAATAATAATAACAACACTGGTCAACATGATTTTTGTCTCATGAGTACCAATAGTTGTTCTTAGGCAGTTTTTTTATCGTTCTTTCAAATATGTATTCGGAATTTCTCCATCACTACAGTTTTTTTTATTTCAATTTAAATTAATGGATTTAAATAATTATTTTATTAATAAACCTAGATTTCTTCCCGGAAAATCCTGGCAGAGTTAGCGATGAGCACGGGGAACACTTTCATCGGGAGATTTCAGCTATGGAAAAGAGATATCAAGACAAATGGAATCCGAAAATGCTGGCCGATTATTGTTGGATCATCAAGAGGGATGCTCCACATGCGAAATATAGCACAAAATCGACATTTCTTACTTTTTAGGCAAGTCCTAATGTTCGAATATTGTGTAGTTACGAATGTAGAAAATATTAAAGTGTTTGAAATTATAAATGCCTGTCTCTCGGAAACTTTGCATGATGGAGAAAAACCGATATATTTGAATTCAGGAGAAAAATACTATCAGAATCACATATTTTTCTTTCTGTGACAAAAAAAAAGTTTATTTTTTTGTTGCTCATTGTAATAACAGAAAGATTATAAATTAAACAGGAACACTAATTAATACATGCACCTTGCACGGGGTAGTGATCAGACCAAGGTTAGACCAAATAAATATTTTGATTTCT
This sequence comes from Diploptera punctata, assembly GCA_030220185.1. Classification (NCBI taxonomy): domain Eukaryota; kingdom Metazoa; phylum Arthropoda; class Insecta; order Blattodea; family Blaberidae; genus Diploptera; species Diploptera punctata. The sequence continues at coordinate 648,773 of JASPKZ010006829.1, read as the reverse complement.
TTTTAAAAAATTGTTATTTTCATTTAATATCATTAAACAATAATTATAAATATTAACACTTAATTATACAAAATGTATTGTTAAAATTCATATTTTTCAATGTGCATTGAACTTGGAATAAGAATCCAGTAGGCGTACTTAAGTCCACGACGGGACGGTAAATAATTACTGCTCGCTGATTGACAATTTCCTTTGGTTCAGGAATAATACATTCTGAAGTATATGACATTAAGGAATATTGAACAAACAATCACAAAAAAAAATCTGGTGAGAAAGCTCACGTAAAGAAAACTGACGTGTAAATGTTATGTCTTCCTTAACCCTTAAATTAAAAATGCATCTTATTGGATACATTGATTTCATTTATTTAATATTGTTTTTAGATCCATAGAAAAACAAACGAGTAAAAATTACTTAAATTTACGTCAAATTACGCAATAATGTATAATAATAACACAGTTTAACATGAATTTATTTTCCTTGCGGTCCGGAACATTTAAATAACTGGCACGAGAAAATATTGTACTGACAATTTAAGGGTTAAAACATGAAAGAGAATACCCAAAGTAAAAATAACTTAATGGAAAAATGTTACTTACTCAAAATTTATTTTCTTACTTTTCTTAGCTTTGACAAAAAAAAAATACGGCGTTTGAAGTTATTCGAAAATAGTTTTACAAATATTTATGGTGATTTGAAAAAAGAGTAACAAATATTTTAACTTTGTGTCCGAAATAATTTTTGCCTCATCTACGCATAAAATTAAAACTATTATAAATAACTTACATAGTTATAATTTAATCATAAGTTCATTCGTATTTATATTTAGAACATAACATTTTAGGCCTCTACGGTGTGTGTTTACCATCTTTCAGAAACAAGTTGAAAATAAGATTATTAACAGAAACAAATCACTAATATTACTTCTTAAAAATTAATAATTTGTTTTTTCATTATTTAATAAAAATGGTTTTAAGATTTGTTAATATACTTACCTAATGCCTTGTATTTAAGAATAAAGTACTTAGGGAAATGTTTGGACCAAAGAGAGATAAACAGACAGGTGAATGGAGAAGACTTCATAACAATGAACTACATGGTCTTTATAGGAAGCCAGATATAATAAGAACAGTTAAGTCTCGTAGACTGTGATGGACAGGACATGTTGCACGTATGGGGAGTGAAAGACTTGCATGGAAGCTTCTTGTAGAAAAGCCAGAGGGAAAAACGCCCAGTTAGTAGATCAATAATGAGATGGGAGAATAACATTAACTATGATTTGAGGGAAGTAGATTATACAGGGAATGATTGGAAAGCATTAGCTCAGGATACGGATGTATGGGGAGCTTATGTCCGCGCGGCCATGAACCTACGGGTTCGATAGTGCCAGTGAATAAGTAAGTAGGTAATGCCTTGTATAATATGCGATAGATTAATTCATTATAGTTTACTATTTTCTTTGTATTTTTTTTTTCTTTCTTTTCTTTTTATGTATAATAGATTCGATCTGTTATTCTTTTCTGTATACATTCTATCATTAATTTAATTTTCATTGTATTTAATATTATTGTATTATTAGACATTATTTTCACATTATTCAATTTGACAGATAATTAATTGTTTCGTATATACTATTATTGTATTTATATGTAACACATGTCTGTCCTGGTGAGTGGAAGAGGCCACATGGCCTTAACTCCACCAGGTTAAATAAATCTATCCTAAATCTATTCTATAATGTCACATCGATATACAAGGAAGCTGACCCATCAGGCCAGATGAAATTGATGATTGGTGGAATGATGCTTTTAGCAAAGGAAAACTTACCTCAGTTTTGATTCGTCCACCACGAACCCGGATGAAATGACCTGGTGTTGTTCGTTTTCATAGAATTGCGTTTATATACATTTGGACTCGATCAAAAATAGTATTTATTAAACAGAAAAGAGAATACTCAAACCAGTGCTACTTTGCCTTGCATAAAACATTTCTACCATTTGAATATGCGGAACCATCAGAATCATTGTATTTCAAACAGTAAATACATTACAAGTGCAATACTAAAATACAGGGTGATTCAAAATTGACTTTAGAACTTTACAAGCTTATAGAAATTTATTTAGAAGACCTGCAGAATTGGTTTTAATGTCATATGATAGCACAACTCATCAAGTTTTCGCTGACATAGTTTTATAGTACCTAGTTCTCTCACCGCGTGCGCTAACGTAGTTCGTATCAAAATGGCTGTTTTCACAGGTGCCGAGCGTGCTCGTTGTGTGTTTTTGTTCGAAGAAACTAAATCTGCGACAATTATTCAGCGTAGATTTCGTACCCAGTATGGTAAGGATCCTCCTAGCATATCCAGATAAATCGTACCGTTGATAGTTTTTTCTTGGAAAAAGAAGGGGCCGTACACTTTAGTTTTACTTAGGGCACAAAACACATTCACTTTCGGGCTGTCACGTACGTGTTGCAGATGGAGATGTGGAGGTTCAGAGCCCCAGATCTTGCAGTTATGGGTATTTACTTTGCCACTGACGTGGAATGTAGACTCGTCGCTGAAGATTCCGTGGTTCAAATACGTTTCATCTTCCTCAATCCGACCAAGCATTTCTGCACAGAAATCACGTCGAACCATCTTATCATTATCAGTAATGTGTTGCACCATCGAAAATCGATATGGTTTCAAGTGCAAACGTCTCCGTAGTATGCGCCAAATGGTCGGTTGTGAAATGCCAGTCTCACGTGACGCACGCCGCGTTGATTTCCTAGGGCTCCGAGCAAAGCTATCCCTCACTTGTTCAACCACAGCTTCAGCCGTACGTGGACGGCCAGTATGCTTGGAATGACTAACAGAACAGCCAGTCCTAACAAATGTTTGGTGCCAAGAATAAATTGTTGGCCTGCTAGGAGGATCCTTACCATACTGGGTACGAAATCTACGCTGAACAATTGTCGCAGATTTAGTTTCTTCGAACAAAAACACACAACGAGCACGCTCGGCACCTGTGAAAGCAGCCATTTTGATATGAACTACGTTAGCGCACGCGGTGAGAGAACTAGGTACTATAAAACTATGTCGGTGAACACTTTATGAGTTGTGCTATCATATGACATTAAAACCAATTCTGTAGGTCTTCTAAATAAATTTCTATAAGCTTGTAAAGTTGTAAAGTCAATTTTGAATCACGGTGTACATTCTTCACAAATATATATACACGATCTATTTTATAGTGTTCTGCCGTAATGCAGGTCCTTCACTGCAATTTCCATGCTATGCTTTGCTAGGGAATTATAGGTATGCTTCCCTTCTTCTTCTTCTTCTTCCAAGTTTTAGGCCAAGGCCTGTTAGGATCCTATAGAAAATTTTCCCTCCAGCGTTTCATAGGACGGCCCAGTGATCTTCGTCGTCTTGGTATATAATTATAAACAGCTTTGAGGATCCGATTTGAACTCATTCTTTCAAGATGGTGTTTTCAATTTAGTTGGTACTGTTTAATATATTCCAAAGCTAGCGTAGTCTTCAATTCTTTTAAGATATCGGTGTTCCTTTTCCGATCTCATTTGGTGTAACCTGCTGTTCTGCGCATGGATCTCATTTCACAAGCCGTTATTCTGCTTTCATGTTGTATTTTTAGTGTCCATGCTTCACTACCATAGGTCAACACTGGTCTAGCCAAAGTGTTATATAAACGTAATCTGGTGTTTTTTTGTACAAGGGATGGTTTCATAACTTGATTAATAATTCCCAAACTTTTTCCAAAGCTAGCGTAGTCTTCAATTCTTTTAAGATATCGGTGTTCCTTTTCCGATCTCATTTGGTGTAACCTGCTGTTCTGCGCATGGATCTCATTTCACAAGCCGTTATTCTGCTTTCATGTTGTATTTTTAGTGTCCATGCTTCACTACCATAGGTCAACACTGGTCTAGCCAAAGTGTTATATAAACGTAATCTGGTGTTTTTTTGTACAAGGGATGGTTTCATAACTTGATTAATAATTCCCAAACTTTTATTATAACTAGTATTTTTTTCGGGGATATCCTTTTCATCCCAGATAGAGAGATAACATCCAATATATTTAAATTGATTAGATCTCTCTAACATTTTATTCTGTTGCTTTCCACACTGGTGAAATGATAAGGATGATAATGGCCGATTATTTTCGGGGACCGTTGGGCCCTAGTCTTCCTGACATTTGTCTTACAGGTGAGGAAAACTTCCGAAAAAATCCTCACCCAGGAGCCTCTCCCGACCAGGAATCGAACCCGAGCCCGCTGCGTTACAAAGGCAGCGCGCTACCTCGAGACCACAGCGGTGGACACACAATATTTCATAATAGCATTATACAGAGTGTAACAGGATCTCACCAACAAAATGATAGAAATGATAGGCCATACAGAGAGGACCTCATTTTGTGGAAGAACGTACAGTCGCAAACACGTCGTTTATGCCTTATGTGCAGATAAAGGAGTTCACCCGCAAGGGACGGAATTGAATACAAACAATTGTACACGTATATTTTTATTGAAAAATACATGTTTTTATAATAAGTGTTAAAACAGTAAGTGTTTTGACGAGGTCACAAAGAATCCTACCATGATCGGCCGTGCTGGTTATCGTTGCTGCGACGATATCAAACATGCAATGAGGCACAGGGTCGACTGTTTGAACACTTATTGTAAAAAACATGCCTTTTTCAATAAAATGACACGTGTAGAATTGTTTGTATTTCAATTCCGACCCTTACGGGTGAACACCTTCATCTGCGCATAACTCATAAAAGACGTGTTTGCGACTATATGTTCCTTCACAAAAAAGATCCTCTCTGCATGGCCTCTCATTCCACACAGACAAATATTCACTAAATGACGCTGTTGCCAAAATTAACGAGGATCTTGACTCACTAATGACTTGGACAGTTAAATATGGACTGCAATTATATCCTACAAAGTCACAATCAATCATTATGGGTCATCAGAGACTATTATCTACAATTAACCTAAACACAGTTTCGCATGTGTCACTAAACGGAGTTCAAATCCCTTATAGTGAGACAGTAAAAATTCTAGGAGTATTTATTGACAAAAACTTAAATTGGAATACACAAATAAACCATACATGCAAAACAGTCTTCTCAATAATACATTCATTAAATCGTGTACGAAATTGTTTGCCATTCGCCCTTAGGAAAATGTTAGTAGAAAGAAACACTTGCAATGCCCCATTTTGATTATTGTGACACTCTTTTTACAGACTTAAATATTATTTCCACTCAAAGACTTCAACGTGTTCATAATTCTTGCGCGCGTTTTATTTGTGGTATTCGCAAATTTGACCATGTTACACCGTCCCTGGAACAATTATCGTGGTTCGTCTAAGAGATCGTAGAAACTGTCCATTCCCTATCCCTTCTCTATAAAATACTTCACACATCATCGCCTAATTATTTATCACGCCGCTTCATCAGACTATCCGACACACATAATCTTGACACTCGATCCCATCAGCACATTGTCCTTTATATCCCGCCTCATCACACTGTATATTATTCATTATCTTTTACGGTGTCACTTACCAAAACATGGAATTCCCTTCCACCCTATGTCAGAGACTGTCAAACTATAACATCCTTCAAAAACAAACTAAAGAATTATTTAATAACAAACTAACTTATACACCTCACTGATATTATTCTTTTAGCAATATTAATATATTTAATTATTTATGTAAATAATATCAAGAATAACAAATATTTTTATTTGTTTTGTTTTAAATATTGTATAATCGTAAAATTAGTTTTCTATATCTCATTATTTTCCTGTTTTTTATATACACTACACAGGGACAATTTAATATGTCTTGCTTGTATACATTTTATTATTAGTTTTAGTCTTAATTTTAACTAATATTAACTGGTTGTATTATAGATCGTAATATGTATATTAGATATTATCTTTTGATCAAATTTTTACTTAGTGTTTAATATTAGAGCTAATTAAGATTGTTATATTCTTATGTAATATATGTTTGTCCTGGTGAGTGGAAGAGAAGGCCACATGGCCTTAACTCCACCAGGCTAAATAAATCTTAAAATCTTAAAAAAATCATTCCTATCATTATGTCGGTGAGGTCCTATTACACTCTGTATTTAATTCCGCGGTGGACTAGTGGTTATGCTCCTTGCCTCTGGTCCCGAGGATCGCGGTTTCAAACCCGGCCGTGGTCGATGGATTTTTTAGGACGGAAAAATCCAAGGAGCAAGTCCTCCGGGAAGGACATTAAGCCGTGGGTCCGGATTCTGAAGATTTCCAGGCTCGTAAAAAATCCTAAAGCCTGAATGAAAAGTCCTCTAAGCAAAATTTACCGAATTTTTCCGTCCTAGTACTACCTTGGTTTCCTAGATGTCACTATGAGGCGGAAAGTTGACACAGACCACTCAAAATGACATCTATACGAAAACAAGTGTAACTAAATTAGAATGGTTCAAATTCTTCCCTGTCGGGGGAGCGCCTAAATCTCTGAAAAAGGGAAAACATAGGCTTACAATACAATACAACTTAATTCCAGTCTTATGTAGTAATATAAATTTTCATTGATATGATAGTAACAACCCACGCCGTACTTGCAAACTAATGCAAATAAAAATTACATAAAATTGTCCAATTCAATAATAATTAGATCACTCTGTATAAACTGGCATGATTCCCGAAGTCGTGACCGGAAAGAAGACGGGCCATGAAAACTGATACCTTTTCGTTCAAACATGTGTTTCCCAAGGCAGTGCAAATTACCTTCAAAGTTATAACTTTCTTTCCCCGCACGCACCAAGTATGTAGGAAAGACATCTGACATTTCACATTTGTAATATTTAGGTCGAGGTTTCATGCAGAGTAAGTATACCTATTCACGCCTATTGAGCTTCGATTGTAAAATCTAATTTGCAAGTAATTAGCAAATAAATTATATCTGTTACAATGAAACTTTCAAAATTATGACAAGTTAGGGCCACAGAAATGTATTATTTAAAAACAGCAATTTCAAACGCCATTTAAAACCATACAAACTACCACATGAGAAACAACCGAGGATCAAAAAGTAGAGTGTGTCAATAATAATAAAATTCATATCAAATTCCGTAGCGTAGTGGTTAAGGCACTGAGCTACAAGCCGGAGGGTCGAGGTTCAAGTCCCGTTGGGGTCAGGATTTTTAAACTGACCCAAACCCTCTGGCGGCACTATGGCCCTGGGGTCGACTCAGCCTCTAACGGAAATGAGTACCAGACGCTTGTTCTGGGGTAAAGGCGGCCGTCACGCAGTGCTGACAACCCGGCTGACATAAAGTGCCGATTGTCTAGAAAAAGTGGGAGTCTTAACCTCCTACTACCCCAAGGACCTCCGGGTCTGTTGTGGGATCACTTTACTTTACTTTTATCAAATTCCGTTCAGGTGAAGTCATATGATTTGTATTGTATTGTATTGTATTGTATTGTAAGCCTATGTTTTTCCTTTACAGAGATTTAGGCGCTCTCCCCCTACAGGGAAGAATTTGAACCATACTAATTTAGTTACACTTGTTTTCGTATAGATGTCATTTTGAGTGGTATGTGGTCAGTGTTCCGCCTCATACTGACATCTAGGAAACCAAGGTAGTACTAGGACGGGAAAATTCGGTAAATTTTGCTTAGAGGCCTTTTCATTCAGGCTTAAGGATTTTTACGAGCCTGAAAATCTTCAGACTTGGGACCAACGGCTTAAAGTCCCTCCCGGAGGATTTGCTCCTTGGATTTTTCCGTCCTAAAAAATCCATCGACCCCGGCTGGGTTTGAACCCGCGACCCTTGGGACCTGAGGCAAGGAGCATAACCACTAGTCCACCGCGGCCGACAGTCATATGATGAAAGTTACAAATTCAATTCTACATGTTGGTAGGTGCGGTCGTTCTCAACTTGTTAATGTATTGTATATAAAATTAACTGGAGCGCTTTCGGAAATTACCTTCCATCATCTGCATGTTGAGTTTCTGTTACTTGTTGTGTACAGTGATCTATACTCCAACTGTTTGTAGCAGTTGCTACAGTTGCAGTAGCGTGCTGCCTTGTCACGCAGCGGGCCCGGGTTCGATTCCCGGTCGGGGCAGTTTTTCTGGGTGAGGTTTTTATCGGGGTTTTTCCTCACCTGTAAGACAAATATCAGGAAAACTTTAAGGCCCAAACGGTCCCCGAAATCATATGGCCATCATCCTTATCATTATCATCCTTACCATTATCATTATCATCCTTCACCGGTGTGGAAAGCACACCTGCACAATTCCCTAGTAAAGCTGCAAGCATAGCATGAAAATGCTATGATTGCAGTGAAGGACCTGCCTTCGGGCAGAATTACTATGGATGGATGGATATATTAACAAGTTGAGAACGACGGCACCTACCAACAGGTACAATTTAATTTTTAACTTTCAACACAGTGTGTCAATTTAACAAATTTGACAGTAAGTGATGTAATCATACCAAAAGTCCATTCCTTGAAAATTTTATTTAAAGTTTTCTGCCCTATGCAGGTCATTCACTGCAATCATAGGATTTTCATGCTATGTTTGCAGCTTTACTAGGTAATTATAGGTGTGGTAGCTTCCCGTTGCTTTCCACACCGTGGATGATGTTCGGGGACAGTTTGGGTCTCAAAGCTACCTGAAATTTGTCTTACAAGTGAAGAAAACCCCGAAAAAAACTCACCCAGAAAGTTTGTCCCGACCGGGATTCGAATCCGGGCCCGCGTGACAAGGCAGCACGCTATCTCGAGACCACAGCGGTGGACTTCCTTGAGAATGACTTCCACCTATGATCATTTCTTTTAAAATATTATTATTATTATTATTATTATTATTATTATTATTATTATTATTCGTGTTTATGCAGGAATAGAACACGTGACACTTATCAATGAGTGCAGAGGGGAATGGGACGTGGGACGCTGGCAGTGTACACTGCCTTATATGACGTCACGTGTAGCAACCTATTGCAGCTTGGTTAAATTTTAAATTGGTGATACGTTGTGCAATTGTTTCAGTTTTATAGAAATTATATGTAACAAATTAAGGTCAGTTTATTTGAAAACTAATATAAAAATATATTAACCGTTTATGAAATATTAACATATAATAATAAAGAATAGCCTATATGTCAAATATATAAAGGTTTATAAATGCCAAATTAAACTCAAAATTGCAATTTACAGAAATTGATTTCTTAAGATCTGCATGATGCTCTAAATTTGACAGGATCATAAACAGCAATATCCGAGAAAAAATGAACTTTAACGAATCAGTTGTACAATTTATGGGAAATAAACAATTACAATGGTTTGGACATGTGAAGAGGATGAATGAAGATATATTGCCAGTTAGGAGTTTGGAGTAGATTCAAAATGCGAGGAAAAGAAAAGGGAGACCTAAGAAGGCATAGATAGAGGGAATTATGAATTTGATAGGGAACTGCAGGATGGCGACTGGAAGAACAAAGAAAAATGGAGGGAGAGAATCAAAGTTAAATACTGGGCACAGGGAGATGCTGTATACAAAACCTGTTAAATAATCAGATATAATAAGAACAGTTAAGTCTCGTAGACTGCGATGGGCAGGACATGTTGCACGTATGGGGAATGAAATACGTGCATGGAAGCTTCTTGTAGGAAAGCCAGAGGGGAAACGCCCAGTGGGTAGACCAAGAATGAGATGGGAGAATAACACTAACTATGATTTGAGGGAAGTAGATTATACAGGGAATGATTGCAAAACATTAGCTCAGGACAGGGATGTATGGAGAGCTTTTGTCCGCGCGGCCATGAACCTACGGATTCGATAGTGCCAGTGAGTTAGTTAAATAAATAAATAAATAATATAGGATATATTAGAAAAACATAAGACGATACTGTGTACTTCTAACAATGCTAGCGTGAGGTTTTTTTGTTCATCTTTTTACTCCTGCTCGGAGGGTTTCGAGGAAGCGACATTTGGGGCAAAATATCCCGGACGAATTAGGTGTGACAAACTTTCCTTAGACTTCTCAAATAATTATCACCTGAGTCATCTGAGGTGGTCAGTGGATAAGCACACCTGGAAGAGTCAAGGTTCTTCAAGTGGTATGGGAACACCTGAATCCGACTGAGGAAACCCGACGTGTCTTCAAGACAAAATGTGTCACTTCAAAAGAATTTCTGAAGAAATTTGAGGAAAAATAAGATAAATTCTTCATTCGATGATGAAACAATTGATCGTACACCACGTGCCTCTATAGACGATGATAATGAGAATCATGACACGATAACACTGGGCAACAAAAAAAAGGAACTTTTTTTGTGATTCTGATAGTATTTTTTCTCCTGAATTCAAATGTGATATCGGGGTTTCTCCATGACGCAAGGTTTCTGAGAGACAGGAATTTATAATTTCAAACACTTTAATATTTTCTACATTCGTAACTACACAATATTCGAACATTCGGACTCACCTAGAAAGTAAGAAATCATCATCATCATCATCATCCTTCACCGGTGTGGAAAGAAACCGGAAGCTACCACACCTAAAATCCCCTAGTAAAACTGCAAAGCATAGCATAAAATGCTATGATTGCAGTGAAAGACCTACCCTCGGGCAGAATTACTATGGATGGATATTCGTAAGTGTAAAAGTAAAGTGATCCCACTACAGGCCTCAGAAGGCCCCCACTTTTTCTAGACAATCGGCACTTGATGCCAGCCGGGTTGTCAGCCCTGCGTGACGGCCGTCTTTACCCCCCAGAACAAGCGTCTGGTACTCATTTTAGTTAAGAGGCTGAGTCGACCCGAGGGTCATATTGCCGCCAGATTGTTTGGGTCAGTTTAAAAATCCTGACCCTCCCGGGAGTCGAACCGTCGACCTTCAGACTTGCAGCGCAAGCTACGGCGTGCCCCTATTCATAAGAGTAATGAAACTAAATCAAATTATGCGTTTTAACAAATCGATATAAAACAGTAAGAGCGTAGCCTCGCAAAAATACATTCTCGTGTGATTTATGCATGTTGACATACATCCGGTCCCTGTATGTAGGCCAAGGATGTTGACATACATCCGGTCCCTGTATGTAGGCCAAGGATGTTGACATACATCCGGTCCCTGTATGTAGGCCAAGGATGTTGACATACATCCGGTCCCTGTATGTAGGCCAAGGATGTCGTCCAAGTCCTCCCACATTCTCGTGTGATTTATGCATGTTGACATACATCCGGTCCCTGTATGTAGGCCAAGGATGTCGTCCAAGTCCTCCCACATTCTCGTGTGATTTATGCATGTTGACATACATCCGGTCCCTGTATGTAGGCCAAGGATGTCGTCCAAGTCCTCCCACATTCTCGTGTGATTTATGCATGTTGACATACATCCGGTCCCTGTATGTAGGCCAAGGATGTCGTCCAAGTCCTCCCACATTCTCGTGTGATTTATGCATGTTGACATACATCCGGTCCCTGTATGTAGGCCAAGGATGTCGTCCCTAATATTTATAAATTATTTGCTCGCTTTAATTATGGAATTTGTACAAACTGCACTGCCAGAAAGATTTATGATAAATCAACGAACCTCTTCTATATTCAAGATTCCCGGGTTTGATTTCGGCCAAGGTTTATTATTCAGCAAGGAAACATGCAGAACATTTTATGTTAAAACTTACTTACTCACTGGCACTATCGAACCCGTAGGTTCATGGCCGCGCGGACATAAGCTCTCCAAACATCCCTATCCTGAGCTAATGCTTTCCAATCATTCCCTGTATAATCTACTTCCCTCAAATCATAGTTAATGTTATTTGAAGAGAAAAATTATACGCTCAGACCGGGACTTGAACCCGGGACCCTTGGTTCTCTAGACCAAGTGCTCTACCAACTGAGCTACCTGAGCAAGTACCGATCTAAACGCAAATCTTTCTCTATATACATTGTAATTCCCATCCACCAAATGCTGTGAAGCCATGCTTCTATCTTGCAAATGGCGGCTCCTTTATTAAGAAGACATATTTGGGAATTATACATTACAGCCAGTACGGCTTTTTCCAAACAAAAAAAAAGTTAATGTTGTTCTCCCACCTCATTCTTGGTCTACCAACTGGGCGTTTTCCTTCTGGCTTTCCTAGAAGAAGTTTCCATGCACGTCTTTCATTCCCCATACGCGCAACATGTCCTGCCCAACGCAGTCTGCGAGACTTAACTGTTCTTATTATATCTGGCTTCCTATAAAGATTTGTTAATATAAATGTTAAAAGCAGTCGGTCCCTTCTCATGGAGATCAATAACACAGGTTATATACCCTCACATTAGCAAAACAAAACCTAGATAAAGGACTTTATTGTGTCAGTTCCTTACGTCTATATCTGAATAACATTCAAAACAAACAAAATATAACGGTACTTGAGATTACAATAGGTGTGGAGGTTAAAACACATTCCTCTACCATTCGCAAATGTTAACAAAAGATTGAACTGCCAAGGGATGTACAAAATATTGTAAAATATATAACAGCAGAGTTAAGCGAATGTACCTCAGCCGGCGTGACGGCCGCCTTTACCCTCAGAACAAGCGCCTGGTACTCATTTCCGTTAGTTATTTTAAAAATACTTACATATTTAATGTAAATGGCGATGTTTGAAAACAAATGAGAAATGTTTGGTTGTGTTTCATTTGTTCATCACTGCAAATTGATCATACTATTTATTGCCAAATAGGATCGCAATATTGTAAGAATACACCCTAGTGGAGAAAAAATTAAACGTATCAAACTGTAAATTAAACCAACATTACAGGTTATTAACTCATTTTTTCAGGAACAACTCAGTAAAATCAGTATTTAAAACAATTATTGAACACACAATTATCAAATGTATAGGTCGAAGGAATCTGTTCATTATTTGCTATATTCAACGTATTTGTTAGAGAGTCAGTCACTGTAAAAATGATGCTCTGACCTGTTCAGAATATTAAAAAGTAGGAGCTTGCTTTATTTTGGTAATCAAAACAATTATCGAGGCGAAAGACGACTGTGATTGGTTGTAAAACAAAATCATTGAAACGTTATTGGTCATTGATTCACATTGGACATGAGCTAAATACTCTATAACAATTATAGGTTCTTTTGAAATTACTACTTTAGTCCAAGAAAAGTTGGAAACAGGCGACAATTTATAGTATCGCAAATTATTGCCAAAAGATTTCAAGCATGCGTATATAAGTACAAATTGGTTTATAGAATCATTCAAAAATCTAGTATTTCCTTTGACTATTTAACTCATGCCCCAAATGAGAGTCAATGACCAATCACGTTTCAATGATTTCTGTTTTACAATCAATCAGAGTCGTGTTTCACGAAATATTTATCAGTGTTATAATTACCATATTAAACAAAGCTCCTCCTTTTTAATATTCTGAACAGGTCTGACCATTATTTTGCAGTGACTGAGCCTATAAGAAATACGGCTACCAGATTGTATATATAGTGCATACATGTCAACATTTGTAGCAATTGATTATACCACCAAAAAAAGAAACCACTGTTTGCACTTTCTTAAATTTATTTTTTCCCAGGTAATAATCCAGAAAAATAGAATTGTCATATTTACATCATACGACATCACAAATGAATTAATATACAGTTTGATGTGTTTCATTTCTTCTCCACTAGAGAGCATTCTTACAATATTGCGTTCCTTTGACAATAAATAGTATGATCTGGTTGCAGTGACTATTTAACTCATGCCCCAAATGGGAGTCAATGACCAATCACGTTTCAATGATTTCTGTTTTACAACCAATCAGAATCGTGTTTCACCAATATTTATCAGTGTTATGATTACCATATTAAAGAAAGCTCCTCCTTACAATATTGCGTTCCTTTGGCAATAAATAGTATGATCTGGTTGCAGTGATAAACAAATGAAGCAGTAGAAGCGTACCTATCGTTTCTCATTTGTTTTCAAACATCGCCGTTTACATTAATATATAAATATTTTAAAATAACTATAGTTAAATAATGATTTGTGAGTAAACAGCTTAATTTTATTCGTTAAATAGTCCTAACAAATGCCACTCTTGATTTCCAAATTCTCTAGATAAATTCACGACTCACTTCGTGAGTCGTGAATTTATCGATAATTTGCAAATCACTCGTGGCATTACTTATGAAAAATTTGACATCACATCAAATCGAAACAGAAATTCCACGATCGATTTCTTTGTAATCGTCAGAATTGGCATTTTTTGCAGTACAAACACTGTACATATTGCATAACCTGAAACATTTTCTCATGAAACTACAATGCGGAACACAGTTATGAGCATTCAGTTCATTTTCTAGATCAGTACGAACTATTCATTTTATATAACACAATATCATGACATAATGCTATGGTCTGTTAAAACTACATTCAATGTAATAAATAATAGCTTAAAAAATTAAAACAACCATAAAACGTAGAATTGAATTGAGTAGCAAAATAATATTGTTAAATTCCATATGGTGGGATAAGCATATTTGGAAAGACGCAAAAAAATATATTGGTAAAACATTGGTGGAATCTGATGCAATATACGGAAGTGAGGTATGGACAATCAATAAGTACTACAAGAATAGACTAATAGCTCTAGAAATGGATTATTTACGAAGAAGTGCCACCAAGTCAAAATTAGAACATGTCACAAATAAGGAAATTAGAAACATAATGGAAGCAGAAGAAAGCATAATTGAAAGAATTGAGGAGAAGGAATTAAAGTGGTTAGGACATGTTTTAAGAATGGAAGATGAGCGATGGCCGAAGCAACTATATGAATGGCATCCGAACAGAAAGAAGAAAAGGGGAAGGCCAAGGTTAACATGGAAGGAAAACATGAAGACACTAATGCAAGCTAGAATGCCCAAGACCGTAGGCTTTGGATGTTTGGCACGGGAAGACGGCAGCAGCTGTAAAAACCCGAAGATGGATAGATAGATAGAGAAATTAAAACAACACGCTTTATTAGAAAACCGAACTAAAAAATGAAAAATAATTTTAATTTCCCTTGGGATAAAATTAAAGTGGTCAACAAAAAAATCATCTCCAACACATCTAGAATAAAACTAGAGTTATCTACAAAAAAAAATAATTTTTCCATCAAAAGCGTAGGGTGCTCTATATCAATTAATATATTTGGTGATAGACATATATTGGTAAATGTAAAGTCTCTAAGAAGAAAACGTAAAAACCATAAAAAGCACCCCACGCTTTTGATGGTAAAATTATTTTTTTTATATAACTCTGGTTTTATTCTAGATGTGTAGGAGATGATTTTTTGTTGACCACTTTAATTTTATCCCAAACGTGTTGGAAATTAAAATTATTTTTCATTTTTTACTTCGGTTTTCTAATAAAGCGTGTTGTTTTAGTTTTTTAAACTATTTTTTTTTATTTTTTAGTTTTTTTTACAGACCCCTCAGGGGTCCTCATCTACGGGATATGTGGATGGGGACCACAAGGTGCCCAAGCTGTGCAAAACATTTCTTCCACTTACTTGTGTTTTGCACTCTTTTAACTTTACTATCTAACCTCTCTTGGTTAACTCTTGTTTTTTCGATCCCAACACTATTAGGGCACCCGAGGGCTAGGGAGTCCTTCCTTTTTTCCATTTTGTCTTTCCTTTATTTTCTTTTCTTCTCCAGAAAAGCCTGACCAGAGGCTATAAGATGGCAGCCCCATCACTGGTCTTGCCTTCCTTTGGCCAGCAACCAATCGAAGGGACTATTATTATGCTTTCAAGTCTTATACGAGAATTTCCCATAAGGGAAAATTTTCTATAGGATCGTAACAGGCCTTGGCCTAATACTTGGAAGGAAGAAGAAGAAGAAGAATATTTTACAGAATAAGATAAAAATGTAAATATCTTTAAATTCGATACTATTGCAGTATGAACTAAAAGTAATACTCTTGTAAAAAAATCCTCCGGGCCGGATTTGAACCAGTGACCTCTCGATTACAGAAATTATATACCACTACAGTCTACCGCTCTACCAACTGAGCTCTTCTAACGATTTACTAAAAAGTTGGCAAGTCCGCAACCTATTATACCGGTTATTATTTTTTTGATTATGTGTTGATTCTGGCCACGATTTTAGAAAAAAATTATGAAATTATTGTATTGTCATTAGCCCTTTACAAGTATACAAAGTTTCAAGTCGATCCAATGATTTTTAAGTGGGTTAAAATCGTGTTGAAAAATTCCGTTACATAATTACAGACACTTTTGATTTTCTGACGATTCTGGCCAGGATTTAGAAAAAAAAATGAAATTATTGTACTGTCATTGGTCCTTTACAAGTATACAAAGTTTAAGTCGATCCAATGATTTTAAATGGGTGAAATCGTGTTGAAAGATTCCGTTACATAATTACACAAACACATTTTTTGATTTTCTGATGATTCTGGCCAGGATTTTGGTAAACATTTATGAAATTATTGTATTGTCATTGGTTCTTTACATGTATACAAATTTTCAAGTTGATCCAATGTTTTTAAGTGGGTTAAAATCGTGTTGAAAGATTCCGTTACATAATTACACAAACACTTTTTTTGATTTTCTGATGGTTCTGGCCAGGATTTTAGAAAAGAATTATGAAATTATTGTATTGTCATTGGCCCTTTACAAGTATACAAAGTTTTAAGTCGATCCAATGATTTTAAGTGGGTGAAAATCGTGTTGAAAGATTTCGTTAGATAGGTACATAGATAAAGGTCAAGCTAATATAAAACGTGTAAAAAGAAGTGTTCTCTGGATTCGTTAATTTGTAACTTGACGGTTTCCTTGTAAGGTAAAGAAGATGAGAGATTTTGCACACAAATCTGCAATTAATACATTGTAATTAACCCATTTACTTCAGGTTTAAATGAGCAATGCATATCTTCTGAAACCGGATTTAACTTACCGTAAATTATATTGCCTATTTTCAGACAGCCAAAACAAACAAAAGATAACGGTACTTGAGATCACAGTAAGGGTGGAGGCCAAAACACATTTCTCTATTATTCATAAATGTTAACAAAATATTACTCTGTCAAGGGATGTATAAAATATTGCAAAATATGTATGAGCAGAGTTAAACCAGTGTACCTTGTCTTCTGAGTAGAAGGTCGTTTAACAGCCGGTGAGTCTACCTCGTATTTTGAGGTGAATGGGTTTAAATGTAGTATACTTTTTAATTTGGGTCCTACGATCGATATTCAAGAAAATCGATATCACATCTCCTCAATAATGTATTTTTTTTTATTTAAAGAAGAACCCGCTTAAACTGGAGGCAAAAGTAATTTAGGAGATTGTATTCCTTTGACTACTTTATATTTTTATTACTTATTTGTGTCAAGGAAATTCTGGAAATGCGTGCTATTATGCATTACAGAGACTCTTGACGTCACAATTCCTTTAAAAAAAGTTAAACTGAAAATATATAAAACTATTATTCTACCAGTTAAATTATATGGATGCGAAACATGGACTCTTACTTTAAGGGAGGAAAGGAGATTACCAGTATTTGAGAATAAAGTACTTAGGAAAATGTTTGGACCAAAGAGAGATGAACGCACAGGTGAACGGAGAAGACTACTTAACAGTGAACCACATGGTCTTTATAGGAAGTCAGATATAGTAAGAACAGTTGAGCCTCGTAGACTGCGATGGGCAGGGCATGTGACACGAATTGGGAATGAAATATGTGCAAGGAAACTTCTTGTAGAAAAACCAGAGGGGAAAACGCCCTGTTCGTAGACCAAAAATGAGGTGGGAGAATAACATTAACCATGATTTGAGGGAATGATTGGAAAACACTAGCTCAGGATAGGGATGTATGGAGAGATTATGTCCGCGCGGCCATGAAGCTACGGGTTCGATAGTGTCAGAGTTATTTGTGTCAAGGAATTGCTATTCATTATGATAACTAATATCTTTGCCTCAAGATAATTTTGAACAATTAATCGCAAAAACGACAGGTTTAACTGACTTGTCAAAGCAATTCTTTACAAATTATAACTTGTCATGGCACAACTTAAAATAATTTCCATGGGAGAAAACGTGAAATCGCCTTTTATGTTCTATGAACTTTCACGTTTATTAGAAAGTCATTAAGATGAACTTGGGGGGAACAAAGACAATGTCAAATAAGCTATCAATTGGAATGCAATTAAACCCTTGAAAACATCGGGCAGTGACTCATTTACCTAGAAAAATGTTTCCCCCTCCACTGAGAGTGGCGTGACACAGAGCGAGTTCACAACAATGCACACCTGGATAATGTGTTGTCATGTCCTCTACCAATTCTAAGAACAGCGCACTTCAATTCTTTCATTTAACGATCACAACATGCGATATGATTCAACTCATGCAATACTTACATCATACTTTAAATACCCCCATTTTAATTAGAAACAAGGAAACTTTATACATACATATCGGTATTTTGATTAGACCAGATTCTTTATAGCATCAATTATTACGCTAACATTTTTTTTTTACTTTACCTGATGGAGTTAAGACCTCAAGATCTTCTCTTCCAGTTCACCAGGGTTAAATTATACATACCATAAGAATTATGATTGATACATAATAGATATAGACAACAGAATATAAAGTTGACAAGGGTAAGAAAGAAAAATAATAATAATATTATTATAGTAATTCTGCTGAGGGCAGGTCTTTCACTGTGATCATAGCATCTTCATGCTATGCTTTGCAGCTTTACTAGGGAATTATAGGCACGGTAGCTTCCTGTTGCTTTCCACGCCGGTGAAGGATGATGATGGCCGGATGATTTTCGGGGACCGTTGGGTCCTAAGCGTCCAGACATTTGTCTTACAGGTGAGGAAAAATCCCGAAAAAAAACCTTACCCAGGAGCCTGTCCCGACCGAGAATGGAACCCGGGCCCGCACGCTACCTCGAGACCACATTATGGAGAGCTTATGTCCGCACGACCACATTAAATATACAAATATTTGTGTCGTGCAAACCTCCTGACGTTTCGTTCGTCCTCTGTTAGCCATATACTGCAACCAGTTCAGTCAGTTTTGGCTGCTCGGAAGTGCCACGTTACATATTTGTCTTATCTTTGTAATGTATTAATACAATAAATAATTCAGAATATTCCTTCATGTCAAATGTCATACGAATAATGCAAGTAATAGTTCCTTGAAAATGAATCGACAGGCAGGACAAAATACAATAAAAAAGTCGTATGTATTTCAAGGACTAGTTACAGCAGGTGCATGATAAGTCAGGTATTGCACAATCATGCCTTTGTCCTGTCCATACAAATACATACTGTTACACTATTGATAACATTTCTTTTAAAATCTTTGTTATAAAACACTATTTAATTATTATTCTGGCATATGGCACATGTTTTCAATAAAATTATAAATTAAATAGTTTGTTGTCAAAAATGTAGTCCTTACATAAAGGGATTTAGGTTTGAAAAAATAGTGAGAACTGCAAGGAATTGAATCATATTGGGAAATCCATCCATCCATAGTAATTCTGTCCGAGGGCAGGTCCTTCACTACAATCGTAGGATTTTCATGCTATGCTTTCAGCTTTACTAGCGAAATGTAGGTGTGCTAGCTTCCCGTTGCTTTCCACACCGGTGAAGGATGATGATGGCCATATAATTTCGGGGACCGTTTGGGCCTTAAAGTTTTCATGACATTTGTATTACAGGTGAGGAAAAACCCCGATAAAAACCTAACCCAGAAAAACTGCCCCGACCGGGGATCGAACCCGGGCCCGCTGCGTGACAAGGTAGCACGCTACCTCGAGACCACAGCGGTGGACTATATATATAAGGGGTATAACTTTTTGGACTTTTGTGAAATAAAATATTTCCTGTGCAATGGATGGGTGAATGTTTAAAGGTTCCGGTTGGCCTCAAATTTCTTGAAAAGTTTTATCTTTAAGGGGGGTAGAATTTAAGTTGGTATATATCTAACTTGCAATTATCAATAATTGCAAATTTTTACTTAAAACCATTGGAAAAGACCTTCATTTCACTGAGCTTCAAGAAAAGGTCACCCCCAAATTAATATTAAACATTGATATATAAATATATTTAGGGGTGACCTTTTCTTGAAGCTCAGTGAAATGAAGGCTTTTAAATGGTTGTAAGTAAAAATTCACCCATTCATTGCACAGGAAATATTTTATTTCACAAAAGTCCAAAAAGTTATATCCCTAGAGGGTTATAACTTTTTGGGATGTTTATTAAAATAAAATATTTCCTGTGCAATGAATGGGTGAACGTTTACTTACAACCATTGGAGAAGGCCTTCATTTCACTGAGCTTCAAGAAAAGGTCACCCCCAAATCATAACGAAAATTCAATGAAATTGAAACTAGTTTATTTCTCTGTCTTTCCGCTTCATATTTTTTTTCATGAATTGTGTACAAATATCCTTCCGTTTCCGCGTTAGACAGATTCCGTTTTATGCAAAATAAATACACATAAAATTACTATTATTTCGACGAGACCAATAAATTTGTTCACACTTGACAGATTTCCGCATTATTGAAGTTCCGGATTAAACAAGTTTTGCTGTACATGCCTGCATTTTCTACCATGAGATTTGAAACTATATATTAATGTCCCCTGTAGATGTCACAGGCGTATCTGATGAGGCTGTCATCTATGACTCGATATCAAGCGGTCTGTTTGTTAGCTCCAACAGAAGAACACCTCTTAACCCCTGAGATATTTTGCAATGTAATTTAAAAGACTATTTAACTCATGCCTCAAATGGGAGTCAATGACAAATCACACTTCAATGATTTTTTATTTACAACCAATCACAGTCGTGTTTCGCCTAAAATCTACCATCTACAGTTTATCATAAGTAATGCCACCAGTGATTTCCAAATTATCGATAAATTCACGACTCACGAAGTGAGGAGTGAATTTATCTAGAGAATTTGGAAATCAAGAGTGGCATTTGTTAGGACTATCTAACGAATAAAATTAAGCTATTTACTCACAAATCATTATTTAAATATAGTTACTTTAAAATATTTATTTATTTAATGTAAACGGCGATGTTTGAAAACAAATGAGAAACGTTATGTTTCGTTTCTCCATCCACTGCAACAAGATCATATAATGTTTGTTATATATTGCCATCTGGCGTGGGAAACATGAAATATCATCGCAATATTATAAGAATGCATCCTAGTGGAGAAAAAATTAAACACATCAGACTGTATACTATAACCAAAATTATAGGTTGATCTATTTTTTAGTAAACAACTCGGTAAAATCATTATTTAAAAACACAATTATTGAACACAGAATTATCAAAAAGAACTCGGTAATATTATTTAAAAACACAATTGTCAAATCACTCGTGGCATTACTTATGACTATTTAACTCATGTCGCAAATGGTAGTCAATGACCAATCACGTTTTTCAGTTAATTCTGTTTTACACCAATGACAGTCGTGTTTCACCTCGCTCTTTATCGATTTCTCTTTATCAGCTCCTGCTTTTGTGATAAAGAAAGCTCCTCCTTTTTTAATATTCTGAACAGGTTAGACCATTATTTTTCTCCAACAAATACATTGAATATAGCAAAGAATGAATAGATTCAGCGATTTTACTGAGCTGTTTATTCAAAATATAAATGATTAACCTATAATGTTGATTATAATAGTTTGATGTGTTTCATTATTTGTCCACTAGAGGGAATCCTTACAACATTACGATCCTATTTGGCAATAAATAATATGATCGAGTTGCAGTGAATATACATAACCTCACATTTCTAATTTGTTTTCAAACATCGCCGTTTACATTAACTATATCAATATTTTAAAACACCGGTAACTATATTCAAATAATTATTTTTTAGTAAACAGCTTAATTTTATTCGTTAAATAGTCCTATCAAATGCCACTCTTGATTTCCAAATTGTCTAGATAAATTGGAAATCACTCGTGGCATTACTTATGATAATCATTCAATGAAATATAACGAAGACCTAACAGAAATGCAAAGTCGCGTGCAGTAAATTGAATTATAAAAAATAAAAAAAAACATAAGTTTAAAAAAGTAGGTCTTATCATTAAGGACATACAAACAAGTTATCTCTAAAGCAGTAAGTATGGCTAATATTTGAAAAAGAAACAACACGAAAGTGAATAACAGCAAATGACCTCAAGAACGAGCGGCGTGTGACAGACCGCTTGGCGGCTCGATTGAAGCCAGCAGAGACAGACAGGCGCCGCGCCCACCAATCGTGACGTAGTTACGTACGTTCATACTTCATAAATTAAACCAATCACGTTCAATTCAACATTATTCACTTTTGTTTAACACAATTTTTATTTACAATTTATACTCACTTTATTTGTAAGGTTACCGATGTTTTTTTTTCAAACGGCACATAAAAGTACTTTACTAACTAACTATCGCCCGGCGTGTGCTGCTACGGCTAAATAAATTATATATTAAATTTAATTATATGTTATGTTCTTAGACGAACCAACTACTGCGGTTGCAAGAGTGAAATCTTAATTTCAGATTACAGATGAATCCCCCTCCCATTATAACGGTCGGATTTTGTTGATTTTTTTTGTAATATCTAACTGGATTTATTTTAATAGGAAATAGTGAGTTTCGATGTGAAACATCGAAAATTAACAACGCTAGAGTGATTTTTAAATTTTTGTTTCAGATGAACTCTTCCATCTAATGGTTTTAGAACATAATACATAGCACCTAAAAACATAACCTAAAAACTTGTATGTACAAATTTTCAAGATCCGTTTTACGGTTTAGAAGTTTATAAATCACATACATACACACATTCCATTTAATATATAAGATAATAGTTTTCTTTTTTGGTAATGGAATCAAGTACCGGTAAGTAAAATTATTTTTTTAGCAATCGTGCGTTTTGTCGTGCTTCCAGCACTGGCCACCAAGATCGAAAGTTCAACTTCCTACATTTTGGGGTTGCAAACCTAAATAACTATACTTTAATAAAATCAACTATACTGTAATATTACATATTACAAACACGCGTGTGGGAAGTAAAACGACTGCCCTCTATATATACTACATACAACATTATACAAAAAAATTCAAAAGGTAGTGTTAATATACATTCCATCCATAGTAATTCTGCCCGAAGGCAGGTCCTTCACTGCAATCATAGCACTTTCATGCTATGCTTGCAGCTTTACTAGGGAATTGTGTAGGTGTGGTAGCTTCCCGTTGCTTTCCACACCGGAGAAGGATGATGATGATAATGATAAGGATGATGGTCATATGAATTCGGGGATCGTTTGGGCCTTAAAGTTTTCCTGACATTTGTCTTACAGATGAGCAAAAACCCCGATAAAAACCTCACCCAGAAAAACTACTCCGACCGGGGATCGAACCCGGGCCCGCTGCGTGACAAGGCAGCACGATACCTCGAGACCACAGCGGTGCACAATATACATTATACGAAACAAATCACTGCATATTAAATGAAATGAACTTTATTTGGAATTATATAAAACAACAAATACGTACTTGCCGCCATTTTATCACTAAATTGGTCTCACAGCTCCTGTTGTTTCAACTAATAAACATTGCCCACACTGTTAATGTTAGTCAATTGTTTGTAATGACCGCAAATATTTCCAACAAAAATATTATTTTACTATTATTTATTATTTTGAAAACTTCATCGCGCAAAAAAAAAAAATAATGTACAACGCACGGTTGTGAAGTGCTTTACAAAATCTCGGAATTTTAAAACCTCGCTATCGCTCGGTTCTTAAACATTTTCCTCGATTCTGTGAAAACAACTTCCCAACCTTGCATCGTAATATAGACCCTACTATAGTTATCTTAATTAATATAAAATTATAGAATATTCATCTGAAAGGTCCGTCTCCTCAACTTAATTATCATTTAACTGTAGCGCTTTCGGGACTTGTCCCATCATCGGCAGGATTCAAAACTGGTGTTTCACTGAAGATCTGGTAGAGGGGGTTGCATGTATTGGGTTCGTTTTCGTTTATCAGGCTGTCGTTGTGAGCTGCTTTCATGATTTCCATCTCTTCGAGTACGTTTATCTTCGCTGGATTATTTTCTCTGTGCATTACTGTTAGGGTGTTTTCAATATTTAACATGCGATGTCCTTCATGGATAACGTGTTTTGCATAGCTTGATTTACCTTCTGCGTGAATGAAGTCTCGAAAATGTTCTTTGAATCTGATGTTAAAACTCCTGTTTGTCCTTCCTATATAAAATTTGTTGCAGTCCTCACATCGATGATGTACTAGTAATATATGAAAATGAAAACAGAAAAGAAAAAGAAATACTACAAGACTTAAACAACATGCATGAAAAAATCACTTTCACCGATGAAATAGAAGTTAACAACAGCATAAACTACTTAGATTTGTCTATAACCAAAAATCTACACAACAATAAACTAGAAATCGGTATCTACCGGAAACCCACAAACAATGCTCTGGCCATAAACTTTAACAAGTCCCGAAAGCGCTACAGTTAAATGATAATTAAGTTGAGGAGACGGGCCTTTCAGATGAATATTCTATAATTTTATATTAATTTTGAATAAACCTCAACGGAACACATCATGAATCTTATAAAAGTTGATATAGTTATCTTTCCTCAAATATTTTCTTATATAAACATTAGCCACTTCAATCTTATTATTTGTAATTATTACAAAATCCATGACTCAAAGATTATTTTCATTTTATACTTCTATAATTTCTCTATCAGAAATACACATGTAAAATTATTTATCATTAATACTTAAAGGAAGTGACACTATAGGTTTATTTTAATTAATAAATTGAGTTAGATTGAAGAATTCGCCTAATAATTGTAGATTTCTTGAAAATCAGGAAGCAACCTACAGGATTCCCAATCACAAAATCAACAGTTATATGGAACTGATGATGATACAAAGATCTATCGAAACTAGTGTCCAAGAAATCTACTATCATAAGGTGAGTTGTTAAATCTAACTCAATTTATTAATTGAAACTATTTGTAATCATAACGTCATTGTATTGAAAATCACAAATTTACAACGCACACGGCCATTTTTTAACTGTTACTTCACAAACTGAACTGCCATTGGATACTCAGTATCTAGACATTTAAGTATTTGTTCCGCTTCACGCACCAAATGCAAGGAAAATTCATTAAGTGGAACCGATTTTTGTTTGAGATAATCTTCACAGCACCTTTTTAAACAAGTCATGAAAAAAAACTGGTACACGTAATCAATTCCTTCAAAACTACTGCTTTATAGGTTTGTAACAAGTCAAACAACATGATAAAATTCTTTGATTTTTTAAAGCATCTGCTCACTGTAGGGTTCATTGGAAATGGCGTGATTTGGCTGATTTTAGTCCGAATTCAAACCCACGGGATTATTTTTAAGAATTAAATGAATAAATGATGTTTGGTTTTTTTAGTATTTTTATAAGGATATAAGGGAAATTATAGGTGTACAAGAGGAGCCGGACATCATAGACATTATAGAAAAGAAAATATTACATGTCAAAAAAATGCCAGAGCAAAGATTGCCTAAAATTGTTATGGAATGGACCCCAATATAAAGGAGGAAGAGAGGAAGACCGAAGAAAACTTGGGCAGAAGAGGTACAAGCAGCTGTGAATATCAGAGGATTGGAGGAAGATTAATGGATGGACAGAGAGGAATGCCGTTTGGTTTCCGGAAGACGGCGGCAGCTGCCATGATACCGGATGATGATGAACGAATAAATGGTGCGAGCCCTAGTTGAGTGGTTAAGGCAATGTGCCTTGGCGCTGAGCTACGGGACTTGCACTGGTTCGCGTCTACGTGGGGAAGAAATTTTCTCGTGGAATTTCGGGCAGTATGGGATCAGTGCCCACCCACGGTCGTGAGGAATTTGGGTAGCTAAATAATATGAAAAAAACAGTTATAATGACTGAGGACCCGGTATGCTGACTCCTACACTGGCTGGATATTTAATTCTGATTACGCATGTTGATGTGAGGCCAGCAGCTGGATGGTAGGCGAAGGGCCTTCAAGGAGAAATAAATATCTGAAGAAAGGACTTTTGCAGATAGGCGTCTATAATACTGAAGTTTCTATAAATATTCAAACAGACTCGTTCTTAAATATATATATATATATATATATATATATATATATATTTTTTTTTTTTTTTTTGCAAATGCCCCAGGTTGTCTTTCGACATTCCTGGCGTTCTCTCCTGGCATGACGTACTTGTAACCCACTTCTGAGGTTCGGGCGCCTGGAAGGCGGGGTTACGTTGCCCCGATGATACCATGGGTGATGATGATGATAATGGTGCGCCACAAGAGTCCCTAATCTTAATCTAAGATGAATATGAATGATGATGATTGCGATGGCCATATGATTTCGGGCACCGTTTGGACCTTAAAGTTTTCCTGATATTTGTCTTACAGGTGAGGAAAAACCCGGATAAAAACCTCACCCAGAAAAACTGTTCCGACCGGGGATAGAACCCGCTGCGTGACAAGGCAGCACGCTACCTCGAGACCACATCTTAAATATATATAAGCGATTCATACTGTATCTAATTGCAGCAAAAACAAGGGACTTCGTAAACACCTTATATAACACTGTAGGACGTATGGCAGACGTAACTCATAGTTATATAAACTGATGACACGGCCAAGGGCAGAGAATGTCATCAAACTGAATTCCAAGAACATTATAGAACTAAGACTCATAGGGATGCGGGACGGCCAAAACAACGGTGGAGTTACCAGTTCTAGACTTTTCAATTAAATATTGAGAGGCAACAGGGCAGACAGAGTAAACTGCAATGTTTATAAACGGTGACGATATTGAATAATGGGGTTCCACACGAAAAATAAAAGTAACCATATATAATTCCTGAAAGAGCGCAAAAAATGAAGAATTATGGCGCAAACCGTCAGTTTCTCGGACAAGTGGTTACCGACAAAAACGAACAATCACACACACGACCAAAAGTTTCATTATATTTAACCACTGTTATGTCCCTTTCCCTTTTTTGTTTAACTGTAATGTTTTAATATATATAGGCCTATATACGTGTATATATTGCACCGCTCTGGTCTCGAGATAGCGTGCTGCCTTGTCACGCAGTGGGCCCGGGATCGAATCCCGGTCGGGACAGGCTCCTGGGCGAGGTTTTTTTTTCGGTTTTTCCTCACCTTTAAGATAAATGTCAGGAAGCTTAGGGCCCAACGGTCCCCGAAAATCATCCGGTCATCACCATCATCATTATCATCCTTCGCCGGTGTGGAAAGCAACGGAAAGCTACCACACCTCTAATTCCCTAGTAAAGCTGCAAAGTATAACATGAAAATGCTATGATTGCAGTGAAAGACCTGCCCTCGGGGAGAATTAGTATGGATATATATATATATATATATATATATATATATATATATACTTTACTTTACTTGCTACTCCATGTCACTTTATGTGATATAAAAACATTTGTAGCAATTGATTATACCACAAAAAAACAGTTTGCACTTTCTTAAACGAATTATTTTCTAGGAAATGACGTTGCAGAAAAATATAATTGACATATTTACATCATAGGACATCAAAAATTAATTAATACCTATAACGTTGGTTATAAATTTCTCCACTAGGGTGCATTCTAACAACATTACGATCCTTTGGCAATAAATAATATGATCTGGTTGCAGTGATGAACAAAATAAGCAAATGAAGCGTGCCAATCGTTTCTCATTTGTTTTCAAACATCGCCGTTTACATCAAATATATAAATATTTTAAAATACCTATATTTAAATAATTATTTGTGAGTAAACAGCTTATTTTATTCGTTAAATAGTCCTAACAAATGCCACTCTTGATTTCTAAATTCTCTAGATAAATTCACTCCTCACTTAGCGAGTCGTGAATTTATCCATAATTTGGAAATCACTCGTGGCATTACTTATGTTAAATTTTGTAAATCATAGTAAATGTAAAAACTTGGTACATGCGAACTCCAGCCGAGTTTAATGCCACAATATTATGTTTACTTGGAGCAATGAACTCGGGATTGTCATGAACTAAACAAGTTATGCAATATCCCTAATTATGCAAGATTAATGTATTTGTTTCATTGTGCTGCAGAATCTAAATTCATTAATTGAAATAAGAATGATTGCAGCTAATCAATATAATTTGAAATTATACATTTAATGAACAAATGATTAACACGTTTTGGAAATGCAGCGATACATTCATGTCTATTCGATGAAATATATCGATGAGTTGATAGAAATAAAGGTACATATAATAGTTTTAATGTAGCAAATATTTTAAATATATGACAGATAAAAATGTATGCACAAAATTTGGAAAATTTAACCTATAGATTCTCTGCGTCACGAAAATATTTGGCTGAAATTTTCAGGCAATCTCACGATTGATGGAAATATATAGGCTACGTACAGTATGAAAATTCATCATCTTAGTACATTCACGAATTTAGGTCATTTGTTGACCTGTTTCGGCCTCAATAGAAACACCATCCAGAAGTATTTTGAGCGGACGTCCTAGTCTTCTTCTTCCTGCAGGTTGATTTCTTAACATTTGTTTCGGTATCCTGTGATCTTCCATTCGATGAACATGTTGTATCCATCTTGACTTATAATCAGAAATTTTGTTTCCTAAAGATTCCATGTGTAATTCTTCTAAGATGTCTTCATTTTTTTGTGATCTAGTAGTGTGTATCCAGCAGTCCTCCGAAGGTATATCATTTCAGCAGATCTAAGCCTTTGTATATCCTTCTGTTTCAACGTCCATGCTTCGCTACCATACAAAAGAGTTGGAAGAGCGTGTGTTTTTATACACTTTTAGTCTTGAATGTTTTTGGACTAACTGTGGCTTGAAGATATAATTTATTAACCCTAACATTCTTAAAAATGTTGATTTTTTTAAAGAATTTACAACCCAGTACAAAAACTTCATCCAGAAAACTACTCGAATGAGGGATCGAACCAGGACGTGGTGGATGAGAGAGTGATTTACTTCTAGCTCATTTAGTAATTAAAAATTTTTCTGCATCTACATACAAAGAAACGAAACAAAATACGAAAATTGAAAAGGAAATCTAGGCTAGTATAGGGACTGCGACATATGAGTTCTAGGAATGTTATGTCAGGTCACTGTACAACTGAAGTGACATCATCAAACGGCCAGATGTCTGGGGACCTAATTTATAAATGAGGCCATCACTAGTTCAAAATAACTAACCTAACTTAACTCATCTCTACAAATGCATTCCATACACCCTGGGATTTGTCAAGGACTAGAAGGATACATTTTTTCGTTCCTTAGTAACTTTAAACCGTGACATCACAACCTATAAAGTAAGCCGATGTCACTGTTAAAAAAGTATTTATGACCATTGTCCAATTTAACTGCATCTATAGTTCAATCCATAGAGCAAAAACATTTCCACAGAATCTAGTAATTGCTGAAGTTACAATCTGCATATTTTAATTAAATCCATTACATATCAATTGTAGCTAGAACTAACAGACTCGAAATACTAAAATATAATTATACGATTAATAGTAATAACTGGAAGGCGCACAAACGTGCACATGAGTCTTACCAACATAGGAACCCCAAACGAATGGTACCTACCCCTCTAAGGTATAATGAATAACATGTACATTTGGAGTGGGGTAAATGACTTTATGGGAGGAGTCATCGCCCTTATAAGGCGAGGACACGTGACAAAACGCTCTCACATGCACTCACACTCATACGTTCTACAAGAAATAAGTCCTACAGCAACCGTCCGCGACCTTTAGTAAATTTTAAAACATTAAGTATTTTAAAATCCAAGATAATTAGTAACTCAGAATTTTAAGTGATATTAAATACACGTGGACTTAAATATAAAGTGATTGAGATATAAAGTGATAAGAGATATAAAATGAATGTAATTATCTACCATTGTTAGTGCAAAATTATTCAATAAACTGGAGTAATAAGTGTAAAGTTATTTATAATTACATAAAAAATTTTAACATCCCGGAGTTATCATATTCTACCCTGAGCGAACCGGCACACAATATATAAGGGATAAAAACACAACTTTGTATATTTGTAGCTGAAGATGGAAATGTAGGCAGGTATACTTGAAAATACAGACCTCGCAATAACGAATAATTAGAATTAGAAGACCATCCAGCAATCATACCGTATAAACACCTAAACTAGTACATCTAAAAAAAATCCAAATTCAAATGAATGAAACCCTATTAAATAAGGGAAAATCAATCATAAAAATTCAGCTAAAATAAACTAAACACAGGTGCGAAATAGTAAGATATATAATTAGAAGTAGAATATAAAGTGTAGAAATTAACTTCCTTAAAGGACAAAAATCTGCACAAGAATGGATCGGTTAAAGAATGAAGATATAAGAACAGAGTTAAATATGTATCTATTAAATGATAATATCAAAGGATATAGAGAAAAATGGTTTAGACATGTAGAAAGAATGAATGTAACAAGATTACCAAAAGCAGCATGTAACTACAAGCCAAGAGGTTCAAGGAATGTAGGAAGGCCGGTGAAAAGATGGACAGAATAACCGAGAGGCGGAACAGGCATTTTGCCTAGCCCGTGAAGTGAAGAAGAAGATAATTAGAAGTTAAAGGAAAATACTACCATTCGATATATTATGATAGTACAATAGGATATATGTAACCATCACTCGATCTATTTTAGTACCCTGCGTACCGAAGAAAAGTTTAATAGATATATTAATGATAGATAATAGATATAGACTTACATAATATAAAGTTGACAAGGGAAAGAAAGAAAAATAGAGTCATTGTTCTGCTTAATGAGTTTCTAGGGAGCCAAATATTTTTTTGCGGGATTCAAAGCATTTGGGGGGGGAGAGTTTCATGGGGGTCCTGAATTGAGATTTTGTCAATTATAATTTTATTTCCTCGTTTGGTGGGTTCATGAGGTTTTTATCGGGGGTTTTCCTCACCTGTAAGACAAATGTCAGGAAAACTTAAAGGCCCAAACGGTCCCCGAAATCACATGGCCATCATTATCATCATCATTATAATTATCATCATCATCATCATTATCATCATATTCATCCTTCACCGGGAAGCTACCACACCTATAATTACCTAGTAAAGCTGCAAGCATGGCATGAAGGTGCTATGATTGCAGTGAAAGACCTGCCTTCGGGCAGAATTACTATGGTGGAATCCTTTTTCTCTCATGCTGTTCAAAATACCATCAATTCACGTTATTTTTTATCATTCACTTTTCTTCTACTAGGTGGCACACATTATTGCATTCTTCTGTTTCCTGACTTCCTTATTAAATCACCATACAATTTTATTGATTTTGATTATTATTATTATTATTATTATTAGGGTGTGTTGATTTTCAGGTTTTTTCTTGTTATATCGTTGTAACACATTTAACAAGTTTTTGTTCCATTACTAATAGACTAATATTTAGCATATTTTAGCAATGCGGATAGAATAATATTTAGCATATTTTAGCAATGCTGGTAGACTAATATTTAGCATATTTTAGCAATGCTGATAGACTAATATTTAGCATATTTTAGCAATTCTGATAGACTAATATTTAGCAATATTTAGCATATTTTAATTTATTTTAATGATACAGGCCTACAAGGGCCGTTAGAAAGTGATGCAGGACCGTATCCGGCCCGCGGGCCGTAGTTTGAACGATCATGATCTACACTTACACATGAGTTAGCACGGGAAACTTTCCTCGAGGAAGATCTACGCACAAAGTTCCTGCTACCAAGTACTATCAGTCACTTATTCTCCAATCGAATATTCATAGAATAGCGGAGTATTTCTTTTTGGTTAAAACATTAGTATCGTTTCATATGGGATTTTAACTCATAATTTATAAAAATGATTAATGCAATATCAGAATAGTAAAATCAGCAACATAATCATCATCCATGCAAGTAATAGGTCATGTGGCCTATTACGGTCTCAAAGAGGAATTTACTATCCAGCGCTCTTTTGGACGTCCCTGCGATCTTTAGCCTTGGGGCAGTAACGAATCATGGCTTTCGAAATTCTATGAGATGGCATTCGTTGAAGATG
This sequence comes from Diploptera punctata, assembly GCA_030220185.1. Taxonomy (NCBI): domain Eukaryota; kingdom Metazoa; phylum Arthropoda; class Insecta; order Blattodea; family Blaberidae; genus Diploptera; species Diploptera punctata. The sequence continues at coordinate 616,540 of JASPKZ010006829.1, read as the reverse complement.
TGTTTTCCAGTTGTTCTGGTAGTTTTGTATATGTGGTGGAGAATGGGTTTTACATCCAACTCTCCCATAATTTCCTCATTAAAACTGAAAATACTACTAGGATCCGTCACTGTGACGAAGTCCCTACCTTCTAATCCGGCGACCCGGGCCCGATTCCCGGTGGGATAAGGGATTTTTAAAAATCTCAACCTTGGAACTGGGTGTGTTCGCGTCCTAGCTGTACCCTTCTTCTTAAACTTAATTTAAAGGATTTTCATCCTGTTTATTTCCAAAATCACTCCTCGGAGGAAGACGTATTGGATGTGTAAACGGGCGGATGGGGTTCATTAGTCCTGCAAGACAATCCTTCTAGGAGAGACAACTCCGAAATAAAACGGGGCAGGCTGAGCTCTGGAGCTGGGTGAAGGCAATCGGGCTAGGGAGGAAATCCCGAATAATAAACCCGCCATGAAAACAGGCTAGCAACCCACTTCAAGGTGTATCTTATACATTGCTCGCAGTCCCAAGGATCGAGCCTCGGATGAAAGACGGAAACAAAATACGACAAACGCTAGGGAAAGGTCTACGATTTGGAAAAAGAAAAACATATTAAGAATTGCTACTTAGAATATTATGGCCTGGTTTAAAAGGAAATAAGAAATAATACAAGAAATAAAAGAAAAAAGATATAAAAAATTGTGCATTATCAGAAACAAAAAAGAAAGGAAAAGGTATGACAAAAATTGATGATTAGTTGTACCCATTGGGTTTAATTCCTCTAAAAATACAATTAGGCTTGTTTGTTGCATTTCGAGTTTTTAAAATAAAATAAGTTAAAATATACCTTCTTAGGTAAAAATCCGTCGTCATCAACTTATAAAATATGTAATCTTTATGCATGTAGGCCTTTCAGAACATCCGTTCCATCTTCAGCAGGTCACTCTTCGCTACAACATCCAGTATGCTGCTGGTCCACGACAACACCACATTAGGACCAGCAGCATCAACCATCATACTAGATGTTGTAGCGAAGAGTGACCTACTGAAGATGGAACGGATGTTCTGAAAGGCCTACAGGCATAAAGATTGCATATTTTATAAGTTGAGGACGACGGATTTTACCTAAAAAGGGATATTTTAACTTCTTTTATTTTATGACTCTCCACCTCAACGGTTTTAACCCTTAAATTGCAAAACACAAATTTCATCTGTTAGTTATTTGAATGTGGCGGACAGCAGCGAAAACGGAATCTTGTGTAACTGTTATTATTAAGTGTATTACATAATTACACACATATTTAAGTGGTTTCTTTTTGTTCTTTTTCTTCTGATTTATTTAAAATATCAAATTAATTGAACCAACTGATGTATCTAAAAGGATACATTACGAATTTAAGGGTTAACAATGAATTTTATTAGTATTGATTTCGAGTTTTACCACAGTTTTAACGTAAGTGCTTCAGACCTATATGAAATTAGGCCACATCTTCTGACCTCTAAACCCATCTTGTTTCAGTTTAGTGAGTAATTGGTGGTACAAGTGCAGAATAAAAAGAAGGCTAGGAGCACGTGCTGTCAAAAGAGTTGCAAAATATCAGTACAAGTTGAGTTGCTGGTCGCATGTTTAAACTCTAGAGATCCTGGTTTGGTTGTCCCAGTTCTCCAAAACTCATCTCGCAGCCAAATCTAATTATAATCTATAGCACGCCTACAACAAACCGCGCCGCGAGCTTTTCAACCAATGGCTCAAAGGAGCAAAGAAACGGTAAATAAGATCTCTTACATGCAGTTTCACTAAATTGTATTTTAGGAAATACTGTAATGTTCCGTTAGCTTTCCTAGAACTTACTCTCTTCTGCGTAGCTATATTTCACTCATATTGCTTCCTTTTAGAATTTCATCTTATCTGACCAATATTCTCATTTTTGTAGACGACTGATTAAATGTAATTAATTATACTTACTCTTACTCACTGGCACTATCGAACCCGTGGGTTCATGGCCGCGCGGACATAAGCTCTCCATACATCCCTATCCTGAGCTCCAATCATTCCCTGTATAATCTACTTCCCTCAAATCATAGTTACTGTTATTCTCCCGCCTCATTCTTGGTCTACCAACTGGGCGTTTTCCCTCTGGCTTTCCTACAAGAAGCTTCCATGCAAGTATTTCATTCCCCATACGTGCAACATGCCCTGCCCATCGCAGTCTACGAGACTTAACTGTTCTTATTATATCTGGCTTCCTATAAAGACCATGTAGTTGGTTGTTATGCAGTCTTCTCCATTCACCTGTCTGTTCATTTTTTTTTGGTCCAAAAATTTTCCTAAGTACTTTATTCTCAAATACTTGTAATCTCCTTTCCTCTCTTAAAGTAAGAGTCCATGTTTCGCACCCATATAATATAACTGGTAGAATAATCGAAACTGCATACTTTAATTTCAGAATACGCGCCTAAGAGACATTTTCAACGCTGATGAAACGGGACTGTTTTTTCGCGCGTTACCGTTGAAGTCGCTGATACATATGCTTCACTTTTCAAAGGCAGCGGAAATACGATTAGTCCAAGGCACGTAAAAAGACATATACGGCACTCTATAATCTAAGATTACTAATAAGTTCCTGGATACCAAAGGACCGATAAAAAAGAAAAACGAAGATATAAGAACAGAACTTAATATATTTAATCTCTGTGAAAGAATAAAATATTATCAAAATGCTTATCTTCAGCACGTATTCCGAATGAATGAACAGCGCATACCAAGAAGAATGTATAATTATAAACCAAAAGAGAGAAGAATATATTGACAGGCTTTCACGGCCGGAGTTACTATGATCTTGCAGAAGATTTCCGGGCTGTTGGCCGTGGTCTTGAGGGGAACTACAAGCCTCAAGACCACGGCCAACAGCCCGGAAATCTTCTGCAAGATCATCATAGGGAGAAGAATGTTGGGAAGAGATGGAAAGGACCAATTCGGAACAGGCCATTGGGCCTAATCCTTCTTCTTGATGATGACGATGACTAATAAGTTCCACTTTTTTTATATAAAGCGGAATTTTCTCTAATGTGGAAAAAATGATCCCACGCGAATTCGCTTCGAGCAAGTTTTACTGCATTGAAAAGATCTTATGAAAGAAATTTCAAAGTTTCGGAATATTTCGATCAATACGAAGAACTCGATTATGGAACAAATTCGTATGTAGATTGGCAAAGAGATCCCATATGTTTCATTCTTAAAAACAATGGAAACTAGTGTAAATCGTATGTGAAATTTATTCAACATGTCATTTATTTATATTGGATCATATATTCAAAATAAGAGTGAATGGCCGAATACAAAATTATATTCAGAATCTAGTTAAGTGGAAGCCTTTCACGCAAATTGAGATTGACAAGTTGAATCCTCAGCAATGCCCGGGAAATCGGGCACTGACCCCAATTCGTCACTTTTTACGTCAAGGACAATTTAACTCAATTATACAAGCCCGTGTGTATTTTACCACTATAGGCCTACCTACGCACGTTTAGCACATCTGGTATAAAATTCATTTGGAAATTCGATTAAATACTTACTCACTGGTAATATCGAACCGTTAGGTTCATGGCCGCACGGACATAAGCTCTCCATACATCCCTATCCTGAGCTAATGCTTTCCAATCATTCCTTGTATAATCTACTTCCCTCAAATCATAGTTAATGTTATTTCTCCCAACTCATTCTTGGTCTATCAACTGGGCGTTTTCCCTCTGGTTTTCCTAAAAGAAGCTTCCATGCACGTCTTTCATTCCCCATACGTGCCACATGTCCTGTCCATCGCAGTCTACGAGACTTAACTGTTCTCAATGTATCTGGCTTCTTATAAAGACCATGTAGTTCACTGTTATGTAGTTTTCTTCATTCACCTGTCTGTTCATCTCTCTTTGGTCCAAAAATGTTCCTAAGAACTCTATTCTCAAATAAGTTACTCGTAGTCTCCTTTCCTCCCTTAAAGTAAGAGTCTATGTTTCGCACCCATATAATATAACTGGTGGAATAATAGTTTTATATATTTTCAGTTTAACGTTTTTTGAAAGGAGTTGGGACGTCAAGAGTCTCTGTAATGCATTATAGCACGCATTTCCAGAATTGAGCCTATGTTTAATTTCTTTGTGCATCTCAATCCTATTTGTGATTATTGTTCCTAGATATTTGAGTTCAGCCACTTCCTCAAAATTTCCCTCATTTGTCACTAGCTGTCCATTTCCATTATAACTGTATTTCTATGTATGACCATATATTTAGTTTTATTGATATTTACTTCCAGTCCTAATTTCTTAGTGTTACTCAGTAGTGTGTGCGTTTTGGCCTTCAGTACCTCCTCACTATCGGTCAATATTACTGCATCATCAGCATAAACTAACAGCATATTAATACCATTCAGTTGTAAGCCTTGCTCATTCTCTAAAGATTTAATGGCACGCTCTAGTACAAAATATATAGTAGAGGAGATAGTGCATCTCCTTGCTTCAACCCATTCTGGATTTCAAAAGTGTCTGAAAACTGTTTTCCTACACGCACCCTTATCATGTAGTCTTCATAATACAGCAAATCTCTATAAAACCACACAATCAGTTGTTAACGTCTCCACAGAAAGATGTGTCCTCAAATTACCATTTATTCGACAAGTTTAATCGATTTTTTAAGGATCAAATCCGCGAACTACTAACAGAAAGGCAACCTATCATAGGACCGTCAATGCCGATTAAAGATGCGTATATTTTGGAAACAACTATAATGCTATGAAAACATTAACTACATAACAACTATATAGAGCATTCTATTAATAATCATGTAGGAAGCTACTTACTTTATTTTATATCATTTTAATTTTATTATATTCTATGTTTTTGTTAGCATTAGCTAGTATTAGATCCATCATCATTGTATTTTGTTTTGTCTGTATTTTAATATCTTAAATTTGTAATATGTACGTAATTTTTGTATAATTTTACTATTCGCTGGTTGAGTGGAAGAGAAGGCCTTATGGTCTTAACTCTGCCAGCTAAAATAAATCATTATTATTATTATTATTATTATTATATGAACTAAATGAAATATCCTAAAAATACAACATGGAAATATCATTAGAAAAATAAAAAACAATGGCCTTCAAGGGCGCTCATCCAATTCGGACAAAGATCTTGTTCTTCTTCACGGTTAAGGCTTATTTACTAGCCTGTTCCGGTTCCAAATTGCTGGTTTCCATATTTTATTTGGTGTCCACCGCTGTGGTCTCGGGGTAGCGTGCTGCCTTGTCACGCAGCGGGCCCGGGTTCGAACCCCGGTCGGGACAGTTTTTCTGGGTGAGGTTTTTATCGGGGTTTTTCCTCACTTGTAAGACAAATGTTAGGAAAACTTTAAGGCCCAAACGGTCCCCGAAATCATATGGCCATCGCAATCATCATCATTCATATTCATCTTAGGTTAAGTTTAGGATTAGGGACTCTCCTGGCGCACCATTATCATCATCATCACCCATCATATCATCGGGGAAACGTAACCCCGCCTTCCAGGCGCCCCAACCTCAGAAGTGGGTTACAAGTACGCCATGCCAGGAGAGAAACCAGGAATGTCGAAAGACAAACCTGGGGCATTTGAAAAAAAATAGATATATATTTATTTGGTCTTCCCAAACTTCTTCTTCCTCGTGGTGAATAGCTATATGCTGCTTTTGGTATTCTATTCAATCATCCTTGCCAAGTGTTCTTTCCAGTTTGTTCTGTATTTCACTATTGTTGTGTTTAATTCCTCTACTTTTAGTTGTTGTCTTATTTCTGTGTTATGTTTTTTGTCCGTTCTTTGATATCCTGCTATTGGTCTGAGGAATCTCATTTCAGCAGCTTGTATTCTGGCAGATTGTTGTGTTGTCACTGTCCACGTTTCGGATCCATAAGTAATAATAGGCACTGCCATTGTCTTGTATAATTTCATTATAGAGTCTTTCCTGGCTTTATTTTTCAAAGATAATATTAGAAAATACACCAATAGAACAAGTGGTAATATATAACTTCCTAGGTTGCGAAATAGTATACACAGCGAAAACAGATATAAATAACAAACTAAATAAGTTTAATTATATAACAGTAACACTAAGAAAGAACTTTGAAAAATAAAGCCAGGAAAGACTCTATTATGAAATTATACAAGACAATGGCATTGCCTATTATTACTTACGAATCCGAAACATGGACAGTGACAACACAACAATCTGCCAGAATACAAGCTGCTAAAATGAAATTCCTCAGACCAATAGCAGGATATCAATGAACAGAAAAAAAAGCATAACACAGAAATAAGACAACTAAAAGTAGAGGAATTAAACACGACAATAGTGAAATACAGAACAAACTGGAAAGAATACTTGGCAAGGATGATTGAATAGAATACCAAAAGCAGCATACAGTTCTTCACCACGAGGAAGAAGAAGTTTGGGAAGACCAAAGAAAAGACGGAAAAAGCAGGAATTTGCAGCCGGAACAGACTAGTAAATAAGCCAAAACCGTGAAGAAGAAGAATATAACCATGAAATTAGAATTTGAAATAATATCCAAAATATCCGGTATTGACACAAGTGATGTATCATTTATAACAATTTAATTTACGATATCATTCATGTGTGGGTGTTGGAAATTTCCAATGTTTCAGATAAAAAAAAAATCCAAGTGTGCGAGTGTGCACATAAGTGTAGAGACGGGACTTGTTTGCAAGCGCAGAAACAGCAAAATTTTCCATTGCTGACTAATCCACTGGCCTTACTCCAGGAACAATGATGAATTCCCGTGTCCAGTAAATGCTTCTTGTATTTAACATAAAAACACTATGTTCATTACATTCAAAAAATCAGATTCTCATATACAGTTCAAAAATACAATCAGAAATATAGAAAAATAAGTAGCGCCCTATTATGGATCGCTTTCGGGAGCATACCGGTATATAATTCCCTGCCCACGTCAATTTCCATTTTACTTGCTTACTGGCACTATCGAACCCGTAGGTTCATGGCCGCGCGGACATAAGCTTTCCATTCATCCCTACCCTGAGCTAATACTTTCCAATTATTCCCTGTATAATCTACTTCCCTCAAATCATAGTTAATGTTATTCTCCCACCTCATTCTAGGTCTACCAACTGGGCGTTTTCCCTCTGGGTTTCCTACAAGAAGCTTCCATGCAAGTTTTTCATTCCCCATACGCGCAACATGTCCTGCCCACCGCAGTCTACGAGACTTATCTGTTATTATATCTGGCTTCCTATAAAGACCACGTAGTTCATTGTTATGTAGTCTTCTCCATTCACCTGTCTGTTCATCTCTCTTTGGTCCAAAAATCTTCCTAAGTACTTTACTCTCAAATACTTGCAATCTCCTTTCCTCATATCGGTATATAATTCCCTTTCCACGTTAATTTCCACTTTAGTAGAATATTTATTATTTCTATATTTTACATATAGAATCAAAAGCATCAAGTTACATTTGCATCGAAAATAAAATTAATTTAATGTAAATACATTTGTTTTGCAAAGTAATACCCAAACTTATTTCGAAATCTCACGGAAAACTATTTTTTAGATTTTTGTCTAATGCCACCAGGTTGTCTTATGACATTTCTGGCTTTCTTCCCTGGCATTGGCAGATATCTAATCCATTTCTTAAGTTGGGGCACCTGGAAGGCGGAGTTACGTTACCCCGATGACATGATGAGTGATAAGTGATAATGAAGCGCCAGGAGAGTTCTTAACCTAAATTCCAGATCATGGGCAACCACAGGAATAATTTCCTTCAAGGGGAAATTCCTATGGTCTGACCGGGAATCGAACCCGGGAACTCATTAACAGTAATCAGGAACGCTGATCACTAGCCCATTAGGTTAGTCTTTTTTTTATTATGCTACACATCTTTGCTATATAATTTCTAAAAAGTAAAGAGAGACTATTTACCTCATGCCCCAAATGAGAGTCAATGACCAATCACATTTCAATGATTTTTTATTCACAGTCGTGTTTCGCCTAGAATTTACCAACTAAAGTTTATCATAATGAAGAAAGCACCTCCTCTTTAACATTCTGAATACGTCATAGCATTATTTTGCAGTAACTGACTCTCTAAGAATTATACGGCTACCAGATTGTATATATAGCGCATGAATGTCAACACGTAGGGCATGCGGGAGTTAATATAAAAACATTTGTAGCAATTGATTATACCACCAAAAAAAGAAACCACTTTTTGCACTTTCTTAAATGTATTTTTTCCCAGGTAATAACATTCCAGAAAAATATAGTTGTCATAGGACATCAGAAATGAATTAATGTACCGTTTCATGTGTTTCATTTTTTTCTCCACTAGAGTGCATTCTTACAATATTGCGTTCCTTTGGCAATAAATAATATGATCTGGTTGCAGTGATAAACAAAAGAAGCAGATGAAGCGTACCAATCGTTTCTAATTTGTTTTCAAACATCGCCGTTTACGTTAAATATATACATATTTTAAAATAATATAGTTAAATAATGATTTGTGAGTAAACAGCTTAATTTTATTCGTTAAATAGTCCTAACAAATACCACTCTTGATTTCCAAATTCTCTAGATAAATTCACTCCTCACTTCGTGAGTCGTGAATTTATCGATAATTTGGAAATCACTCGTGGCATTAATTATGAAAATTTACCCTGTCAATTCAGGAAAATCTTGGAAAAGATAGGTTTATAATAATTTAGGATTTAGACATCCCGAATCCAAGCGCTAAAGCGACATTAAACAAAGCCATTTTCCCTTCATAGATTGAGATTCAGATCACTGAACGTGGAAGTACAATGTTCGATCATTGTATTTGGAAATATTTACACACACACACACACACATATATATATATATATATATATATATATATATGGTATAAGAAAAATAAATGCCTGGACGGGATTCGAGTCTGTACCTCAGCGTGATATTCATTACACTACCAGGCGAATCCAATTCAAACACCTATTATGTATGTATGTATTACATTCTCCATATATACATATATATATATGCACGCCGTAGCGTAGTGGTTAAGGCACTGAGCTACAAGCCGGAGGGTCGAGGGTTCAAGTCCCGTTAGGGTCAGGATTTTTAAACTGACCCAAACCCTCTGGCGGCACTATGGCCCTGGGGTCGACTCAGCCTCTAACTGAAATGAGTACCAGCCGCTTGTTCTGGGGTAAAGGCGGCCGTCACACAGGGCTGACAACCCGGCTGACATAAAAAGTGCCGATTGTCTAGAAAAGTGGGAGCCTTAACCTCCTACTACCCCAAGGGCCTCCGGGTCTGTTGTGGGATCACTTTACTTTACTATATATATATATATATATATATAGGAATTCTACGGTAGTTTATAAATCATCATGTTTTCGTTGAGGTGGGTGGACACTAGTAACACTAGTAACAAATGAACAACAGAGACGTTAATGCAGACTACTGAATTATCCACGTGAACAATCCATTAATCTGCAGAGCTCATTTCAACATCAAAACAAGAATGGCCATTAACTGAACACCATATCAATTTCTAATGACCGTCTGGGTGATAAAATCGTAAAACATGTCAATATACCCAATTCACCAATTAAAAATTATAAGAGTCAACAAGTTTCAACAGCGAAGCTATCATTTTCAAGACTTAATATTGACATTTTATCATAACCAGTAATACGGCATGATGCTATCTAAACCCGCTACGTGGTCTTTATAGGAAGCCAGATACAATAATAACAGTTTAAGTCTCGTAGACTGCGATGGGCAGGACATGTGGCACGAATAAGGAATGAAAGAGATTTATGGAAACTTTTTGTAGCAAAACCAAAGGGAAAACGTCTAGATGGTAGACCTAGAATGAGGAGGGATAATAACATTAACCATGATATGAGGGAAGTAGATTATACAGGGGATGATTGGAAAACACTAGCTCAGGAAATGTGTGTATGGAGAACTTAGGTCCGCGCGGCCCTGAACCTACGGGTTCGATAATGCCAGTGAGTTAATTAATTAGTATCTTAACCCGCTCTTATGTTTACACTATTAAGCCAAAATACCTCAAAGCATTATTATTATTATATTATTGTTATTATTATTATTATTATTATTATTATTATTACAATGACGTGACAGCCCAATGTTGGGCCTCAGCTTCTCCTTTGTTAGGAGTTACTAGACCAAGTTAATTTAGTTACGCTTATTTCCCACAGATGTCATGAATGGTATGCGGTCAACATACCGACACAATAAGACATCTAGTTGGCAACTAAGATATTATTAGGATGAAATGGTCGATAAATTTAGCTTAGAGGGCTCTTTATTCAAGCATAAGGATTTTTAAGAGCCTGATTTGTTTCATACTCGGGTCCCACGGCTTAAAGTCCCTCCCGGAGAACTTTTTCCCTAAATTTTTCCATCCTAAAAAAAATCCATCGACCCCAGCCGGGTTTAAACCCGCGACCCTCGGGATCAGAGGTAAGGAGCATAACCACTAATCCACCGCGACCTCTTTTTTTTAACCCCATGTTTTCCCTTTACAGAGATTTAGGCGCTCTCCCCCTACAGGGAAGAATTTGAACCATACTAATTTAGTTACACTTGTTTTCGTATATATATCAATTTGAGTGGTCCGTGGTCAGCGTTCCGCCTCATACTGACATCTAGGAAACCAAGGTAGTACTAGGACGGGAAAATTCGGTACATTTTGCTTAGAGGCCTTTTCATTCACGCGTAAGGATTTTTTACGAGCCTGAAAATCTTCAGACTCGGGATCCACGGCTTAAAGTCCCTCCCGGAGGACTTGCTCCTTTGGATTTTTCAGTCCTAAAAAACCCATCGACCCCGGCCGGGTTTGAACCCGCGATCCTCGGGACTAGAGGCAAGGAGCATAACCACTAATCCAACGCGACATCATTACTAGGGTGAAATATCGTCTCCCCTCAAGGTTTCCAAGATGGATTACCAAGAGGCTGCATGTCTTGAAACCACATGCGCCCTAAGAGAACTGGACGATCATGTAAGTGTTCAGCATGACAAGTCCGAGTCGCCGTAGCTTGTTTTCTCAACCTAGAGTCGCTACCCAAATGTCTCTAAGGGCCGCATGCAAATACATTAGTCTCTACTCAAATTACTTCCAATCACTGGTGAGCTGACTCACCGTGAGCAAGTGCAAAGATCGAATTAGCGACCCACTGACTGGTCATGCATGAAAGTCGTCGTTTTCGTAGTATTGGCAAGAAATTACCCAGAATTCTCAGCGATAAAACCACTTCCGTTATTTTCGTCTGCTAGAGGAACGCATTTACGCTTGCGTCCCGCAAATAATACAGTATACGACGACGTCTGCGTCGCGCAATAATACGCCGATTCTCCTGTTCTTCCAGTTGAATTCCTTGGTAGACTATTAAAATCCTCTTCTTCGCGTATACCGAAAACATGATCGAAGTCTTCAAGGTCCGACATCTTGGATAAGGCGGCAAGGTTTCGAACTACATCGGTTACCATCGGTTCCCATCGGGTTGCTCACGATTCGTTTCTCTGCTAAGTCACCTCGCCAGGTAGCTTAGGAATTTCAACAATTATTATCGCATGAACAGATTTTTGAGTACGCAAAAACGTATTTGGATGCAACTTTCTCAGCAGAGTACAGACAGAGAACGACTTTTACGGTCTAATGCGTTCGTAGATTCGAGCCTAAATGTTGCACGAGTCCCAGTCTCATATTCTAGGGAAAATTGCATGACAAAAAGTCCTCTCTTGTGGAGATTTGAACTATTACTCGAACGCATTAACTTTTTAGCCGGTAGGGGAAGCAATGGCGCTAGTGTTGAAGATGGGGAAAGTGTCTCCTTCCACCGTTGGTACAAGCGAATGACTGGGCAAGTGGTATAATTAATTAGTGGCAAAATATAGTGGTAGACCTACTTGAAATAGGAGATGAAGTTAATGACAGATCACCGGAGGTTGTATGTCTACATGTTTCTAGATAATGTGATGAACAGAGAAATTAAATCAGCACTGACTTCCAACAAGTGTCTGGCAGATTTAAATCTGCATATACTGTGAATATAGAGTCTAACTTTGGCACTTTGCATTGTCTGACTACACACAACTGACGGATAATAAACACTGTCATAAATATGAAAGTTTAAGTTAATAATTGTATATTTTAAAATTATTTTAATATTTAAATAAAACTTAAATAAAGAAAAACATCTAAATAATTAATTGATGTTCATTGTTGAATAAAAATGTCTCAGTAACAATTAAAGAAATTGCATTATATAACAGTATTTCTAAATAATGCTTTTAAAATTGCGTCTTAAGTCATTGTTGTCTGAAATATAAAGCTTTCTGTTATAACTGTAATAAGAACACCTGCTTAACTTAATATTTTTAAATAAAAGTATACTAAATTCTGATTGGATGTTAAAACAATTAACTTTTTGATTTAACAAATCAAATTTAAACCTGGTATTTAATGGACCATTGACCAATAGAATTTAAATATAAAATCATGTGATGTAATAATGTTCTTTAAAATTATGACAGAATTACTCTAGTCAGTCAGCATATAACTTTCATCAAGGATAGAAACAATAACAGCTCTCCTGATAAAAAGTGATATTTGATTCAAGAAAAGAAAATAATTTAATTTTAATTGACGGTGAAGAATAATACCACCTATATTTACTTGATCTGCTGGGAAATTAAATAGTAAATACATTTACAACTATTTCTACAAGAATCAGTTATTAGTGATTTTTAAAGTGTTTTCCTATCTTGTGTACCAACTTCGACCTTGAGAAGAGAATCCAGCTCTACCGAAAATCAAACCCAACCTTAACCAGTAATTCTTATTTATTATTTTGGGACACTAATCCTTCAAAATATTACTACAACATCGGGCATGAAGAGAGTTAGCTGCTTCAAAACATCGTCATAACATGGGAAAAGAATTACTTCTTCAAAATTGCGCCCACAACGTGGAAAATAATGAAGAAGTGACTAAAATACTTCTTCAACCTCCAACCCCTACTCACCCTTACCACATTGAAAGTTAACGTTGTCGAGTAGTACACATTTCTGAGTTAGGGCAGATTGCATTACACCCCCTCGGCTATAGTGCGAGGCTATTGAATAAAAAACATGATTGTTAATAGTTTAGTCACTAACTACACATGTTACGGAAAATAAATATTTAACTTTTAAGCTATTTTAACATATGTTTTCTTTAATGAAAATCTAGTTTAACGTATACATTACACATTTGAACCTTCGAATGAATAATGGCTTTGTTTTCGCTTAAACTTTCGTCTTAAAATTAAATTGGCAGAACACTGACTGGATGACTGGATAAGGCGAAGTCTAGCTTCACCCAATGTGCTGCGTACGTTAGAACCCACTACGGCTCTTTGGCAGCTAAGTTAATAGTGGCTATCATTACGGGGTTGTAGTTCACTTAACCCGAGCCTATTTGGCGACGCTAGCGTTTGTGTGCAAATGGTGATGAAATTTGGACAGAGATAGGGATGTGATGACCTGAAGCAGGACATCAGAAACCACATTGCTTTTAAGCCGAGAGTCGGAAATCCAGCATTGTGGAATGAGCCACGCTACTCCAGGTGAGAGCACATCGCCAAATCTCTGGCTGGATTTAATGAGGAGTAAATCGGATGAATATGTTTCTATGTACAGCACGCCATTGGGGCAAGCGTCCAATACTGCGTACCATAAAATTTGTATGCAAAGATGTAAATTTGTGCATCTTGCTTACATTTTCAGTTATCATGGCATCAATATGGGGAAGTTGCGCTACGTTGTGTAGGTCTGTCATCCTTGTGAAACGCGGTGGCTTGAAAAATTTATTTTTCAAACACTTATTCTGTATAATTTGTATTCTTCGTTTATGCTGTTTTGCGAGGATGCTCCAGGCCTCACATCCGTACAGTAGCATGCTGCGGATCACGCTTTTATACAGTAAAAGCTTGATCTTACGTGACAATGTATTCGACCTGAAAAAATGGGTATAAAATTGCAATTGCTGCATTTGCTTTATGTTGTAGATGTCGAATATGAATTTTGAACGTAAGCTTGGGGTCGAGATGGACCCCAAGATACTTCACTGAAGGTTCTAGGCGAAGATTTTGAGTTCCCAAGGTTAGTTGGATGGGTGACCGTCTGGTTGATTTAGTGAAAAGGATCGCCTGGGTTTTTGTCGTGTTTATCTTTATGTTCCATAACTGGAACCAAATATAGATACGGTTGAGAGCGGTTTGGAATACATGGATTCGATTAGGAAGAGATTTGAAGGTAGTCTGGTAAAAGAAACAGGTATCATCGGCGAATAATGCGGTATGGATGTAGTTGGCAGAACACAAATTTCTTGCGTCTCTTATTTATATGTTGCGGACCGCAGTGAAAACGGAATCTAGTATAACTGTTATTATTATGTATATTGCATAATTAGACACACATTTAAAGTGGTTTAATACTAGTTATAATAAAAGTTTGTGAATTATTAATCAAGTTATGCAACCATCTCTTGTACAAAAAAAACACCAGATTACGTTTATATAACACTTTGGCTAGACCTACGGTAGTGAATCATGAACACAAAAGACAACATGAAAGCAGAATAACGGCTTGTGAAATGAGATTCATACGCAGAACAGCGGGTTACACCAGATGGGATCGGAAAATGAACACCGATATCTTAAAAGAATTGAAGACCGCCAATTTTGGAATATATTAAACAGTACCAACCAAATTGGAAACACCATCTTGAAAGAATAAGTTCAAATCGGATCCCCAAAGCTGTTTATAATTATATACCAAGAGGACGAAGATATCTGGGCCGTCCTATGATGCCACACATCATTTGATATCGGTTTAATTTATTATGTATATCCCATTCGTAGCTATATGTTATAACTGAATCAAAATAGTTAAAGTGTGATATCTGTTATATTATTTCATTATTGATTACTATTTTTGCTCTGACTGGCACTTTGCGCTGAAAAGCCATAATTTTAGTTTTTGAAGTCGGGACTTTGAGATTATAAGAGTCCTAATTGGTTCAATATTAAAATGGCTCTTTGTAAATCATCCTCTGACTTCTGTATAAATACCAGATCGTCTGCATACATTAAAACATTTATATGCATTTCCTGAAAACCTGATGTACGCGATAAATTATAGAAGTTCAAAATATAGGCTACTTGAAGAAATTTAGAATTATCAAAGCAATTGGTTATATTCCAAAGAATGGACACTTCTCGCTTTCCTAAATTAGCATTGCAATATCAACCGAACGGACTTCGATCGAGATAGAGGAAGACCAAAATGAAGATTGGCTGACCGATCACATCTTGAGATCTCATAGGAACAGACCCAAACGACCTAAACCTAAATAGGCCTACGTTGTTGGTGATGAACCAACACTAACTAACTTGTACTATCGGACCCGTAGGTTCATTGGCCGCGCGGACATAATCTCTCCATTCATCCCTATACTGAGCTATTGATTTTCAATCATTTCTTGTATAATCTACTTCCCTCAAATCATAGTTAATGTTATTCTCCCAGCTCACTCTTGGCCTACCAACTGGGCGTTTTCCCTCTGGTTTTCCTACAAGAAGCTTCCATGCACGTCATTCATTCCCCATTCGTGCAACATATCCTGCCCATCGCAGTCTACGAGAATTAACTGTTATTATATCCGGATTCCTATACAGACCATGTAGTTCTTTGTTATGTAGTCTTCTCCATTCACCTGTGTGTTCATCTCTCTTTGGTCCAAAATTTTTCCTAAGTACTTTATTCTCAAATACTTGTAATCTCCTTTCCTCCCTTAAAGTAAGAGTCCATGTTTCGCAACCATATAATATAACTGGTAGAATAATAGTTGTATATATTTTCAGTTTAACGTTTTTTGAAAGGAGTTGGGACATCAAGTGTCTCTGCAATGCATAATAGCACGCATTTCCAGAGTTGAGCCTATGTTTAATTTCTTTGTGCATCTTATTCTACTACATAAAAAATTTAATAAAAAATCGAGATTATAAATTAGAATTACAAATCGGGAATAAAATTACATTTGTTGGGCAAATGTTTGAATATATTGGAACGAGGCATCTTCTTGAAAATGTTAGTAACAACAAATACTACCTTTTTACGAATTGCTTCTTCATTGAGTAAGAGAGTTGAAAAATAAATTAAGAATATTATGGCTTCATCAGTGGAATGAAGTAAATTAAATCTATTCCCAGAGAATCTCCGAAGTCTTTCAGCATGTAACAATCATGCGACTGTGAAATGGTAGTAACATTTCCAGGAGGCCACATCCGGGAGATGATTATTATTATTTCCGGTGGCACATGAACGCATGGTAGTCACGTGGTAACACACGGGAGTTTTGACGTAACCGATATAAATCAATAACACGAAGGTCCTATGCAACTTCATTCATACCAACCTTTGCCAACTCAAATAAAACTTCATTCTGTTTTAAGTTGATCGGTTTTGATCATTTTAATTAATACAAGTGAAATTCATATCAAATTCCGTTGAGGTGAAGTCATATGATGGAAGTTAAAAATTAAATTGTACCTGTTGGTAAGTCGCGTCGTCCTCAACTTTGTTAATTACATATACAATATATTAACAATAGAAATACATTATATAATGGAAATGGACAGCTAATGACAAATGAGGGAAATTTTGAGGAAGTGGCTGAATTCAAATACCTAGGAACAATAATCACAAATAGGAATGAGATGCACAAAGAAATTAAACATAGGCTCAATTCTGGAAATGCGAGCTATTATGCATTGCAGAGACTCTTGATGTCCCAACTCCTTTCAAAAAACGTTAAACTGAAAATATATAAAACTATTATTCTACCAGTTATATTATATGGGTGCGAAACATGGACTCTTACTTTAAGAGAGGAAAGGAGATTACAAGTATTTGAGAATAAAGTACTTAGGAAAATGCTTGGACCAAAGAGAGATGAACAGACAGGTGAATGGAGAAGACTACATAACAATGAACTACATGGTCTTTATAGGAAGTCAGATATAATAAGTAGTCTCGTAGACTGCGTTGGGCAGGACATGTTGCACGTATGGGAAATGAAAGACTTGCATGGAAGCTTCTTGTAGGAAAGCCAGAGGGAAAACGCCCAGTTGGTAGACCAAGGATGAGGTGGGAGAATAACATTAACTATGATTTAAGGGAAGTAGATTATACAGGGAATGATTGGAAAGCATTAACTCAGGATAGGGATGTATGGAGAGCTTATGTCCGCGCGGCCATGAACCTACGGGTTCGATAGTGCTAGTGAGTAAGTAAGTATATATTAACAAAGTTGAGGACGACGGCACCTACCAACAGGTACAATTTAATTTTTAACTTCATTTTAAATGTTGAAAAACATATTTAAAAATGCTATGATTTTTATAGTTGGATTTGCTGATTTTAATAACTCAAGAACAGACCATAAAAGGAATTCTGAGATTCTCAAAGAACTACAAACAGAATCAATCATGGAATATGTGCAAAAATACAGAAACAACTGGAAATCTCATTTAAGAATAATGAGCAGAACAAGAATACCACGTTCGATCTTAAATTACCATCCACCAGGCAAGAGATCATTGGGCAGACACTTCAAACGTTGGATTGAGACCGTAAAAGACCACTACTCTATCATTCAGGAAGAAGAAGAAGATATGATTATAAATCTGTGTGTTACTTTTTAGAATTATGAATTTGTATATTAATACATATTATGTTTCTCCTTTCTTCCTCGTTTTCTTTCGTTCTTCCTTTTTGTTTTACATTTGTTAACCAGAACCAGCGCAAATCCTGTAACTCTTTGTTTAAGGCATCTTGCCTTAACCTCTCGTATATGGGGAGGGACAAATGAAGGAGACATGTCTCCATAATTGGATCGATAAGTCATTTTTTAAACATATTAAATCATCAACATTTAAGACTTATTTTTTATTGTAAGCCCATGTTTTTCCCTTTACAGAAATTTAGGCACTCTCCCCCTACAGGGAAGAATTTGAACCATACTAATTTTACTTTTGTGTTTAACAAACTGAAATTCAGATGGTAACATTTAAATGTAATCGTTTAAAAATATGATATATCTGATACTGAGGAATATATTCAACATTTCCTTTAAGAGGGGCATTGATATTAAGGTAATGGTACCTTAATACCTAAATGTTTATTTTGGTAAAAATAAGTGAACACTTTTTTAACGCCCCAGGTTGTCCTTTTTTGGACATTTCTGGTGTTCTCTCCTGACATTGGCGTAACTGTAACCCACTTCTGAGGTTGGGACACCTGGAAGGCGGGGTTGAGTTGCCCCGATATGATGGGTGATTATTATGATGATAGTGGTGCGCCAGGAGAGTCCTTAATCCTAAGCTTAATCTAAGATTAATGTGAATAATGGTTGATGGCCATATGATGTTCGGGGACAGTTTGGACCTTAAAGTTTCGTGATATTTGCCTTACAGGTGAGGAAAAACCCCGATGAAAACCTCGCCTAGGAAAATGTCCCAACCGGGGATCGAACCCGGGCCCGCTGCCTGACAAGGCAGCACGCTACCTCGAGACCACAGCGGTGGACAAACTTTAATGAAATAAAAAAGCTACAGATAGTACCTGGAGTAAAGATTTATGAATTTTACTCCCTGCCAAAAACAGTGGATTTTTCGGTTGAGGAAAAACTCTAGAAGTTTTCCATTGAGAGGAAATCAAAAGTAATAGAAACTATGAAATTCATGATCAGAACCCTTGGATATATAAAAGCACATATCAATCAAAAGCTGATATCGCCATTTACTTTAAACAAAAAAGGGCAACTCAATACGAAAAATATCGCACATTTCAATTTCAACTTCAATATACGTGTTCTTTGTATATATTATATCAATCTAATCTCCTGGCGCGACAGGTCTAGAAGGCCCTCTGCCTACCAGCCGGCTGCTGCCCTCACACCCACATGTATCAATCACAGAGGTAAATGATCATCAGCCAGTGTAGGGGTGACATGTGGTCAGCATGTCAAGTCCCCCTGCCGTTATAGCTGGTTTTCTCAACCTGGAGTCGCTAGTTATTGTAGCTACCCAAATGCCTCGCGATGCTGGGTGGGCACCGGTCCCATACTGGCCGAAATGCCATGAGAAAATTTCTTCCCCCCTGGAGACTCGAACCAGCGCAAGTCCCGTAGCTCTGCGCCAAGGCTTTCTGCCTTAACCACTCGGCTACGGCGCGGGACTATATATTATATCAGTATGTATATTTGAATTTCTCAAGTAAAAATTCAAAATTCATATTAATAAAAGTTTGATTTAACACTACGAACAATATGTGAATATGAATGGACTTTCAACACTTGAAATTCATATTAAAACACCTTTGAGGTTATGTAATAAGATATTAATTATATCATTTACAGGATCAGCATCTTTGAAGACAGAGATTCTAAAAGAAGCAAGGAATAAAGACCTACTCAATAAGAACATAACCGCAGATATAAATCCGTTATACAACCTATATAACACCATCAGTTCTAGTTAAAACGCAGAAGATGAAATATTGTTTTCGAAAGGCCTCCATATTAGAATAACTTGAAGTTTAATCATTTAGTTGAGGACGACTGACTTTTTCTTCTTCTTCTACTACAAGGTTTAGGCTATGCAGCCTGTTCCGGCGAAGTTAAAAGTGGAGTCCATCTTCTACGTGGTCGGCTAACATCTCTTGTTCCTCTGGGATTATACAGGAAGGTTCTTTTTGGCATTCTTTCGTTGTTCATTCTCATTAAGTGTTCTGTCCATTTCTTATTATTTTCGCTGATTTTATCTTCAATTTTATATATATTTAATTCTTCTCGTATAGTTTCATTCCTTATTCTATCCGCTCTTGTGCATCATTTCACATTACGTAAAAACAGCATTTCCGCAGTCTCTATCCTGCTTTTATCCCTTGATTTCATTATCCAATTTTCACTTCCATACAACAACAAAGGAACAGCCATTGTTTTATATAATTTAAGTTTCGTATCTTTCCTTGTTTTCCGACCTAAGGTTCATTTTATGGTTCCACAAATAGCCTGGAATTTATTTACTTTATTTTCTATATCTTTATTTTCTCTATAAGTTATATCACATCCTACTTATCGACTGACTTACCAGGTAAAAATTATATAATTAACATCTTATGAATTAATGCATCTAAAAAATTGAATTATATATAAACCTTCTGTTCTCTTAACGACAGGAAAAATGCATAATAAAATTCAAGAATGCAATAAATGTATTGAGATTGGAGTGATAAGATTTTATTCAAATGATATAAAATGCTTGTTCTGGTATTCTATTAAGGGCACTTTAACTTTTAATTCAAAGCCAATATAAAAATACGTGAAAGATTCGACGCATTTCAATACAGTATATTTTAATATTTATTCTATTATTGACAGTGTAACACTATACGCCGTAGCTTAGTGGTTAAGGCACTGAGCTACAAGCCGGAGGGTCGAGGGTTCAAGTCCCGTTGGGGTCAGGATTTATAAACTGACCCAAACCCTCTGGCGACACTATGGCCCTGGGGTCGACTCAGCCTCTAACGGAAATGAGTACCAGACGCTTGTTCTGGGGGTAAAGGCGGCCGTCACGCAGGACTGACATAAAGTGCTGATTGTCTAGAAAATGTGGGAGCTTTAACCTCCTACTACCCCAAGGGCCTCCGGACCTGTTGTGGGATCACTTTACTTTTACTTTACTGTAACACTATTTTCAGCAATTAAGATGGTACGGACATGTCCAGCGAATGGAAGAGGAACGGCTACCAAAATATCTTTTGGAATGGAAACCTGAGGGAAGAAGAGGCAGAGGAAGACCTAAAACCTCCTGGAGTCAGGGAATATGTTTATACATCAAGGAGAAACATCTACAACCAGGAGATTGGATGGACCGACAAAATTGGCTATTAGGAATCGGACGATGTCAAAGACATTAATCAACCGATGATCTATCTAAACACTTTTTTTTTAATCTTAAGATTGTGAAAATTCCTTCATAAAACAATGCAAATGAACCCAGTGTAAATATTATACACAAGTCATTGTCAAAAGGAAAAGAACTGACGGGGATTCGAATCACTGTACGTTTTATCAAAACAAACTTAGAGCAACATCAAAAGACAGTCCGTGCTTTTCCACAAAGATTACTTGATACTTAAACTGTTAAGCTGTTTTTAATAATGGCAAATTTAACTATCTACTTTCTCAACGATATTTCCCGGAAACAATTCTGATAATTCACTATTAACGCAAAGGATACAAATATTTCGTGAGATCCACTTTTTTTTCGGAGAAAGTTAAGTTTTAAAGTATTTAATGTACATCCGGGATCAAAATAACAAAAAATTAACTTCAATCCCATTCGAAACTGATTACATTTCTATATTAACACAATACAAGCTTATTATTTTTTTCTCGGGCAGTTTAGCTTGAAACTTAAACCCTTACTTCATATACGTAGTGTTCTACCTAAGAGCAGGTCTTTCACTGCAAACTCAGCATTCTCCGCTCTTTCCTTAACTCAGCCTTCCTTTTACATCCGCATACAAACAATTTATTTTAATATTGTCTATCATCTGATGTCTTTTTTTTTCTGCCTCTTTCTTTCCGTTGACCAATCCTTCTACGGCGTCCATCAGCAGGAAGTTTCTCCTTAGCCAGTGGCCAATCCAACTTCTTTTCTTCTTCTTTATGAGTTCCAGCATTGTTCTTCCTTCACCCACTCTGTCTAGCACATCTTTTTTTTTATTTTGTCTGTCCATTTTATGCATTCCATCCTTCTCCATATTCACATCTCAAAAGTTTCCAGTCGCTTTTCCTCATTCCGTCGTAATGCCCAAGTGTCTGCACCACACAATGCTACACTCCACTAGCATCTTCCGTAATTATTTTACCAAATGTCCGCAGAAAATACTTCATAGTGGGGCACAAATGTTTCATTTTACTAGGATATAGATTGCTTACTGCATATAGACGTACGACTATAGAGTACGCAGCGATTGTATGCATAAAAAAATAAATTATGCTTTGAATTTTTTTTTTTTTGCAATAGCAGTTTATATTTTTTTTGCAATAGCAGTTTATAATAGGCGGCTAGCTCTTTGCTTCCGCCATATTTATATGCAGAAAACTAAATTTTGCACATTTAAAAACTTCCAATGGGTATCAAGACCAGAATGCACAAAAACGAGTGTACATAACCTCCATCTTAACTCTGCTCGGGATTCAAACGATAGTCTCCAGTCTTTAACTTCTTCCCAAATTTATTATCCCGCTCAAATCATCAAAATAATTATAAAAATGCATTCCTAATTATAACTCACTGGAACTAACGAAATCGCAGAAATAATACATCCATATCCTGAGCTGATATTTTCCAATCATCCCTGTACAATCTACTTCCCTCAAATTGTGGTTAATATTATTCTCCCACCTCATTCTTGGCCTGCCTACTGAGCGCTTATCCTCTGGTTTTCCTACAAAGAGTTTCCAAGCCTCACATTCCAACGCTGCCCATCGCAGTCTACGAAACTTAAATCATATTATTAATACATCTGGTTTCCCATAAAGATCACGTAGCTTACTGTTTGTAATCTTCTCCATCCACCTGTCTGTTGATCTCTCTTTGGTCCAAAAAAAATCCTAAGAACTTTATTCTCAAATACTTATCTCCTCCCTTAAAGTAAGAATATTATCGCCTCACTATGATGCTTAACAAGCGGCTCGCTTTGTTTCCCCACAGCTGTTACATGTTATTAAAATACAAAGATTTAGACTGCCGTGACTACCACGATGTTGACACATTGCTATTCTTCCCTCAGTTTCAATTAAAACTCGGAAAGAGGTGGAACATTCGATCCAGTTATAAAATTGTATACCGTAATTAATTGAATAATTGTCAATCATTTATTGTGATATGTAGCTACAATAATAATACAATATCTACATATTATATTAGTTTATATATAAGTGATTTCAACATCCCGCGCCGTAGCCGAGCGGTTAAGGTAGGAAGCCTTGGCGCAGAGCTACGGGACTTGCGCTGGTTCGAGTCTCCATGGGGGAAGAAATTTTCTCATGGTATTTCGGCCAGTATGGGACCGGTGCCCACCCAGCATCGTGAGGCAATTGGGTAGCTACAATAAGTAGCGGCTCCAGGTTGAGGAACCAACTATAACGGCTGGGGGACTCGACATGCTAACCACATGTCACCCCTACACTGGCTGTTGATCATCTACCTCTGTGATTGACACATGTGGATGTGAAGGGCCAGCAGCCGGCTGGTAAAAGGGCAACCGCTGAAAAGTGGAAAGACCCTCAATCGGAATCGGATTTCAACATGTGGCGGCCATGGGGAAAAAAATTCAGACCGAACAGTTAATAATAATAATAATATTTTCAGCATCATTTTGTATGGATATTAAAATTATGTAATAATGTTGGAATTAAATTATTTAATAAATAAATACGTATATAATTATAATTTTAAAACTTAAAGTAAAGTGATCCCACAACAGGCCCGGAGGCCCTTGGGGTAGTAGGAGGTTAAGGCTCCCACTTTTTTCTAGACAATCGGCATTTTATGTCAGCCGGGTTGTCAGCCTTGCGTGACGGCCGCCTTTACCCTCAGAACAAGCGTCTGGTACTCATTTCCGTTAGAGGCTGAGCCGACCCCAGGGCCATAGTGCCGCCAGAGGGTTTGGGTCAGTTTAAAAATCCTGACCCCAACGGAACTTGAACCCTCGACCCTCTGGCTTGTACTTCAGTGCCTTAACCACTAAGCTACGGCGTGCCCCTTTAAAGCTTAAACAATAACAAATAACACAAAAATTAAATAATAACATAATCAATAATAAACGCCCATAGCGCTATGACGTGACAACACCGCATGTCGCGCGGCACCCGCTTTCATATAAACTGTTAACCATCTACAATACATGTTTCGCATCCATATAATGTAATTCGGAGAACAACATTTCAGTCTTGTTTTTTGAGAGAAGCATGGGTTAACAAGAGTCTCTCTAATGTACATTAGCATGTATTTCCATTATTAAGCCCATGTTTAATTTATTTGGAAACAGCACGCATGTTATAATTCATTTATTACACAGTTATATAGATTACCATTAGGTAACTTAGATGAAATTTACGAGTAAATAAACCGAACATATAAAAATGAATGTTTGTTTGTTTGTACTTTATGCGCGGCCGTACCGTTGATCCGATTGTGATGGTGCTTTTTGCAAAATGTTCAGAAGATTCCCGGGATGAACATAGGCTATAAGAGAGTTGTGATACAATTCCTACATCATTAAAAATCACCCTTTGTAGTGGAAAACGTGAAAAAAGTAGCTCTTTGGACGCTTAAATGGCTTACGCTGCCTAAACCATAACAAATACACAACATTAAAGTACACAGAATTGAACATCTCAAAAAGCTCTACAAACAAGTCCGCGACAGCATATGTTTATCTCTTACGGATAACTCACAATAACCATTTTTGTCTTTCATTGAAGCCAAGAAGATCGAGACAAGTACGTAGATTCCTGTGCAAGCGTAGCAGCACATGGCGGGCATTCTTTTACGGACTATTTAACTCATGCCCCAAATGGGAGTCAATGACCAATCACGTTTCAATGATTTCTGTTTTACAACCAATCAGAGTCGTGTTTCACCAAATATTTATCAGTGTTATAATTACCATATTAAAGAAAGCTCCTCCTTACAATATTGCGTTCCTTTGGCAATAAATAGTATGATCTGGTTGCAGTGACTATTTAACTCATGCCCCAAATGGGAGTCAATGACCAATCACGTTTCAATGATTTCTGTTTTACAACCAATCAGAGTCGTGTTTCACGAAATATTTATCAGTGTTATAATTACCATATATTAAAACAAAGCTCCTCCTTTTTAATATTCTGAACAGGTCTGACCGTTATTTTGCAGTGACTGAGCCTATAAGAAATACGGCTACCAGATTGTATATATAGTGCATACATGTCAACATTTGTAGCAATTTATTATACCACCAAAAAAAGAAACCACTGTTTGACTTTCTTAAATGTATTTTTTCCCAGGTAATAATCCAGAAAAATATAATTGTCATATTTACATCATACGACATCAGAAATGAATTAATATACAGTTTGATGTGTTTCATTTTTTCTCCACTAGAGAGAATTCTTACAATATTGCGTTCCTTTGGCAATAAATAGTATGATCTGGTTGCAGTGATAAACAAAAGAAGCAAGTAGAAGCGTACCTATCGTTTCTCATTTGTTTTCAAACATCGCCGTTTGCATTAAATATATAAATATTTTGAAATAACTACAGTTAAATAATGATTTGTGAGTAAACAGCTTAATTTTATTCGTTAAATAGTCCTAACAAATGCTACTCTTGATTTCCAAATTCTCTAGATAAATTCACTCCTCACTTCGTGAGTCGTGAATTTATCGATAATTTGGAAATCACTCGTGGCATTACTTATGATAACTCTCAATAACGAATTTTGTATGTTAGCTCATTTATGCCAATAAGGTCGAGATAAGTAGATTCCCGGGCAACATCGGGTAATCAGCTCGGGGAATCTTAAAATACTTACGATATAAATTTATAATTTTTCATTTTACTTATTCAACTAATCATAAGAAGTACATTCATTTTCGTGTTTCAGCTCATTTATGTCAATAAGATCGGATAAGTAGATTTCCGAGCAACGCCGGGTAATCAGCACGGGGTATCTAAAAACATAAATTTATAATTATGTTCCCTTTTACTTATTCAACTACACATAAAAGCACATTAATATGCGTTTATTTAGGCGTAGGAGTGCACGCCGGGTAGTTATATAGATTACACTGGTCAACATGATTTTTGTCTCATGAGTACCAATAGTTGTACTTAATACAGTTTTTTATCGTGTTTTCAAATATGTATTCGGAATTTCTCCATCATCCACAGTTTTTCTTATTTCAATTTCAATTAATGGATTTAAATAATTATTTTTTAATAAACGTTTTTTCGTCCAATTGTCCGTTGTAAAATAAAACCAAATGAGCTAACTCAGAAGATTTCAGCTATGGACAAGATATATCAAGGCAAATGGAATCCTAATATGCTGGCCGATTATTGTTGGACCATGAAGAGGGATGCTCCACGGGCGAAATATAGCAGAAAATCGTCATTTCTTACTTTCTAGGTGAGTCCGAATGTTCGAATATTGTGTAGTTACGAATGTAGAAAATATTAAAATGTTTGAAATTATAAATGTCTGTCTCTCGGAAACCTTGCGTGATGGAGAAACCCCGATATCATATTTGAATTCAGAAGAAAATGTGCTATCAGAATCACATGTTTTTCTTTTTGAGACAAAAAAAGGAGTATTTTTTGTTGCTCAGTGTTACCATTAGATGCTTACATGAAATGAAATTATATATATATATATATATATATATATATATATATATATACATTATATACATACATATATATACATACATATATATACATACATATATATACATACATATATATACATACATATATATATACATATATATACATACATATATATATATACATATATATATATACATACATATATATACATATACATATATACATATACATATATACATACATATATACATATATATATACATACATACATATATACATATATATATACATATACATATATATATATACATACATATATATATATATACATATACATATATATATATATACATATACATATATATACATATACATATATATACATATATAATATACATATGTATGTATGTATATAGTCTTAAATAAATCATCAATGAAAATATTAATACGCATTAAGTACACAGACGAATTAGGATCAGCAGTTGAACTTGTCTTCTTCTAACAAAGTTGTTTATAAGATTACAACCGGAGACATACAATTTTATTTTTAAATCCCGTTGCACTCTACAAAGTTTTGTTAGGACCGGAAACATCAATTTGAAAAATAAACTCAAAACACGTGTGCTTGTGAGAGAAAGACAAGAATTCAGAGGGAGAAAGGATGAATGAAAGAGAGAAAGAAAAAAGAAACAAACTAAGAAAAATTGAGAAAAAAATAAACTAATACATAAAGAAGAACCAAAGAGGATTGAGAGATAGAAAGGGAGAAAGAACAAAGATATAGCGAAACAAATAATGAAAACAAAAAGCTGTCATGCAGGAACTGTACATACTAAGCGAATCCATTAGCAAGCCCAAGTTATAGTCTATACTGTATTAGTTAAAATGGATAAATTAATTTCTTATGCTAATTTATTTAAACGAGCCGGACTGCAAAGAAAAGAAACGTAACATAACTTAGGTTATTGCCTTTTGAATATTCTTGTATACTCTGACACAAATTTAAATAATTTCTACTAATTAATTGTTCTATTATAACTAGAATTTATAAAACACTGGCCAGACCCATATTATGTTACAGCAGTGAGGCCTGGACAATTCGCAGTGTAGATGAACAAAGACTAACTGCGGCAGAAATGAAATTCATGAGACGTACTGCAGGTTACTCAAGAGCACACCTAAAAAGGAATTCTGAGATTCTCAAAGAATTACAAACAGAATCATTCATGGAATATGTACAAAAATACAGAAACAACTGGAAATCTCGCGTAAGAAGAATGAGCAGAACAAGAATACCATGTCAGATCTTAAATTACCAGCCACCAGGCAAGAGATCTTTGGGCAGACCCTTCAAACGTTGGATTGAGACCATAACAGACCACTAGGTCTATCACATGAAAGGAAGAAGAACAAGAAGATTATTTTATTACATTTATTCCATTATTATTTTATGAAGAATGGAATCATATGAAACAGACATATAACCAGAAGAAAAAAATTACAAATATATAATTCAATGGTGAGAAATACTGTCACATGGAAATTCAACAAAAACGTGTGTCGATGGAAATTAATTTATTGAGGAGAGCAGCAAGATGTTCAAAATTACAAGAAAAAAAAAAGACATAGGCTACTGTCATACGAGAAATAATGAATATTAGATATTCAATAGTAGATTATATAAGATACAAGCAATTCAATTGGTATGGGCACGTACAACGAATTCAAGAAGAAAGATTAACCAGAAAAAAACATTGGAATAGTGTCCACCTGGAAGAAGGAAAAGAAGATCTTTAAATTCGTGGATGCAAGAAATAAAAACTGGAATGAGAACAAGAGGACTGGAGGACATGGAGTGGATGGATAGGGACGAGTGGAGAAAGAAAATAAAACTTTAGGCATAGGAAGATGTGTAAACATTGAAAATCTTTACGATATAAATAAAATTGTATTACAATTATTTAATAAATTAAAGCAACGTATCTTAAAGGTAGGCCTATATTGCCAATTTAAGAGTTATTATTGTATTAATTATGGCCTATACTGATCCATTGGGACGAAGAAAATATTAAATGTTCAGATTTCACTGATTTTTGGAGGATACATTCCTCGTTTTATTTTAAAATCATATTACTCAGTTTCGTTGCGAAATATCGAAAATTTCAGAAAATTGAGCGATTTTTTAATTTTCGTTTCAGGTGAACCCCTAAACCTAATGGCCCGATATTGCTGGTTAATGAATTCGACCTTACTTTTTATTAATCGATTGTTAATACCAAGTTTGGTTATGATAAAACAAAAATTGCATCCGCTGGAGCGTTAATGGACATCCACAAATACATACCTACAGGCCTACGCATACAAATTTTGGTCGCGCTCATTTTCGATGCCTACTATGCAAGATCTGTAAAAATATGTTTAAAATCTTATGAGAACAACCTCAATCGTTTAATTCCTTCGGAATTCGCTAAAAAGGCAAATAAACAAATCAAACGATATCTGCATTGTAGTAATTAATTACACTGGTCAACAGTGGTTTTGTTGCCCTTGATATAAGATTAATTTACGATATATTTATGCCCACAATTCATGAAACTATCAATGATTTTTGGAAGATTTGCTCTTTTTTTAATCTTTATTTTCATTTTACGCTACAAAAATCGGAAAATACGAAAAAAAAGATGTGTTTATAATGCCAATTGTTTTTTTAAATTAGTATACACCGATGTAAATAGAAAGAAAAATGTCCAAAACCCATGTTATACTTCAGTGAAACGCCTTTTATAAGATTATAATTTTTAGAGCACATTCAGCACTTTCATGAATATATTCGTAAATTGTGCATTTGAAAACATAGAAATTCGCAGAGATATCCAGGGCAACATTTTTTTTTGTAGAGATGTGTTATTTATTGTATTGAATACATATAGGTTTCTTTACTACTCGCTACTTGACGACGCTAACCACAGAGTTTTAGTGAACATAGCCTGCGTTTTTGTTTCTCCCTAATGTCAATTAAAAAAATTGTACAAGAGTAGAATAAGTACAAACAAAAATATATATATGAAAGAAAGGGGGCCAGATTCTCAACTGTAGGATTTATATTCAATCTCCGTCGTTATGACCACGTGTCTCCTTCATTTCAGGCCTTATCATGGCTACGCCTAAATGACAGAAGAACTTTACATTCACATACCTTACTATTCCAAATTCTGCACATATTTACCAAGTTATTTAACAACACGTTTTCAAAATTCATCGGCTCATTACAATTTAGGAACAAGATCACAAGACTCTTTTTTACTTTTGATACCACAACACAGCACCTGTCTGTACTCTGAATCTTACACAATATCTATGGCTAGAGCACGGAACTCACTTCCCAGTCATGTCAGGGACTGTCAATCGCTATCATTATTTAAATGCAAATTAACTGATATCTTAAGTTCGACACAATGAAAACATTAACTGCATAACTATATAGAGCATTCCATTAATAATCATCTAGGAAGCTGCTTACTTTATTTTATATCATTTTAATTTTATTATATTCTATGTTTCTGTTAGTATTAATTGGAAAAACTGCACTTAAACTAGCGTGAATTATTTTCAAAGTCCTATAGAATAACAGTGCGCATGCGTCAGAGTTTGTAGAGCCACCGATAACCCACAATCGAACCAAATATTGATTATCATCCTCGATTACTATCTGTCGCTATGAAATTTAAATGACCAACATTTGCAATAAATCCCCAAATATATGTTAAAAATATATATTAATAATATTAAAATTACCAAATGTTTATTAAAAATGGTGTACACTTACTCATCGCTCCCTAACGCTGATTCAACAAGCGATAACCCAAAACAGCAATAGACAAATCATAGACTGTGGAGAAAATAGCAGTTAGCATCACAGTATTTACAACAGTGTCATAATATTGTGATTTGCATGTTTAAATAAATACTTCAAAATTGTCTAATAATGTTATAAAAATTGTTTGAAAAGTTTAAAATATTAAATAATGTTAGTAAATACAGAAGAAGAGCTATAGTTTACAATAATATAACTGAAAATCAAGCGCTAGTGAAAGTGCAGTTGAGCCCCGTATTAATTATCATCATTGTATTTTGTTTAGTCTGTATTTTAATAATATCTTAAAATTGTAAGATGTATATAATTTGTTTATAATTCTACTATTCGCTGGTTGAGTGGAAGAGAAGGCCTTATGGCCTTAACTCTGCCAGCTAAAATAAAGCATTATTATTATTATTATTATTATTATTATTATTATTATTATTAATTTTATAACTTATTATTATTCACGTACCGTACTATTAGAAGAGTCTTCCTTTAAACTAAGTCAGGTCCGGATGTCTAAGTACTCACTATGAGTGCACTTCTCTTTGTGTACAGTCGATCCCTGAGTCGCATACATAAACGTCATAAAGTATGATCAGTTGGGTACAATCGATTTGTACTTTCTCTCATCTAAAGGCTGTCTGCTCTTAAACCGATCCTCATCAAAACAAAATAATGTGACCTGCTCGCTTTTCATTGGTTATGGACACCGACGTACGTTCTAGAAGCAATAAGTATGCGAAAAAGTAGTCCCGTTTATTAAATTAAAAATATATCCTCTGAATAAACTTGTTTTTTTATCGTGAATGAAAATAATGATATTCAAAGCATAGAAAATATTTTAAAATATACCTAATCAATAATTACAACTTAAAATAGTTTATTACATATGGGTGATGTATTTGAGTCATGCTACAGTCGATTCTCATGAAACAAAATGGCTGAAATTGTCGAGTCTTTTGTTGCTATGGCGCAGTCTCCCTGTCAAAATGTGACAGTAATTGTGACACGAATGGCGGAAGGATACAATTGGCGTTCGTTTATGTTAGGATCACTCTAAGAGCGGATAGTGCGGCAATGTTTGTGTGAGCGCACCGACGCTCTCAGAGTTACTTAACCCCACCCCTGAATTGAATTGTCGTTAGCAAACAAAGCCCAGAATTGCAAAACAAAAACATAGTTTTTTTTTAAATTCTACTTGTTTGTTAAATAATGTATACTCGGGGACCCTGAAATGTCTTTTTTTTACTGGTTTTCCTTTTTGCTTCACCTTCTTACTTTTCTTTTTTTTTCTCTCTCTCTCTCTCTCTTTGTTTTACCTGTTTGATAACTCTCTTTAATGCTCACATCTACACAAGGACAGGACACACACACATACACCCAGACCCAAGTTGGAGATTTAAAATCTCCTACCCTGCCAGGAATCGAACCCGGGTCGCCGTAGTGGAAGGTAGCGACTCTACCGACTACGCCACGGCGACGGACACATTCGGTAATTTCTATCTGTGGGTGTATTTATTCCTGACAACATAAACTCATCTAAGCCTATTGATTTATTGTATATGGTAGAGCTCTGTTACGTTTTCGTTACCGACGATATAAGTAGGAACTATTGAAGCCGGAAGGGGAACGTAGAGGGGGTGCTTGTACAGGACAGGTCGGTAGGTATGAATCGCTGCAGTCCGAACGCAGTTTTGTGACATTGTGAGAGTGCATTAGCTAATCTTTAGACGACACTGCATTGAATAGTCTAATATTTATCTCCAATTGTGTCCTCTAGTCAAAAAACGGTAACTCCGATCGATAATCAAAACGTGAAAGAGTTAAGTAGTATTTTATTTAACGGCGTTTTAAAAGCTAAGGTCGTTCCAATTAAAATCTGGACGTGAAATGATAGACCAATTTGACATGACTTTATACCGTAAGAAGCCATATTCAAGATCTTTACACACTGAAAAAAACATCTACCAAACAGGTTTGAATCCACGAAACTCGGAACTACATAATATATGACCACTGGGACCGACAATACGTTTAGCGAATCTACCAGCTATCAAATATTTTAGTATCCCCAATGTTGATTACGTCCACCGCTGTGGTCTCGAGGTAGCGTGCTGCCTTGTCACTCAGCGGGCCCGGGTTCGAATGAGACTCATAAACTCTAGTAATAATTTGTGAAATTGTAATCAACATTCTTTCCATAGTAATTCTGCCCGAGGGCAGGTCCTTCACTGCAATCATAGCATTTTCATGCTATGCTTGCAGCTTTACTAGGGAATTGTAGGTGTGGTAGCTTCCCGTTGCTTTCCACACCGGTGAAGGATGATGATGGTGATGATG
This sequence comes from Diploptera punctata, assembly GCA_030220185.1. NCBI lineage: Eukaryota > Metazoa > Arthropoda > Insecta > Blattodea > Blaberidae > Diploptera > Diploptera punctata. Next base: position 583,797 of record JASPKZ010006829.1, on the reverse strand, counting down.
ATAATGATAAGGATGATGATGATGGCCATATGATTTCGGGGACCGTTTGGACCTTAAATTTTTCCTGACATTTGTCTTACAGGTGAGGAAAAACCCCGATAAAAACCTCACCCAGAAAAACAAAAAATTTAAGGTCCAAACGGTCCCCGAAATCATATGGCCATCATCATCATCCTTATCATTATCATCACCATCATCATCATCCTTCACCGGTGTGGAAAGCAACGGGAAGCTACCACACCTACAATTCCCTAGTAAAGCTGCAAGCATAGCATGAAAATGCTATGATTGCAGTGAAGGACCTGCCCTCGAGCAGAATTACTATGGAAGGAATGTTGATTACAATTTCACAAATTATTACTAGAGTTTACTAACTCATTGGCATTATCGAACCCGTAGGTTCATGGCGGCGCGGACATAAGCTCTCCAGACATCCTTATACTCAGCTAATGTTTTCCGAGCATCCCCTGCATAATCGACTTCCTTCAAACCACTTCATGATTGATGTTATTTTCCCACTTCATTCTTGATCTACCAATTGGGCGTTTTCCCTCTCGTTTTCCTACAAGAAGCTTCCATGTGCCTCTTTCATTCCCCATACGTGCGACATGTCCTGCCCACATCAGTCCAAGGGCTTCCTATAAAGACCATATAGCTCACTGTTACATAGACTTCTCATTCACTTGTCTGTTCATCTCTCTTTGTCCAAAACCTTTTCTAAGAACTTTATTCTCACCTTTTCTTCCTCAAGGGTCTTGAAATGAAATTGTTCAGTTTAACTCTATTTTGTTTTTGTAATAAATTGTAATTGTTATCTTTACTCTAATTGGCTTATATTTATTCTGTTGGTGGCTACATTTGCTTTGGTGAAGGCGATAAGCCTAACGAAAAAGTACCTTGGCCGAAAGAGTGACGATCTTGCACCGTAAAAATACAACCGTCAAAAAACGCGGACATGAGTTCCACTGGGGTAAAATTTTCCAGAGGTAAAATAGTCCCCCATTCGGTTGGAGAGGGGCTGTTCCTCTCTTTATCAATGGGAAGACAGGGGGAGTTGACAGGACTACTTCAGGGAATCCATGCCAAAGGCTCAAACCCAGGGACATGTAATGTTAGGAGTTCATTTTAGAGTTTCCAACTAAAAGTTATTTAGATTACATACAATACTAGAAGTCCCGGCCACGCGTTGCTGTGGCTAAGGTATACGTTAAAAATTTAAATTAAGTTCTGTCTTTCAGCCAGATTACTTAAAACTAATACTTACACACGAAATTAATAATATTGCAAATAAAATAAACACTGAACACACTTAAATTGTGAAATAATCAATATTTGTAATTCGCGGTTGCAACAAAAAGCACAACCATTTGGATCTCTCTTTGTTAAATAATAAACCAATTACCTTACACCGCCATCTGTTAGAATCATATGGAACTCACAGATAATTATAACTCTTTGTTAAATAATAAACAAATAATTTGCAAAAAAAATAATGCGACTATAAATTTAGTTATAAACTACCCTAAGTCTCAAGTTGGATCAAACTGCACACAGTGTGCAAAATTTTATTAAAATCGGTTCTGTAGTTTAGGATTCCATCGCGGACAAACAACGTGACACGAAATTTTTATATATTAAGATTTCACTTTTTTATCTTTTTTTATAACCGTTTATTTCTGTACTATGCATTATCTGCAATATTTTTTTTATGTTATCAGGAGAAATATTGGGATTAAAATAGTGGAGTCAGTAGTTGAAATGGATTGCCATCTTTAAAATCTAGGGATTAAAGTTACGTTGAAAGCTCTAAATATTTTGTTTCTTGCAATAATTTAATTTTTAAGTGGTAAATCTTTAACCGAGTAGGGCGGCGTTCCAAACTTTTGAAACTGGTAGTTCATATACAAATAACATAGTAACATTGATCTTAAAACCAAAACGCCGAGGATATCTTCGTTGAAAATTCCGACCTTGCTTATAAACATTTCGCCACATGCAACAGTTTGGAATCCTTTGACGTGAATGATTATGCCTCGAGCCAAATTTGGGGCAACAAACCAAAAATACTTTTTCTTCGTTATGTTTGTTGCTCACGATATATTTGTTGATATTATCTTTGCCAAAACTTCCCACGTGGATATAGCTATACCAACGTTCACATTGACAAACAAATTTTGGGGTTTTTCTAACAATCACAAACTCTGCTTTAATTTAAAACAGACAACAAAGTAAATTAAACAGACATAATATAGGTAACAAATTATGAAATTATTAAACAAATTAAGGTATGGGAAAAGCTAGCCTGGAATTATTCTAGACTGCTTACTATGAAAAACTAGACTAACCGAGAAAAAAACATTTACGTTATATGGACTATTTAACTCATGCCCCAAATGGGAGCGAATGACCAATCACGTTTCAATGAATTTTGTTTTACAACCAATCACAGTCGTGTTTCACCCCAAAATTTATCAATTAAGTTTATCATATTAAACAAAGCTCCTCCTTTTTAGTACATAGCATTATTTTGCAGTGACTGGCTCTCTAAAAAATACTTCGAATTTAGCAATTTATATATTAAGATGCAAGAATCATGGAATGCATGTAGCTCCCAGATTGTATATATAGTGCACGAATGTAAACAGATACCGCTTGCAAGATATAATAGAAACAAACTGTAGCAATTGGTTATACCACAATAAAAAAACCACTGTTTGCACTTTCTCAAACGTATTATTTCCCAGGAATTTACGTTCCAGAAAAACATAATTTACATCATAGGACATCAGAAATTAATTAATAACCTATAATGTTGGTTATAAACAGTTTGATGTGTTAATTTTTTTCTCCACTAGAGTGCATTCTTACAATATTGCTATCCTTAGGCAATAAATAATACGATCTGGTTGCAGTGATGAACAAATGAAACATAACAAACGTTTCTCATTTGTTTTCAAACATCGCCGTTTACATTAAATATATAAATATTTTAAAATAACTGTATTTAAATAATGATTTGTGAGTAAACAGCTAAATTTTATTCGTTAAATTGTCCTAACAAATGCCACTCTTGATTTCCAAATTCTCTAGATAAATTCACTCCTCACGATCACTCGTGGCATTACTTATGATAAAGCTGACGATTATTTTGGTTTCTTTAATTGGGAGAACATTCTTCAAATGATGTGTGCATTATGTTGGTTTAATACAATACGCTATCAGCTGAAAGTTTCTCTTGGAGTTAGGATTAATAAACTGACTTAAACCCACTGGCGGCACCATGGCCTGAGTCGACTCAGCCTCTAACGGAATGAGTACCAGACTTTGTTCTGGGGGTAATGGCTACCGTCACGCAGAACTTATAACCCAGCTGAGATCCCGTGCTGATTACCTAGAAGGATGAAAGTCTTAGTTTCCAATTACCCCACGCAACTTCTAAGTTTATAGTGGAATCGCATTAGGCCTACTTTGTTTTATTATATATGCATCATCTATGCAAGTATTAGGTCATGTGGCCTGTTACGGTCTCAAAGAGGAATTTTCCATCCAGCACTTTTTTTGGACGTCCCAGCGATATTTTGCCTTAGGGGAATACCATATTATATGAGGGCGGATCGGAAAGTAACGCACAATAATTTTTTTCTGCCTTGGTATTGCAGCTAGAATGTTGAAATTTCACAGAGATATAGTTTGAAGTTTTCACTACAGATGGTATTTTTTCTCAGGTGCACCTCTTGCGAGAGAAGCTTGAACTATGCAACAAAGATGGCGCGAATGCTACAGTCGTCCACCTGTGAGGATCGGAAAGTAACGCACAATAATTTTTTTTTTAAAGTTTAATAGTAAAAAAAAGGAAAAAATCACAAATGAACTGACATCTTTTACCTACTTTTCGACATAGTCACCAACTTTCTCAACACATTTTTCCCATCGTGTTACCAGTTTCAATATGCCCTGTTCGTAGAAGTCCGTTTGGTTGGAGTGTAGCGTTCTGCGCACTGCTGATGCCTGCTTTGTTTCGGGCGTGTAGTGGTACGCCCACGACTCATCACCTGTGACGATTCCTTCCAGAGAGTCATGTCCTTGTGCGGTGTACCGCGTTAAGTGGTCCAAGCTTGCCATCATTCGCTGGCCCTTGTGGTCGTCTGTCAGGTTCTTAGGCACCCAGCGAGCACTAACTTTACGGAAGACATTGCTACGGTCCATACAATCATCCCCATACACGCCACGCATGTCCCTGTGAATTTCACTGGGTTTATGCCCTTTGGCCCACAAAAATCGAACAACACTTCTTTGTTCCTCACAGGTGGACGACTGTAGCATGCGCGCCATCTTTGTTGCATAGTTCAAGCTTCTCTCGCAAGAGGTGCACCTGAGAAAAAAATACCATCTGTAGTGAAAACTTCAAACTATATCTCTGTGAAATTTCAACATTCTAGCTGCAATACCAAGGCAGAAAAAAATTATTGTGCGTTACTTTCCGATCCGCCCTCGTATGGTAAAGTTCTATTCGCTTGTACCATATATCCGATTACAAACTACAAAATCTAAAATTTGATTAAGAGCAGCGCTTTGAGGTTCAAAATGAATTGTATTTTGGAGAAAACATCCCATTCCGTATTCCAGGAAGAACAAAATTAAACCTTTTCCTAAAGATGTAATATATATTCTATGCCCCAATATCAACTTGCCATTATGTAATTTCCTCATATCTGATGACATCAGGATTTTTCTGAGTTGATTGTACTGTAAAATCTGAAAATGTCGTGAAAAATATATTACATCAGATTTCCTTTAGGCTATGTAACACACCACTTATTGTGCAAATCTTTCGGGTGAACTCGTTAGAGAAGATCATAACCAAATGAGAATATCATTATTTTACGTTAAACTGTTTCAACACTAACCTAAAAAAACAACATATTATTAATAATACTGGGATATGGTATTGGAATATAACATCTCAAAAATTAAGCCAACAATGTGATTTAAACAAGACCAAGGAAGAAATCAAAAAGTGAATTCCATTATATTATATGAAAATCTATGTAAGTTGTTGATATCTATCTATCTTCGGGTCTTTACAGCTGCTGCCCGTCTTCCCGTGCCAAACCTCCAAAGCCTACGGTCTTGGGCATCTTCGATGCTTAGCCCTCTAGCTTGCATTACTGTCTTCATGTTTTCCTTCCATGTTAACCTTGGTCTTCCTCTTTTCTTCTTTCTGTTAGGATGCCATTCATATAGTTGATTCGGCCATCGATCATCTTCCATTCTTAAAACATGCCCTAACCACTTTAATTCCTTCTCCTCAATTCTTTCAATTATGCTTTCTTCTGCTTTCATTATGTTTCTAATTTCCTTATTTGTGACATGTTCTAATTTTGACTTTCTGGCACTTCTGCGTAAATAATCCATTTCTAGAGCTATTAGTCTATTATTGTAGTACTTATTGATTGTCCATACCTCACTTCCATACATTGCAACAGATTACACCAATGTTTTACCAATATATTTTTTTGTGTCTTTCCAAATATGCTTATCCCACCATATGGGATTTAACAATGATATTATTTTGCTACTCAATTCAATTCTATGTTTTATGTTCTCTTTTCCTATCCCTTCGATGTTATCCATGATTATTCCCAAATATTTAGTTTATTTCACTTGCTTTATTTGGATTCCTTCTTCCAATATTAAATTTTCTCTTTCATTGCTATTTATTGCCAGATATTCTGTTTATTGTAAATTTACTGTGAGACCCCATGATTCATATGTGTTTTTCAAACTTTTTATCATGAATTCCATATCAAATTTGTCTTGCGCTAAAACCAGTTGATCATCGGCAAATTGTAATGTCAGCAAAAATCTGTTGCCTTTTGGAATCCCCATACCTTTGCAGCTTTGTTTCCATTTCGTTAATATAAATTCTACATAAATATTAAATAAAATTGGTGATAGACTGCACCCTTGTTTCAATCCCTTTGAGGTTTTTATAGGATTAGACATTATATTTCCAATTTTAACATAAGCGGAGTTATCTTTATAGATTTGTTTAATATGTATGTTGATCAGATATTTAATATTGTATTTTATTTAGCTCGTATACTACCAAAGACATGAGTTAAAATATATTACTGTAATTTCATGCAAGTTTTATTTCGATTAAAAATGCATGCAGAACCACATACCATACTGCAATAAAAATAAGTACTTAATCAGAAAATGAATATGCAATTTTATACAAAAATTAAAGATCTAAGATTTTGTCGTATTTATCTACAACGTAGGACAAAAAATAATTTTTGTAAATCAAAGTTTAGGCCTCCATATAAAAATTTATCTTACATATCAGCTGTAGTGCATTACAGTCCTTCCAGCAAGGCACTTAACTCTAAATTAAATCTCAACACACGTATATAAAAGGACATGAATACATTTTTATTCACAAATAAATGTTGTAGTGCAGAAGTTACAGAAATAATTATATATATATATATATTCATAGTCATTCATAGTGTTCTGCCCAAGATCAGGTCTTTCAATGCAAACTCAGCATTCTCCACTCCTTCCTTAACGCCACTTTCCTTTTTGTATCTGCATACAAACCATTTATTTTAATATTGTCTATCATCTGATGTCATTTTCTACCTCTAACATATATATATATATATATATATATATATATATAGCCTATTTTTTTTTCTAATGCCACCAGGTTGTCTTTTCTAACATTTCTGGCTTTCTCCCCTGACATTGGCAGAATTGTAATCCATTTTTTTGGTTGGGGCACCTGGAAGGCGGAGTTACATTACCCCGATAGCATGGTGGGTGATAAATGATAATGAAGCGCCAGGAGAGTTCTTAACCTAAACTTAACCTAAATTCCAGACCATGGGCAACTACAGGAATAATTCCCTTTTAAGGAAAAATTCCTATGGTTTGACCGGGAATGAAACCCGGGACCTCATGAACAGTAGTCAGCAACGCTGACCACTAGCCCATGAGGCTGGTCATATATATATATTCACACATACAAAAGATTGAAGAAATTCAACTAAGATGGTATGGACATATGAGAAGAAGGGATACAGAAACAAACAAAGAAGTATGGAAATTGATATTTCCTGGAAAAGGGTACGTGGATAAATGAAATTCGAGACAACATGAAAAAGAGAAATATGACAGAAGCAGACACGCAAGACCGGGAAGAGTGGAAGAAAAAAATTATTTTGGTTGAGAATACCTGTGTAAGTAATACAAACAATCCTGATACACACACACACACACACACATGTCCACCGCTGTGGTCTCGAGGTAGTGTGCTGCCTTGTCACGCAGCGGGCCCGGGTTCGATCCCCGGTCGGGGCAGTTTTCTGTGTGAGGTTTTTATCGGGGTTTTTTTCGCCTGCAAGACAAATGTCAGGAAAACTTTAAGGCCCAAACGGTCCCCGAAATCATATGGCAATCATCATCATCCTTCACCGGTGTGGAAAGCAACGGGAAGCTACCACACCTACAATTCCCTAGTAAAGCTGCAAGCATAGCATTAAAGTGCTAAAGGACCTGCCTTCGGGCAGAATTACTATGGATGGAAACACACATTACACATTTTTGGGTTAAAGGGGGAGGGAAAACAAAATATATAAATTTAGGAGTTAAAATCAAGTTTTAGCCATCTTTTTCTCTATCCATCTCTAATCTTCCTAACCATCCTCATCCGTCTGCGGATGACACTGCTAAGTTATACATGCAAATGGTAATAAAACTGATGGATCCAGTAACCTACATGCGAAAATATTTAAGTTATCGATGAAGCGATCTCGCATTCTAGTAGTTAACTACGCCTACACTGAAATTAAGCATAAGCTATAATCATAACTATTACGTACATACCTGGAAGTAGAATCCGGATAAAACCGGTAACGATTTTTAATAGACAATTAGATAGTAAAAGTAGGGCATTATCCTTCCAATGGTAAACATACAATATATAATATGATTAAAATCACAGTATGGCTTCATTATTCTGTACTAGGCTTGCGATTAGCATATTAGGTCCTACAGGTTTGTCATAATTTTGTATTTTGTATTGTAAGCCCATGTTTTCTCTTTACAGAGATTTAGGCGCTCTCCCTGTACAGGGAAGAATTTGAACCACACTAATTTAGTTACACTTGTTTTCGTATAGATGTCATTTTGAGTGGTACGTGGTCAGCGTTCCGCCTCATACTGACATCTAGGAAACCAAGGTAGTACTAGGACGGGGAAATTCGGTAAATTTTGCTTAGAAGCCTTTTCATTCAAGCTTAAGGATTTTTTACGAGCCTGAAAATCTTCAGACTCGGGACCCACGGCTTAAAGTCACTCCCGGAGGACTTGCTCCTTGGATTTTTCCATCCTAAAAAATCCATTGACCCCGGCCGGGTTTGAACCCGCGACCCTCGGGACCAGAGGCAAGGAGCAAAACCACTAGTCCACCGCGGCCGACTTCATAATTTTGTTACATGGCTTAATTCCAGTCTTTGATTCAATAGTCTTATGGCTACTTAGTCCACCGCGGTGGTCTCGAGGTAGCGTGTTGCCTTGACTGCGTCTGGCATCCTCAAGGGTTGTCTTGAGACTCTTGAGAATGCCAGACGCAGTCTCTGGCGAAACGTCGGGGAACTACGAGCCTCACGACCACGGCCTACAGCCCGAAAATCTTCAAGATCATCATAGCAACTCCGGCCGTGAAAGTCTACGTGAATACAAAGATTATATTATTTTACTATTATTTATTATTTTGAAAACACCATCGCGCAAAAAAATAATGTACAACGCACGTTTGTAAAGTGATTTACAGAATGTCGGAAATTAAAAACCTCGCTATCGCTCGATGTTTAAACATTTTTTCCTCGATTCTGTAAAAACCACTTCCCAACCTCGCATCGTAAAATACAATTTCTAAGTTAAGAGAAAACTATTTACATTTTTTACAAAGAGATTTCAAGAAACGTTTCGCAGATTTATTTTTACTTATTTTCATACTCTCAAGAATAGCAAAACTACATAATTATTGGGAGAATCCTGTTGTGTTGTAATGCAAAAGTAACTGGAGGAAAGCATTATTTGGGTTGGGTAAGAAAAGAGGAGAACGGGATGTAGGTTAAACTAGTTACTGCACTAAATTGGTTGCTAGAACAGGCGCCCATGTGTCTACCAGAGTAGAGATTTAATAATAAAACTTACGTATAGTGAAAGTAGCAATAGTTACTCCACTGTCACCGCATCTCAAGCCAAGTGGGGGCACCTTCCTCATTCCACATTCTTTCTCATCATGCCTTGCTTTATTAAGCCGATACATCTTCTTCTTCTTCTTCACTTCCTGGTTTAGGCAAGAGTTGCCTGTTCCGTCTTCACTAATAGATCTAAGACCATCTCTTCCGAGGACGTCCGACATCTCTTCTTCCTCTTGGAAAATAATGCAAATTTTATTTGGTAATCTTCTTTCTTCCATTCTTTTTACATGTTCTTTCCACTGTATCTTGTTGTTAAATATATTTTCTTTTATGGAGTAGATCTGCAGTTTTCACGGATATCCTCGTTTCTTATCTGGTCCATTCTAGTGCAGCCTTTTACTCTTCTTAAAAATTTCATCTCGGCTGCTTGGATTTTACTTTGTGTAGAATTAGCTCAGTACTTAATAAAAAGAGAAAGGGTCGCTTGGGAATAATTCCAAAAGGAAAAAACAGGCAAATCCACGACCTGCTACTACCCGCACCACAGATGTAATCAGAAAGGTCAAGGCCCTTATCTCTGGTGGTAACCCTGCCATACAAAAGGTGATTGCGAACAGATTGGGAATATCCCTTCAAACTGTAAACACCATAATAAACAAAGATTTAAACATGGAGAAGCGCCACAAAAGCAGGGTTCATAAATTGTTGCCACGTCACATTGCCGAACGCCACACCAACAGCAGGAAACTCTATGAAAAGCACCTGGCAGGAGAAAAATGGAAATTTTTGGTCACACTTGATGAAGCATATGTTTATCTAGGAGACTGCAACAAACCCTGGGCAATTTACTATAGAGAAAGGGGTGAAAAAAATTTTCAAAAGTGGTATGCCGAATGCAGAGAAAGTTTCTCCAAGAGATTTATGGTCATCGCGGGATATTGCTACAATGAAAAACTGACCATTCGTAGAGTAGCTAAAAAGGCCAAAATCAACTCCCAGTACTACCAGGAAGAAGTTCTCACCCCAATTTACCAGACCGAAATCCCAGCTCTCTATGGTACAGACAAAAACCAAGTCTGAGTGCACCAAGACAAGGCCTCCAGTCACACTTCGGGTTCAACCCTGACATCCTAGAGAAATGGAGCAGGAAACTGGAATACATGCTATTCCATTCAGCAACATCCCAGTGAAGTCTCCTGATGCGTCACCGATGGACTTTGTGTCTTTGGACTCTTCAAAAGGGCACTGAGAAACAGGCATCCTCGAACAATAGACAAGTCTCTGGAAAGCATGTAAAGAGGAGTGGGAAATTCTAGACATGGCTGTGCTGCATAAGTCTTCTGCAGTGGAAACTCCGATGCCGAGCCATAGCTCGGGTGAAGAGCCATCAAATAGAGCATGATCGATGGTGGAGACACGGCTTTTCTTAAGGTAAAACTTAAAAATAATTTGTTATCAGAGATCAGAAACAACCCTCGGTAATTATGCAGCGGATATCTGAAAATCATTAGTTGAAGATACGGATTTATGAAGAGCTTACGTCTACGCGACCATCAACATTCCGGGTTTGATAGTAATTAGCCTAGCATTTTACAAGGTATTTTTATAATCACATTTAGGGGATTTTTCTACGTCCTACGTTTTCTATAATCAGACACATGCGATTCAATTAACTTGATTGAAATAATGTTTAGCAACTGACCCAAGGTTTTGTTCTATTCTAGGTTATGAGTTATCGATTTCGATTGTTTCAGACCACGCCCATCTGCATGACGATCAATAGGCCTATTAATTACTCATGTCACTTTTTTTTCTTCCCTAACGTCATATAAAAACTTGATATCAGATTAGACATTAAATCTGTAAATAGCTGCAAATAAATATTAGAGGTCATGTCAGCAACAAAACATATTCAAGAATGGCTTAAATAGTATATTACATACAATACTAGGTTGGTAAGTGGTATTTACAGAATCGAGGAAAATGTTTAAAAACCGAGCGATCACCAAATATCATCTGGTCATCATAATCATCATCATATTCACCATGTTTAGTACGAATGTGTGTCTGGTGTGTTTCGTATTATTGTTGCGTTGTGTTGAGGAGGCCCCGACATTGAGCTGATCTCTCATTCAGAGAGGTCCTCCGTGTCCTTGTGTGGTGTCTGTGTGACCTATAGTTAAAATCCCTCTCCCGACAGATCGTGCCACCGCAATAACTATAGTTAAACAATGATTTGTGAGTAAACAGCTTAACTTTATTCGTTAAATAGTCCTAACAAATGCCACTCTTGATTTCAAAATTCTCATAAGTAATGCCACGAGTGATTTCCAAATTATCGATAAATTCACGACTCACGAAGTGAGGAGTGAATTTATCTAGAAAATTTGGAAATCAAGAGTGGCATTTGTTAGGACTATTTAATGAATGAAATTAAGCTGTTTACTCACAAATCATTATTTAACTATAGTTATTTTAAAATATTTATATATTTAATGTAAACGGCGATGTTTGAAAACAAATGAGAAACGATAGGTACGCTTCATCTGCTTCTTTTGTTTATCACTGCAACCAGATCATACTATTTATTGCCAAAGGAACGCAATATTGTAAGAATGCTCTCTAGTGGAGAAAAAATGAAACACATCAAACTGTATATTAATTCATTTCTGATGTCGTATGATGTAAATATGACAATTATATTTTTCTGGATTGTTACCTGGAAAAAAATACATTTAAGAAAGTGCAAACAGTGGTTTCTTTTTTTGGTGGTATAATAAATTGCTACAAATGTTTTTATATTAACTCCCGCATGCGGCATGTGTTGACATTCATGCACTATATATACAATCTGGTATCCGTATTTCTTACAGGCTCAGTCACTGCAAAATAATGGTCAGACCTGTTCAGAATATTAAAAAGGAGGAGCTTTCTTTAATATGGTAATTATAACAGTGATAAATATTTCGTGAAACACGACTCTGATTGGTTGTAAAACAGAAATCATTGAAACGTGATTGGTCATTGACTCCCATTTAGGGCATGAGTTAAACAGTCAGCTTAAATAATTATCGTTATGAGTGAGAATAATAGTTACAGTGTTGTTATAGTAGGTAAATAATGTGAACATCTAACACAGCCTTCATCAATTCAACAATAACCGGTTTTTGCTATGATGTCATGTCCGGCAGCTGTAAGTAAACCCTCATTACGTGAGAATGAGTTTTGTCCACAAATTCGAAACTCAAAAAAGTGTTTAAGGTAGGAGAAAAAATTACGAGTATTTCAGAATAAAGTTCTTAGGAAAAATGTTTGGACCAAAGAGAGATGAACGGATAGGCGAATGGAGAAAACTACAGAACAGCGAGCTACACGATATTTATAGGAAATCAGATATAATAAGAACAGTTAAGTCTCGTAGACTGCAATGGACAGGACATGTGGCACGAATGTGGAATGAAAGAGCGGCACGGGAGCTTCTTGTAGGAAAACAGAGGGAAAAAGCCCAGATCGTAGATCATAGGGGATGATTGGGGGAAAAAATATTAGCTCAAGACAGGGATGTGTGGAGAGTTTATGACCGCGGGGCCATGAACCTATAGATTCGACAGTGCCAGTGAGTTAGTTAGTTATAAATGTTTACGTATAATATGCTTAAGTTAGGGTTAAGGAAATGTTTTTTTTTTTGTCTGAAGACGAGACCCAACATAATATAAATATATTTTGGGCCAATTTAAGCCAGAAAAATAGGTTTTTTCGCTCTTTTTCAATGTTTTTTTCTTATTCATCTTTTTTAGCATATTTTAGGTCTCAACTGCTTTTTTTTTTTGCAACTTTATCTTCTTTTGACTATATTTATACTATATGTATAATTTTAAACGATTTTCACTAGATTACAGCGATTACATATAGTATAGGTAAATATATATTCTCTTTAATTTGCTTACTTATAGTGACTACCAGGTGGGAGTGAAGACCGAGTTCTCGCTACATCTTGTAATGATGGAGAATTATATATATATATAATCTCTGAGTCTGTACCTCAGCGTGATATTCATTACATTACCAGGCGAATCCAATTCAAACACTTATTTTTCTTATATATGTATTATACTCTCCATTATTACTAGATGTCGCGAGAACACTGTCTTCACTGCCATCTAGTAGCTGACTATATCAAGTAAGCAAATTAAAGAGAATATTTATTTTACTTTATAGCAGTGACGCTTTATCGATGTTATAATTAAATCTTTAACATTGAGCAATGCAAGCTTAATGTTCGAATCCCGTTCAGGCATTTATTTTTCTTATCATACCATATTAAGCTTGCATTGCTCAATGTTAAAGATTTAATTATAACATAATATAAGAAGAATAAGTGTTTGCATTGGATTTGCCTGGTGGTGTAATGGATAGCATCCTCGAGTACAGATCGAGAGGTCCGGGTTCAAATTCCGTCCAGGCATTTATTTTTCTTATGTCATATTAAGTTTCCATTGCTCAATGTCAAAAATTTAATTATAACATCGATAGGGCGTCACTGCTATAAAGTAAAAATATTCTCTTTAATTTGTTTACTTGTTATAGTGGCTACCAGGTGGCAGTGAAGACCAAGTTCTCGCTACATATTGTAATAATGGAGATATATATATCTCCATCCACAGTAATTCTGCCCGAGGGCAGGTCTTTCACTGCAATCATATCATTTTCATGCTGTGCTTGCAGCTTTACTAGGGAATTGTAGGTGTGGTAGCTTCCCGTTGCTTTCCACACAGGTGAAGGATGATGATGAAGATATGATTTCGGGGACCGTTTAGGCCCTAAAGTTTTACTGACCCGATAAAAACCTCACCCAGAAAAACTGCCCCGACCGGGGATCTAACCCGGGCCCGCTGCGTGACAAGGCAGCACGCTACCTCGAGACCAAGTTTTTGTATTGGATTTGCCTGGTGGCGTAATGGATAGCATCCTCGAGTACAAATCGAGAGGTCCGGGTTCAAATCCCGTCCAGGCATTTATTTTTCGTGTCATACACACACACACAAATACAAGAAAATATACATTTAATATTTAGGATGGTAAGTTATGATTAACAATAAGATTGTCACAGTTGTTTTTATTAAGGAGATTAAGGAGTCCGGTAAGTTAAAAATTAAAAATCTTTACATAGACGATTAAGAATAGCACTTAAAACACAGCAGTGATGAAAGAAAATGTTTAACAAAATATTTCTATTTTGACAGAAATTATGGGTATTTTAAAAAATTAAAGTGACAAAATATGAATGTGTCTAAATGGCTCAAAGAGTAAGGTGCGTGTAGGCAAACAGTTTTCAGACACTTTTGAAATCCAGAATGGGTTGAAGCAAGGAGATGCACTATCTCCTCTACTATTTAATTTTGTACTAGAGCATGCCATTAAATCTTTAGAGAATGAGGAAGGCTTACAACTCAATGGTATTAATAAGCAGTTAGTTTGTGCTGATGATGTAGTATTATTGGCCGATAGCGAGGAGATACTAAAGGACAACACGCACACACTATTGAGTAACACTAAGAAATTAGGACTGGAAGTAAATATCAGTAAAACTAAATATATGGTCACACGTAGAAATTCAGTATATAATGGAAATGGACAGCTAATGACAAATGAGGGAAATTTTGAGGAAGTGGCTGAATTCAAATACCTAGGAACAATAATCATAAATAGGAATGAGACGCACAAAGAAATTAAACATAGGCTCAATTCTGGATATGCGTGCTATTATGCATTGCAGAGACTCTTGATGTCCCAACTCCTTTCAAAAAACGTTAAACTGAAAATATATAAAACTATTATTCTACCAGTTATATTATATGGGTGTGAAACATGGACTCTTACTTTAAGGGAGGAAAGGAGATTACGAGTATTTGAGAATAAAGTTCTTAGGAAAATTTTTGGACCAAAGAGAGATGAACAGACAGGTGAATGAAGAAGACTACATAACAATGAACTACATGGTCTTTATAGGAAGCCAGATATAATAAGAACAGTTAAGTCTCGTAGACTGCAATGGGCAGGACATGTTGCACGTATGGGGAATGAAAGAAGTGTATGGAAGCTTCTTGTAGGAAAGCCAGAGGGTAAACGCCCAGTTGGTAGACCAAGAATGAGGTGGGAGAACAACATTAACTATGATTTGAGGGAAGTAGATTATACAGGGAATGATTGGAAAGCATTAGCTCAGGATAGGGATGTATGGAGAGCTTATGTCCGCGCGGCCATGAACCTAGGGGTTCGATAGTGCCAGTGAGTAAGTAAGTATAGTGACAAAATAAATGTTTAAAATGGCTGTTTCCGAATGATTAAAAATTATTTTTTAAGTAGTTTGAAAAACAGAGAAGACAAAATTAAGACTAGAAATAGGCCTATAAGTATTTCGTAATTAACATTATAACTTAGCTGTACGCGTACATTTTCACCTTCATTGCTGATAAAATAACGTTTGAACATTTTAGATTAAGAAAGCTCAGTTGAGGTCGAGATAAACAAAGAAGGAAAGTGCAAGGAGGTCGGTAATTGCCAACATAATTATATAGTTTCACTTTTTACACCACAATGTCTGCAATTTTTAGAATAACCAGTGGACTATACGCATTTATTCCTGCAAAAACAAAGTATTTTTAAGGCCGAACATATTATTTGTAGGTCTAAATGACAGAAGAACTTTACATTCACATATCTTAGTATTCCAAATTCTGCACACATTTTACCAAGTTATTTAACAACACGTTTTCAAAATGTATCGGCTCATCACAATTTAGGAACAAGATCACAAGACTCTTCTTTACTCTTGATACCACAACACAGGACATGTCTATACTCTGAATCTTACACAATATACAGGGTGGACCGCTCGAATGGACCTAATTTCAATTGCTTGTTACTGGCAAACGGTTGAAGATAGAAACTTAAAACAACGTTCATATTACAGAAAAACTCACCAAGTTTTGATATCCAGATCACCACATCTCTATATGAGCCCCAGCAGTCACTGTGACGATATCAAAGCGATGAACAATTTCTTGCCAAGTACGTTGGAGTATGTCTCTGGAATGTTCTCAATAGCCTCTATGATGCGCTCACGAAGATCACGAAGGTCTTTGACTGGGGTGGTGTAAACTTTATCTTTGACATAGCCCCAGAGAAAGAAATCCAGTGGTGTTAAATCGGGAGATCTCGGGGGCCACGCGATTGGTCCTCCCCTACCAATCCAACGGCCAGGGAAAATGTTGTCCAAAGTCGTACGAACTTCATTGGACCAGTGGGGAGGAGCACCATCTTGCTGGAAAACGATGTTAGGCTGCAGTTGTTCAATTTGTGGAAAGAAGAACTGCTCCAGCATGTCAAGATATGTGGTACCACGAACAGTTTTCTCGGCGAAGAAAAACGGTCCAATGACCTTATTATGTGACAAACTGCACCAAACATTCATCTTCGGACTATCACGAACATGCTCTTGAATAGCGTGAGGATTCTCCGATCCCCAGATCCGCACATTATGCCGGTTTACCTTGCCTGACAAATGGAAAGTGGCTTCGTCCGAGAAGAAAATCTTGGTCATGAAGTCAGGATCAGCGCCGAGACGGTCTAGCATCGTATTGGCGAATTCCACTCGTTTCGGCATGTCATTCGGCTCCAGACGTTGCACTAACTGCACTTTATATGCGTGCAGTTTGAGGCGTTTGTGGACAATCCGTTGTAATGTCGATTTTGGTATTTGAAGTTCCCGCGAAGCTCTTCCTAATGACTTCCGGGGGCTTCGCTCAAATGCGGCTTGAACATTTGCTACCATTTCATCGGATGCTCTGCGACCACCACCATGCTTCTTCAACACAGATCCTGTAGCTAATAATGTATCACGCCACTTCTTTATGCTTCTAGCAGTTGGAGCATCACGGTTAAACACACGCCGGAACTCCCTTTGAACTCTAATGATTGATTTAAACTCCGCATACCACAAAACAGCTTGCGCTTTCATCTGCGGAGTCGCCATTTTCACAAACAATTAAATCTAAGAACGAGAAACGTATCTTTGTGCCATCTACCGACAGGATTCGAAACTTGGTGAGTTTTTCTGTACTATGAACGTTGTTTTAAGTTTCTATCTTCAACCGTTTGCCAGTAACAAGCAATTGAAATTAGGTCCATTCGAGCGGTCCACCCTGTATATGACTAGAGCATGGAACTCACTTCCCAGTCATGTCAGGGACTGTCAATCGCTATCATTATTTAAATGCAAATTAACTGATATCTTAAGTTCGACACAATGAAAACATTAACTGCACAACAACTATATAGAGCATTCCATTAATAATCATTTAGGAAGCTACTTATTTCATTTTATATCATTTTAATTTTATTATATTCTATGTTTTGTTAGTATTAGATCACATCATCATTGTATTTTGTTTAGTCTGTATTTTAATAATATCTTAAAATTGTAATATGTATGTAATTTTTGTATAATTTTACTATTCTCTGGTTGAGTGGAAGAGAAGGCCTTATGGTCTTAACTCTGCCAACTAAAATAAAGCATTATTATTATTATTATTATTATTATTATTATTATTATATTAATATCGCAAAATACTTTATTTCAAAATTGTAATCTCATTTGTATGGATATCGGCCGCGGTGGGCTAGAGGTTATGCTCCTTGCCTCTGGTCCCGAAGGTCGCGGGTTCAAACCCGGCCGGGGTCGATGGATTTTTTAGGATAAAAAAATCCAAGGAGTAAGTCCTCCGGGAGGATCTTTAAACCGTGGGTCCCGAGTCTGAAGATTTTCAGGCTCGTAAAAGATCCTTAAGCATGAATAAAAATGCCTCTAAGCAAAATTTACCGAATTTTCCCGTCCTAGTACTACCTTGGTTTCCTAGATGTCAGTATGAGGCGGAACGCTGACCACGGCCACTCAAAATGGCATCTATACGAAAACAAGTGTAACTAAATTAGTATGGTTTAAATTCTTCCCTGTAGGGGGAGAGCGTCTAAATCTCAGTTAAGGGAAACATTGGCTTACAAGAAGAATTTGCATGGATCAATACTTTTATATACTTTCCTAATTGTTCAATAATTATTTAAATCCATTAATTGAAATTGAAACAAAGCAAAATTGTGGGTGATGGAGAAATTCCGAATACATATTTGAAAACACGATAAAAAAACTGCATTAAGTACAACTATTGGTACTCATGAGACAAAAATCACGTTGACCAGTGTAATTGAACATTGGGCATTGTCACGAAATCAGTGAATGGGTTGTATAAATGCAATTAATTGAGCCATACATCATTAAATTACTATCGATTTATCCCCGGGAAGACTCAAGAGATTTAAACGCTTAATGCGAACATGCACCTACAGCAAGAAAATGGCACGTTTTCGGACAAAAGTTCGCTCCCAATAAATACACAATCTACTCATTCCCCTCTACAAGTCATAGAAGTTTGTAATGGGAATTTCCGAACTCCCTGTATTCTAATTAGATCGTGCTGATATATATAGTTCATTTGTTGCAACAACGTGATAACTCGAAAATCATGATTTTCAGGAGAAGCATTTGAAGTTATAAATACTGTCATTCCAAGTCTCACTCACTATCTTATTAATTATTAACATATCATGATTTTTTAGTTATGACCATATTCCAGGATTTGGGCGATATATATATTCTTTTTTGTTATTATGTAGGAAGCGAGAATGAATAACAAAAATCTCTTAAACTGAAGCTGACTTTATTTTGGACAGAAATATCGTGATTTTAACATTTTGAAGTATACACATTATTTTTTTTAATAAGGTAATGATCTTCTTGGTTATAAAATTGTAAAACATATAGTCAATGTACCCAATTCACCAATTAAAAATTGAAAGAGTCAACATGTTTCAACAGCGAAGCTGTCATTTTCAAGACTAAATATTGACTGCACATTATATTGTTGTATAGCAATGTTTCGCATTTTAAATATATAAAAGTAAAAACAAATCTAAAAGCACTAACCACAAAAACGTCATTCTAATATAAAAATGTACGAAATCATTTCCTGGTCTTGATATTTAACAAAACAGAAAACTTGCAAATGTAAAGAAAATCAAGATAAATAGATCTCAAAATGCCATCATCATCATCATAGTACATTCACGAATTTAGGCCATTTGTTGGCCTGTTTCGGCCTGAAGAGAAACACCATCCAGAAGTCTTTTGAGTGGACGTCCTGGTCTTCTTCTTCCTGCAGGTTGATATCTTAACATTTGTTTGGGTATTCTGTGATCTTCCATTCGATGAACATGTTGCATCCATCTTGACTTATAATCAGAAATTTTGTTTTCTAAAGTTTCCATGTGTAATTCTTCTAAGATGTCTTCATTTTTTTTGTGATCTAGTAGTGTGTATCCTCCAGTCCTCCGAAGATATCTCATTTCAGCAGATCTAAGTCTCTGTATATCCTTCTGTTTCAACGTCCATACTTCGCTACCATACAAAAGAGTTGGAAGAGCCAGTGTTTTATACACTTTCAGTCTTGAATGCTTTTGGACTAACTGTGGCTTGAAGATAGAATTTATTAACCCTAAAATTCTTAAAAATTTAGATATTTTTGCATTTACATCCTTTTCTTCTTCATATGAGATACTGCATCCTAGATATGTCCTAGATATGTAATTAAAAATCGTGATTTTTTAATTATGACGTTATTGCAATAATTGAGCGATATATATATATATATATATATGAATAAGAAAGTTTTCTTGGGTTTTCCGCGTCTTGGATTCAAGTTCGGCCCCTGGCCACTGACTCCGACGTTTCGGCATGATCCCACATGCCATTATCAAGGAATGATAAGTTCGAGTCACAGGTTTAGGTCTTATATAAATAAACAAATAGAGTTTTCGCTGTGGTCCGTTTCCGAAGACGTACACCCATCCAAGGTTTAGTTCTTATGTAGTTAACCCTTAAATTCGTAATGTATCCATTTGGATACATCAGTTGGTTTAATTAAATTAATATTTTAAATAAATCAGAAGAAAACGAACACAAAGAAACCACTTAAATGTGTGTCTAATTATATAATATACATATTAATAACAGTTACACAAGATTCCGTTTTCACTGCGGTCCGCCACATTCAAACAATAAACAGACGAAATTTGTGTTTTGCCAATTTAAGGGTTAAACCTTTTTCAGTTTCTGCAATATAACATATATATATATATATATATATATATATATATATATATATATATATATATATATATTCGTTTTCTTAATATCTAGGAAGCGAGAATGAATAACAAAAATCTCTTAAACTGAAGTTGACTTTATTTTGGACAGAAATATCATGATTTTTATTTTGAAGTATACACATTATTTTTTTTAATAAACTAATGATCTTCTTGGTCATAAAATTGTAAAACATATTGTCAATGCACCCAATTCACCAATTAAAAATTGAAAGAGTCAACATGTTTCAACAGCGAAGCTGTCATTTTCAAGACTAAATATTGACTGCACATTTATACGCATTATTGTATATTAATTTTTCGCATTTTAAATATATAAAAGTAAAAAAAAAAATCTAAAAGCACTAACCACAAAAACGTCATTCTAATATAAAAATGTATGAAATCATTTCCTGGACTTGATCTTTAACAAAACAGGAAACTTGCAAACGTAAAGAAAATCAGGATAAATATATCTCAAAATGTTTTCTAATCATCTTCTTCTTCTTCTTCTTCTTCATCTTCATGGTAGGCCCTCGGCCTGTACCGCCCTCAGAATTCATCTTCCCATCGTCTTCTAGGACGTCCCACATCTCTATAGCCTTGAGGTTGGTACAACAGTGCTTGTTTTGTTAGCCTAGAAGAGTCCATTCTTAAAATATGTTCATGCCATTTTTGTTTATAGCTTCGTATTTTTTTTTCATTTAGATTAAAAATTTTGAGTTCTTGCCTAATTGTTTCACTAGGAATGTGGTCTCTTTTCTAATGGAAAATTTTATTAAACTGTAAAGTGATAAGTTGTATTAATATGTTTCATGGCATGGTTACATTTCCAATTTATTGTATTTCAAATCGAAAAAAAGTATATGTTTACGCTCCCAAAGTTCTAAGTTCCCCCCCCCCCCGAAAAAATAACTTTAAATATTTTAAAGTTAAGAAATAAAGAAATAGTGAGGTTCAAATAATAATAAACTTTCAACCCAACATCTACCTCCACGAACTTAGGAAAACAAGGGAACAAAAACCCCAGTGTTCTTCGACACTGGAGTTTGAACCCGGTACGAGGTAATTTCGACCACGTTTCAGAATTATGAACTTTCGTGGTTCCTAGGGTTGCAGCTATGATAGTCCCTCAACAGTGAGTATCAGAACTTATATAAAGATACAGAGAATGTTAATAATAATAATAATAATAATAATAATAATAATAATAATAATAATAATAATAATAATAATAATAACTATAATTTATCCGATTATTTAAGATCTTAAGGACTTGTCAACCAGGTTACTTAAAGTTTAAATAATTAGTATTCTAGCACGACTTCAGATATGTTTTTAAATAATTTACAAACATAATTATTATGTTATTTTGTAGTAGAAGATTGTGAATCCATAAAATATATTTAATTTCGTGATTCATATAACTTTTATTATTTTAAGGACAAGTTATCCGGGAGGGACTTCAAGCCGTTGGGTTCCGAGTCTCAGGATTTTCGGGCTCGTAAAAAACCTCAAGCCTAAATTAGTGCCTCTGAACAAAATTTAATCGATCTTCCCCATACAAGTAATACTCTAGTGGCCTACTATAAGACACTAAAGCGATTTGCTGACCACATGTCACTCACTGACATATGTAGGGTAATAAGCTTAACTAAATTACCTTGGCAAAAAACTCTCGCTAGGGGAGCATCTATGTCTCCATGAGCATCGTATACATGTATATGAGATTTTGGTACATCTTTTACCATTTTTCTCTGTCCATCCATTGATCTTCCTCCAATCCTCTGATAATCATTGCTGCTTGCACTCTTTCTATCCAGGTTTTCTTTGGTCTTCCTTTCTTCCTCCTTTCCATTGGGATCCATTCCATAATAAGTTTAGGCAATCTTTGTTCTGGCATTCTTTTGACATGGCCTTACCACTGTCATATTTTCTTTTCTATAATGTTTATGACGGGAGTTTTCCTCACCTGTAAGACAAATGTCAGGAAAACTTTAAGGCCCAAACGGTCCCCGAAATCATATGGCCATCATCATCCTTATCATTATCATCATCATCCTTCACCGGTGTGGAAAGCAAAGGGAAGCTACCACACCTACAATTCCCTAGTAAAGCTGCAAGCATAGCATAGAAAATTCCATGCTATGATTGCAGTGAAGGACCTGCATTCGGGCATAATTACTATGGATGGAAGGTATATGATGACCGGCTCCTCTTGTACACCCATAATTTCCCTAATTTCTTAATTTCATATTCTATCCATTTTAGATTTTCCAGCTGATCTTAAAACATCCATTTCTGTACTTAAAATTATTTTCATTTTTCTGGTAGGAATTTGCCAAACTTCAGCACCATATGTTAAAATACCCTGAACTATGGTTTGATATATTTCTACTTTTCTATTTTTTTTAATAGTCTTGCCCCATCAAACAGAATTTAAAGCATTTATTGCTTGTTTTGTTTGTGCGATTATATTTTTAATTTCCACTGTGTTATTGACTGAATGGTCTAATGTTGTTCCTAAATAAGTGTATTCAAATATATTATATAGAATAATCACTTTGGATTATCTTAATCACATTAATCTAAATAAATACGATAAAATATATAATTTACTCAAGATAATGAGAAAGTATTATCACATGACACAGTGATAATATTAAAGTCCGGATTCCTATGTAATTACATATTTTTTCCTTCATATGTTCTTTCGTAATAACCGAAAAAATGACGATTCACACACATCTAGACCTTATATTCAAATTTGATACATATTTTACCCAATACTACATATACGAGGGCGGATCGGAAAGTAATGCACAATAATTTTTTTCTGCCTTGGTATTGCAGCTAGAATGTTGAAATTTCACAGATATATAGTTTGAAGTTTTCACTACAGATGGTGTTTTTTCTCAGGTGCACCTCTTGCGAGAGAAGCTTGAACTATGCAACAAAGATGGCGCGCATGCTACAGTCGTCCACCTGTGAGGAACAGAGAAGTGTTGTTCGATTTTTGTGGGCCAAAGGGCATAAACCCAGTGAAATTCACAGGGACATGCGTGGCGTGTATGGGGATGATTGTATGGACCGTAGCAATGTCTGCACATTCTTCCAAGAGGGACGCGTGAACCTTAGTGATTCGCCACGCTCCGGCCGGCCGACAACAGCAGCAATCCCGCAACACGATGGGAAAATGTGTTGAGAAAGTTGGTGACTATGTCGAAAAGTAGGTAAAAGATGTAAGTTCATTTGTGATTTTTTCCTTATTTTTACTATTAAACTTTTTAAAAAAAATTATTGTGCGTTACTTTCCGATCCTCACAGGTGGACGACTGTAGCATGCGCGCCATCTTTGTTGCATAGTTCAAGCTTCTCTCGCAAGAGGTGCACCTGAGAAAAAAATACCTTCTGTAGTGAAAACTTCAAACTATATCTCTGTGAAATTTCAACATTCTAGCTGCAATACCAAGGCAGAAAAAAAATTATTGTGCGTTACTTTCCGATCCGCCCTCGTATAATATTACATATTTTTACATAAAATGGTCTTAAAATGTAAGTTCACAAAATGTTTGTGTATCAGTGCCAGGAAACAAAGTAAAATTTCTGTTGAGATTTCCATGTTGTAGTTTATTGCAATTTGGTGAAAAGAGTGGACTGAACGTTGTAGGTCATCTTCTGAATTCGCTATAAACACAATGTCATCTGCAAATAATACAGTGTCTAAATTATATAATCTATTAAGTAGCAGCTATACTGCCATGTGATTGTAGTATCCATTTTTTAATAATTGAGTTCACGTATATTATGAAGATCATTGGTGAAATGCCACATCCTTATCTAACTCCTTGATTAATTTGTCTGCATTCAGATATTTTATTTTCAATCATAACTTGGATGCAATTATCATAAGTAATGCCACGAGTGATTTCCAATTTATCTAGAGAATTTGGAAATCAAGAGCGGCATTTGTTAGGACTATTTAACGAATAAAATTACGCTGTTTACTCACAAATCACTATTTAAATATAGTTATTTCAAAATATTTATTTATTTAATGTAAACAGCGATGTTTGAAAACAAATGAGAAAAGATTGTTACGCTTGTTAATCACTGCAACCAGATCATATTATTTATTGCCAAAGGAACGCAATATTGTAAGAATGCACTCTAGTGGAGACATTTATAACCAACATGATAGGTATTAATTAATGTCTGATGTCCTGTGATATAAATATGTCAATTATAATTTCAACGTTATTTCCTGGGAAATAATTTGTTTAAGAAAGTGCAAACAGTGGTTCCTTTCTTTTTTTTTTTTTTTGTATAATCAATTGCTACATTTTTTTATATTATCTCCCGCAATCACTAACAGCTGACATTCAAGCACTATATATACAATTTGGTAGCCGTATTTCTTAGGGAGTCAGTCACTGCAAAATAATGCTATGCCTATTCAGAATGTTAAAAAGGAGGAGCTCTCTTTAATATGACTATTTAACTCATGCCCCAAATGGGAGTCAATGACCAATCACGTTTCAATGATTTCTGTTTTACAACCAATCAGAGTCGTGTTTCACCAAATATTTATCAGTGTTATAATTACCATATTAAAGAAAGCTCCTCCTTACAATATTGCGTTCCTTTGGCAATAAATAGTATGATCTGGTTGCAGTGATAAACAAATGCAGTAGAAGCGTACCTATCGTTTCTCATTTGTTTTCAAACATCGCCGTTTACATTAAATGTATAAATATTTTAAAATAACTATAGTTAAATAATGATTTGTGAGTAAACAGCTTAATTTTATTCGTTAAATAGTCCTAACAAATGCCACTCTTGATTTCCAAATTCTCTAGATAAATTCACTCCTCACTTCGTGAGTCGTGAATTTATCGATAATTTAGAAATCACTCGTGGCATTACTTATGATAAACTTGTTTGATAAATTCGAGGTGAAACACGACTTTGATTGGTTGCAATTAAAAAGTCATTGAAATGTGATTGGTCATTGACTCCCATTTTCGGCGTGAGTTAAATAGTCCTTATAAATATCATATATAGCTTTTATCAGTTGGTCTGGGATTCCATCATATTTGAGGATTTCTAATAATTTGTTAAATATATCATAACATAACAAAGCAAAGTTAAAGAAACAACAATCATTTTAATAAAACATATATTTTGATGATTGTTACTACATATCTGGAAAAGAATATGCATAAATATCCAGACTCTAATGATAATTTAACCTTGTACATGTTAGTTTGTGGTCCGATCCGTTAACGCGGCGACTAAATTAACCCTTAAATTGGCAAAACAATGATTCCTCATGCCAGTTATTCAAATGTTTCGGACCGCAAAGAAAACAAAATCATATAAAACTATAAGTTATTATTGTAGGTTACATTATTACGTAATTTGACACAAACTTAATTTATAATCATTTGTTTTTTATTGTTTTATAAACAATAAATAAATAAATGTATCTTAAATGATACATTGTGAAGTTAAGGGTTAAAAATAAGCTTCAAGAGATTGAAAAGTAGAAGTTTTGTATATGTAATACAATTATCTAAGTCAAAATAAATTGTTTCCATTAACCAAATCAAAATAAATTATTCTATTTTGAAAACGCTATTCAAGCTTTGACTTTATAATATCAAGAACGCAACCGCCATCTTTTATTCTTATTTAAAACCTCCAACGTGTTCTCGCACTCTATGCGTCAATTTATGAACTACATCGCCATCTGGTGTGTAAATTACAATCTACCTATTACTATATACACTACACCGCCATCTAGTACGTGAATAACGAACTATCTCATAGTGCTTATTAGCAAAAATAAAGCGCAGCGCAAACAAGCAACTTTGTAATAAAATCTTTGTGGTTCTCCGTTTTATTTATTTAGTTTATCTATTAACCTACAAAATGGGTTAAAACCCCGAGAAAAAAATAGCTGAACGAATAAACGATTAAAATCATAAGCACATTAAAGTTTATACTAGTCTTCTTCTTCTACTTCATGAAATTAGGCCCTTTTGACCTGTTTTCCAATCAAGTGGAATTTAATGAATCATCCCATCTAGTAAATGGGCGTCCAACACTTCTATGTCCTATTGGTTTGTACTTTAGTAACAGCTGAGGGATTCTCTCTGTAGTCATTCTTTTAACATGTTCATACCAGTTGTTTCTCATGTTGTCAATTCTATTTGTTAAATTAAACATATTTAACTATTTCCTAATATCTTCATTTGTTTTTCTGTCCAAAATTGTCACACCTGCTATTGAATGTAAGAACTTCATTTCTGCAGTTTATATTTTTCTTCTGTCTGAACTGTTAAGAATCCAATTTTCACTGGCATATGTTAAGACAGGCACTGCTATAATTTTATAAAATTTTAATTGTGTGCTCCTCAAAGTTTTATTTTTCAGTGTCCTTTTTATAGTGCCACATGTTCTATAAAATTTAACTAATTTAATATTGATATCTTCCTTCTGGCAGTATGATACGTTGCATCCTAAATAACTGAAATTGTTAACCTGTTGTACTGTACTGTTAGTATTGAGAATAAATAAATAAAAATATAACAATATAGAGGTACCTCAGTGATAATTTCCGCTAAAAGTAAGTAAACATTATGGGTTGCAGATTTGTCCAATTACAATCACAAATACTAGTAAAAGCAATAAAATCATGACCAAAAAACATACTCAAATTGATACCAACATGTGTTTCGCTCTTAAGTGGGGTGATGGGTGAAATTTCTATTTTCTACATTTTTTGAGCTAGAGAGTTGAGTTTTTGCACAAACATTCACTGCATGATACATAATAATGTGTTTTAAGTTTCATTCTTGTGAGACATTTATTTTATAAGTTATAAAATATTATATTAAAAAAATTTACACATAATATAATTAAATGGGTTCCACAAATTTTTAGTGAAATGTCTTGATTTTTTTACAAGACCCCTAAAATATTTAGAAAAACATTATGCATTAGAATTCTTATAATGCGAATACAAAGGGAGAAAAAAAATGTACCTCATGTGTGGAATTACAAAAAAAAAACAATAATTGAATGCATTTAATTTTTTTTATTTCTTAAAATACTATTTGAATCATGAAACTCATGCACTACTTTGTTACTAATTTTTTTAGGAAATGCAGTAAAAATTGGAACCTTCTAGGACAAAATTTGCGAATTCCATTCAATTTTGAATGTACAAAAATGCAGTGAAAATAAGAGTGTCGAAAAACAAGTTTAAAGATTGTGGTAGTAAAAGATTCCGGGCTATGTGGCCGTGGTCTATAACTGGCGTTTCTTCCAGACGTTTCTCCCTCAACTGCGGAGGGCATCTTCAGTGGCGAGCGCTAGAAGATGCCCTCTGCAGTTGAGGGAGAAACGTCTGGAAGAAATGCCAGTTATAGACCACGGCCACATAGCCCGGAATCTTTTACTACCATGATTACCGGCCGTGAAAGCCTGCATTCCACTAAGTTTAAAGATTTGTATGCAGTTTAAATACAAAATAACATGCAGGCCTAATAAGCACTTTAGGGCAATTAGGAGTGTCATAGGCCTCTGAAACTTTGCCAACATATACATTAGAGTACAGGCTATTTTTTTAGTAGAAAAAATGCCAATTTTGATCTCAAATGGTCAATTTTCCATCCATGCCCCCCTTAAACAGAACACCATCAGGATTGACACATCAAGCACAAGAACACAATTAAAAATCAGACCACAAGCTCTGCCTTTTATGTATATACCTGGACTTTTAATGCTTTAAACAAGAACCTTATACGTCTCTTTCGACTCTTTTTAATGTGAAAAAAGATATTTGATCCAAGCTTGGTCTTGTTCAAGTCAATACCTAGTTTGTATTGAACCTGATTCAAACAATGGAAGACAATGCTTCTAGTAAATTCAATGTAGCACGTAACTCCATTTTTATTTTAATACATACCTCACTACCTATTCTCGGAATCACGGAATATTCTATAAATACATTACATTGGGCTTTTTTCGTTGGAGATACGTACTAAAAAATTGTTTCTATCGTATCTCAGTCGTTTTGTCTGCTTAATCATAGGAAATAAAAACATATCAAAACTTTTTTCTTGCCCACCATTATTGTATTTAACAAAAAGAGATTACAGATTGTATAAAAAAAACCTTTCTGAAATATCAAATGAACCCTTAAATTAAAAATGTATCCTATAGGATACGTAAATTGATTTAATATTTTTAATAAATCAAAAGAAAACAGACGAGTAGAAATTGCTTAAAATTGTGTGAAATTACACAATATATCTTATAATAACAGTTGTGAGTGATTTCATTTTCACGGTGGTCCGCCACTCTTAAATAACTGACTCGAGAAAATTATTTGGTTCCAGTTATGGAACATAAAGATAAATACGACAAAAACCCAGGCGATCCTTTTCACTAAATCAACCAGACGGTCACCCATCCAACTAACCTTGGGAACTCAAAATCTTCGCCTAGAACCTTCAGTGAAGTATCTTGGGGTCCATCTGGACCCCAAGCTTACGTTCAAAATTCATATTCGACATCTACAACATAAAGCAAATGCAGCAATTGCAATTTTATACCCATTTTTCAGGTCGAATACATTGTCACGTAAGATCAAGCTTTTACTGTATAAAAGCGTGATCCGCAGCATGCTACTGTACGGATGTGAGGCCTGGAGCATCCTCGCAAAACAGCATAAACGAAGAATACAAATTATACAGAATAAGTGTTTGAAAATAATTTTTCAAGCACCGCGTTTCACAAGGATGACAGACCTACACAACATAGCGCAACTTCCTCATATTGATGCCATGATAACTGAAAATGTAAGCAAGATGCACAAATTTACATCTTTGCATACAAATTTTATGGTACGCAGTATGGGACGCTTGCCCAGTGGCGTGCTGTACATAGAAACATATTCATCCGATTTACTCCTCATTAAATCCAGCCAGAGATTTGGTGATGTGCTCTCACCTGGAGTAGTGTGGCTCATTCCACAATGCTGGATTTCCGACTCTCGGCTTGAAAGCAATGTGGTTTCTGATGTCCTGCTTCAGGTCATCACATCCCTATCTCTGTCCAAATTTCATCACCATTCGCACACAAACGCTAGCGCCGCCAAATAGGCTCGGGTTAAGTGAACTACAACCCCGTAATGATAGCCACTATTAACTTAGCTGCCAAAGAGCCCTAGTGGGTTCTAACATACGCAGCACACTGGGCGAAGCTAGACTTTGCCTTATCCAGTCAGTCAGTCAGACTGTCTGCTTGTCTGGCGGCATGGTTTTTGACGCCCTGCTTTGGATAGTGGAACACCTCATCTCTACCCAATACTACTTCAACACATAAGCAAAATATCAGCGTCCTAACAATGGAGCTGAACTAGTGAGTAAACCCTATATTGATAAACACTAGGGATGCACAGTCATTGCCATCACTCAGCAGCAGCAATTTAAGACTTAAGGTTTTATATTATCTACCCCCCCCCTAATATAATGACTAGAGTAATGTAAAATTGTATAACTCACATAGCATGTATTCATACAGGGTTCAGTTCTATGCCTACGACATAACATTTACCTGAAACAAAACAAATAAATTAGTTTACGTAGTATCTATAATACATATTGTGCTTATAAGCGATATGCGTATGAGAAAAATGTGTTACTACTGAAATATATTTAAAAGAAATATTAAATTAAAAAATCAGTTAAATATTTAAAGAAATGCATCATTTTACATTTAATGTAACTAATGGTTGCCCAGCAAATAGGAATGAGATGCACAAAGAAATTAAACATAGGCTCAATTCTGGAAATGCATGCTATTATGCATTGCAGAGGCTCTTGATGTCCCAACTCCTTTCAAAAAACGTTAAACTGAAAATATATAAAACTATTATTCTACCAGTTATATTATATGGGTGCGAAACATGGACTCTTACTTTAAGGGAGGAAA
This sequence comes from Diploptera punctata, assembly GCA_030220185.1. Taxonomy (NCBI): domain Eukaryota; kingdom Metazoa; phylum Arthropoda; class Insecta; order Blattodea; family Blaberidae; genus Diploptera; species Diploptera punctata. Next base: position 553,315 of record JASPKZ010006829.1, on the reverse strand, counting down.
GGAGATTACAAGTATTTGAGAATAAAGTACTTAGGAAAATTTTTGGACCAAAGAGAGATGAAGAGACAAGTGAATGGAGAAGACTACATAACAATGAACTACATGGTCATTATAGGAATTATATAATAAGAACAGTTAAGTCTCGTAGACTGCGATGGGCAGGACATGTTGCACGTATGGGGAATGAAAGACGTGCATGGAAGCTTCTTGTAGGAAAGCCAGAGGGAAAATGCCCAGTTGGTAGACCAAGAATGAGGTGGGAGAATAACATTAACTATGATTTGAGGGAAGTAGATTACACAGGGAATGATTGGAAAGCATTAGCTAAGGATAGAGATGAATGGAGAGCTTATGTCCGCGCGGCTATGAACCTACGGGTTCGATAGTGCCAGCGAGTAAGTATTATTAATGTTAGTAGTAGTAGCAGCAGCAGCAGCAATAAAGTAGCGGCATTGTAACATATTACTACTGTCTATATCATTAGAGAAATCAGTAAGGATAAGTAATTTGATGAATAATGACTATTACATATATAACCCACAGGACCTTGATCATTATCCTCCTGCTGATTCCAGTTCATTCTCTGTTATAAAATTCCCTGAGATCTATTCCTCCCGCCTTCCAAACTGACTGCTCTCCTATCCTTTTCCAATTACTTTCAAACAATTTATAGTCATTCATATAACCTCTCTAGCTCAATCTTCTTAACCCATTCGCCTCAAAACACGAGGTAGAATCGCTTAACTCTGCTGTTATATATTTTTGCACTATTCTCTACATACCTTGGCAGGATAATATTTTAACATTTATGAATAGTACAAGGATATGTTTTTGCCTTCACCCTTATTGTGATCTAAAGTACCGTTATCGTTTGTTTGTTTTGAGTGCCTGAAAATAGTATAATTTACGGTAACTTAAATCCGGTTTCTGGGGGAATGCATTGAACATTTAAACCTGATTCGAATGGGTTAAGCAATGTGAAAATAACCTATCGATAAATAAACCAGCCGCAAATAAAGAAGTGAGCAAGTGAGTGAGTGAGTGTGGGAGTGAATGTGTGTAAATAAATTTATTTTCAGGAAATTAAAAGAAATCTCGTATGAAATATTATTTATATTAAGATAACCATTTTATAGTGTTATGCTGTGGTTTATCTACGACGCAACGCGCCAGCGCAAAAATTGCTCCCCATGTATTTAAATGGAGGTGGTTTATCTACAACGCAAATTGCTGGCGCAAAAAAATTTGCGCTGACATGTCGCGTCGTGTTTTGGAATCTCTTGAATCCAGGACGCAATTTGCCAGCGCAAACAAAGAATATAGAAGATATTACCCGTACTTATTGGTGTAATTGCTAAAAACGAATTAAGATTTTATAACAAAATGTCGGAAATACAGTACTTGTTTTATAACTTTCCAATTTTAACGACGAAAGTTAGATAGTTTTGTTGCAAATCATCGAGTTCTATACATGTTTTATACAATATGAGCATGAAGGAGTACAGAGATGTACAGAAAAAAGTTATTGTGGCTTGAACTTAGTCAAGAGATAAATAAAAGCTGTTACTTTTTCTGTCTTTACTAATATTTCGAATTATTTTAATCGTTTTGCAACGACACTTGAAACTTTTTTAATGAAGAAAATTTTAATATGTTTATCTATGTACACAAATTATGACTTTTCCTCTCAATTTATTCTCAAAGTTCTTTATTAGAATTAAAGTTGGCATACGTGAACGCTCATAAAATTAAATCCACCAGATGCCAGGACATATGTGTGAATGACCAACATTTGCATTTAATTCCAAACCATATTTTAAGAAAATAAATGTTCAATCACTTCATTTTGTTAGATTCCGATGGATCAGTTTAGTGTACATCAGATTAATTTATAGTTTACTAAATAGTATGTATGTAATTTATTTTATTAGGTTATGCAGGGACAGGTTTGTATACATTAGTTTTTGTAAACACATTTGGAAATTTATTATGAACGTTGGTCATTTTGATTTTCCATATATGTGGTGCCATCTGGCGACAATTCCATAAACATATGCGCTGTAACGTATGCGCTCCATGCTGAACCAGCATCACGCCGAGCGAAACGCGAATTCGCGTCACGTCGGGCGCGACACGCTGTATAATAAACCGTAGCATTAGTGTATGCTGATGATGTAGTATTATTGAGTGACAGCGAGGAGTTACTAAAAACCAAGACATACACTCTATTGAGTAACACTAAGAAATTAGGACTGGAAATAAACATCAATAAAACTAAATATATGGTCACACATAGAAATTCATTATATAATGGAAATTGACAACTAATGCCAAATGAGAGAAATTTTCAAGAAGTGGCTGAATTCAAATATCTAGGAGCAATAATTACAAATAGGAATTAGATACACAAAGAAATTAAATATAGACTCAGTTCTAGAAATGCGTGCTATTATGCATTACAGGGACTCTTGTCCCAACTCCTTTAAAAAAAGTTAAACTGAAAATATAAAAAACTGTAATTCTCCCAGTTATATTATATGGATGCGAAACATGGACTCTTACTTTAAGGGAGGAAAGGAGATTACCAGTATTTGAGAATAAATTACTTATGAAACAGATAGCGCATTTCATTTTAAAATAAATGTAAAGAAGTCAACAAATTCGATAAACAAATCAGTCTGAAATAAAGGAGTAAGTAAGCGTGTATATAGTTTTCTTCCATTCTAAGAAATTAAAAATTGCTCAGATCAAAATATTACTTCTATTGAGATGAGAAAACTGTGTTTCTAAACTAAATCAATTATTTTTTAAAAATAGATATACAACTAGTGTATTTCATTATATTAAAGAATAATATTTATAATGAAGTTATTAATATGATTCAGTTAGAATAACATTTTGTGATAATATAACATTTCCATACACAAAAGGACAACTAAATAAAAATCATCCATATTTTGTACAGGATTGATTCCAAAGCAAACAAAAAAATTGTAACTTATTCTTCATTATTGTATGAATATAATTTTTTTTTAAATAATTGAACTAAAATAAATAAAGTTTGAAATAAAAAATATATGCTTGAAGTGAAGACTGCAAAAAGAAAATTTAAAACAAGAATAAAAAAAATCGCCCGAACAGGGACTCGAACCCTGGACCCTTAGGTTAAAAGCCTAATGCTCTACCGACTGAGCTATCCGGGCTACGAGCGAATAGTCTCCAAATAGCTCTAGACAAGAGGTTGCGCGTGATTCTCTAACTAGTACTTAACTCTGCCACTAGATGGTGATGTTCTTCATTACACTAACAACTTGTATTTTACTCGGTAGGATGGCGGAAGAGTTGCTATTGTGAACAATGCACTTCGCTTTTCAATGATTGATCCGTCGACGACCAGCCTGATTTCAGCTCATTACGTGATTAAAGGTCATGATTTATTACTTATCCTTCAAGATTGGAAATATAACTTTTATATTACCTTATTAAAGCTTTATTAGGTGTGATATATCCAATCAAAAGGAAACTAAGAGTCTAGTCATTGACTCTGGAATTTTAACAACTTTACTTGCGTCTTATATGAAAAATATTTGTTAAATTAAGAAACATTCAAAATGTTACATGTTTAAGGAACATTGTAATACGTAGAAATGTAAGAAAACGAAAATCATTATTTTCTGTGGTCTCGAGGTAGCGTGCTGCCTTGTCACGCAACAGGCCCGGGTTCGATCCCCGGTCGGGGACGTTTCTCTGGGTGAGGTTTTTATCGGGATTCTTCCTCGCCTGTAAGACAAATGTCAGGAAAACTTTAAGGCTCAAACGGTCCCCGAAATCATATGGCCATCATCATCCTTCACCGGTGTGGAAAGCAACGGGAAGCTACCACACCAATTCACTAGTAAAGCTGGAAGCATAGCATGAAAATGCTACGATTGCAGTGAAGGACCTGCCTTCGGGCAGAATTACTGTGGATGGTGGAACACAAACTTAAGAATCGATACTTTTAAAATTCATGACGAAACACACTTGAGGTTACTATGTAAAATTTATAATATAAAAATAGAATGCCTGAGATCTCATTCTTCCTCAGTTTTGGATTTGGGGTGTCGAGTACTATTCTATTTTTACATTATAAATATTAAACCTAAAAATTCCTGACAATATTTTATTCCATATACGTTTTTTTTATATAATTGGTTGGATTATATTTCAGCGGATGTGTTATAATAATAATACTTTGTCTCCAATGAAAATTTTTATCTATTATATAACTTATTAATTTAAAAATATACGAATTTATAATGACTATTTAACTCATGCCCCAAATGGGAGTCAATGACCAATCACGTTTCAATGATTTCTGTTTTACAACCAATCAGAATCGTGTTTCACCAAATATTTATCAGTGTTATGATTACCATATTAAAGAAAGCTCCTCCTTACAATATTGCGTTCCTTTGGCAATAAATAGTATGATCTGGTTGCAGTGATAAACAAATGAAGCAGTAGAAGCGTACCTATCGTTTCTCATTTGTTTTCAAACATCGCCGTTTACATTAAATATATAAATATTTTAAAATAACTATAGTTAAATAATGATTTGTGAGTAAACAGCTTAATTTTATTCGTTAAATAGTCCTAACAAATGCCACTCTTGATTTCCAAATTCTCTAGATAAATTCACTCCTCACTTCGTGAGTCGTGAATTTATCGATAATTTGGAAATCACTCGTGGCATTACTTATGAAAACACGAAATATCAAATTTTCTGTACTTTAGGAAATCCAATACTTCAATATCTATTGTATTGTAAGCCCATGTTTTCCCTTTATAGAGATTTAGGCGCTCTCCCCCTACAGGGAAAAATTTGAACTATACTAATTTAGTTACACTTGTTTTCGTATATATGTCATTTTGAGTGGTCCGTGGTCAGCGTTCCGCCTCATACTGACATAGGAAACCAAGGTAGTACTACGACCGGAAAATTCTGTAAATTTTGCTTAGAGGCCTTTTCATTCAGGCTTATGGATCTTTTACGAGCCTGAAAATCTTCAGACTCGGGACCCACGGCTTAAAGTCCCTCCCGGAGGACTTGCTCCTTGGATTTTTCCGTCCTAAAAAATCCATCGACCCCGGCCGGGTTTGAACCCGGGACCCCCAGGACCAGAGGCAAGGAGCATAACCACTAGTCCACCGCGGCCGATCTACTAATGTATTTACTAAATAATATAGGCTAGATATCTGGGCAATATACTACCGTATAGATATATAAATGTACAGTATAAACAAAGCCACCCTTTAATTTTCTATCTCATTTCATTATTTTGCGATTTTACAAAAAGGCAAAGAAATTAAACATTACAGAACCATGTAATGTAATATTCACAAAAACGGACGCAGCTTTCGGCAACACATGAATAAACCATGACAAATATATAACCCAAATAGCCTTAACATTTCCATACTTACTTACTTACTCACTGGCACTATCGAACCCGTAAGTTCATGGCCGCGCGGACATAAGCTCTCCATACATCCCTATCAATTATATACCATTAGAGTTCACCGCTCTACCATCTGAGCTGTTACGATTGACTAAAAAGACAAGTCCGCAACCTATTATACCAGTTTTCATTTTTTTTTTCTGATGATTCTGGCCAGGATTTTAGAAACAAAATATGAAATTATTGTATTGTCACGGATCCTTTACAAATACACAAAGTTTCAAGTCGATCCAATGTTTCTAAGTGGGTGAAAATCGTGTTCACAAATTCCGTTACATAGATACAAAGACACTTTTTTTTTATTTTCTCATGATTCTGGCCATGATTTTAGAAACAAAATATGAATTTTTTGTATTGTCATGGGTCTTTTACAAGTATACAAATTTTCAAGTCGATCCAATGATTTTAAGTGGGCGAAAATCGCGTTAAAAGATTCAGTTACATAGATAGATACAGGTCAAGCTAATATAAAGCGTGTAATAAGTAATCTCTTGTTGTTAGTTTTCATCTGATTTTTTTATAATTATTAAATGAATGAAACCAATTGATGTATGTTAAAAGATACATTTTGAATTTAAGGGATAAAATACTTTGATGGAAAAAATGGCTGAAAGTAAGTCCCCATATTTACAAAATGGTCCCTGAAAGCGTAATTCAAAACTAGTCCGTCATAAGCTTAGCAGGAAAAGAATTGCAATAGAGTCAATGTAATAACTTTTATTGCCACATCAAAATTCTCAAGTAGCTGCTAAAAACATGCTTAACAGGATATAACAACTACTACAACTGCTATTATCAAATATACAGTTATTTTTATGCGGTGAAAGTTGACCGCTGTTGTCTAAATATATCGAGGCAAAATATTTAAACGTTTCAACATAGGAGCAATTAACATGCGATGTTAACAGAATAAAAATGATAGTTTCGGTATGAGTAATACAGTAATTCCATAGTAAGATATCCTTATATAATGGTCATGACAAGACAGTTGAACCACCTGTCGATGACCTAATGAAAGACACGGTTAAAAGAACGAATTCAGTACCATAACGTTCATATTTCATAGGAACGGGAGCAAAGCATTGCTGGTTACAAGATTAATTAGATCAAATGACTGGATATATTTAAGGGGGTCATTAAAACATGTACTATATTTTAAATCATTAGGACTGGAAGTAAATATCAATAAAACCAAATATATGGTCACACATAGAAATATATTATATAATGTAAATGGTCAGCTAATGACAAATGAGGGAAATTTTGAGCAATTGGCAGAATTCAAATACCCAGGAACAATAATCACAAATAGGAATGAGATGCACAAAGAAATTAAACATAGGCTCAATTCTGGAAATGTGTGCTATTATGCATTGCAGAGACTCTTGATGTCTCAACTTCTTTCAAAAAACGTTAAACTGAAAATATATAAAACTATTATTCTACCAGTTATATTATATGGGTGCGAAACATGGACTCTTACTTTAAGGAAGTATTTGAGAATAAAGTACTTAGGAAAATTTTTGGACCAAAGAGAGATGAACAAACAGGTGAATGGAGAAGACTTCATAACAATGAACTACATGGTCTTTATAGGCAGCCAGATATAATAAGAACAGTAAAGTCTCGTAGACTGCGATGGGCAGGACATGTTGCACGTATGGGGAATGAAAGACTTGCATGGAAGCTTCTTGTAGGAAAGCCAGAGAGAAAACGCCCAGTTGGTAGACCAAGAGTGAGGTGGGAGAATAACATTAACTATGATTTGAGGGAAGTAGATTATACAGGGAATTATTGGAATGGATTAGCTCAGGATAGGGATGTATGGAGAGCTTATGCCCGCGCGGTCATGAACCTACGGGTTCGATAGTGCCAGTGAGTAAGTAAGTAAGTACTATATTTTAAATGGCAATTTCAAATCTCACACAAGCTCTGTAATGAACCAAATAAATATTAATATCACGAAACTGAATTTATGTCTCCATAAATTGTTGAAATAAATAACTCATGAATCAGATTTCTGTTACCAGCTTATTAAACCTTCCGATAACCATTTTCTCAATTTATGCCTATCCATCCATAGTAATTCTGCCCGAAGGCAGGTCCTTCACTGCAATCATTGTATTTTCATGCTATGCTTGCAGCTTTACTAGGGAATTGTAGGTGTGGTAGCTTCCCCTTGCTTTCCACACCGGTGAAGGAGGATGATGATGATGATGATGATGATAATGATAAGAATGATGATGATGACCATGTGATTTCGGGGACCGTTTGGGCCTTAAAGCTTTCCTAACATTTGTCTTACAGGTGAGGTAAAACCCCGATAAAAACCTTACCCGAAAAACTGCCCCGACCGGGGATCGAACCCGGGCCCGCTGCGTGACAAGGCAGCACGATATCTCGAGACCATAGCATCGTATTAATACTGAACAAAAGATTTTGGACCCATAGCCACTCTAAATCATACTTTCGAATTCCAATAATATACCTAAAGGATCAATCCATAGTAATTCTGCCCGAAGGCAGGTCCTTTACTGCAATCATAGCATTTTCATGCTATGCTTGCAGCTTTACTAGGGAATTGTGTAGGTGTGGTAGCTTCCCGTTGCTTTCCACACCGGTGAAGGATGATGATGGTGATGATGATAATGATAAGGATGATGATGGTGATGATGGCCATATGATTTCGGGGACCGTTTGGGCCTTAAAGTTTTCCTGACATTTGTCTTACAGGTGAGGAAAAACCCCAATAAAAACCTCACCCAGAAAAACTGCCCCGACCGGGGATCGAACCCGGGCCCGCTGCGTGACAAGGTAGAACGCTACCTCGAGACCACAGCGGTGGACACCTAAAGGATAAATAAAGGTAAATACTCTCCATTAAGGGTTGATTTCACCAACATAAATAACTGTACTACGCCAGTTTTCCCTTGTATAATGCATAGCTTAAACTGGTGTAATACAGTTACCTTTGTTGGTGAAACCAGCCCTAACTCGCTGTGGTCTTGAGGTAGCGTGCTGCCTTGGCAAGCAGCGGGTCCGGGTTTGGTTCCCGATCGGGACAGGCTCCTGGGTGAGGCTCTTTCGGGATTTTTCCTCACGTGTATGACAGATGTCAGGAAGCTTAGGGCCCAACGATCCCCAAAAATCATCCGGTCATCATCATCCTTCACTGATGTGGAAATCAACGGGAAGCTACCACAACTATAATTCCCTAGTAAAGCTTAAAAGCATAGCATGAAAATGATATGATTGCAGTGAAAGACCTGCCCTAAAACATAATTACTATGGATGGAACGGGCCATGAAAGTCCAAAGGGGATGTTTCTTAACCAATGGAACAAGGTAGGTTAGGCTCCTGGGTGAGAATCTTTCGGGATTTTTCCTCACGTGTATGACAGATGTCAGGAAGCTTAGGGCCCAACGATCCCCAAAAATCATCCGGTCATCATCATCCTTCACTGATGTGGAAATCAACGGGAAGCTACCACAACTATAATTCCCTAGTAAAGCTTAAAAGCATAGCATGAAAATGATATGATTGCAGTGAAAGACCTGCCCTAAAACATAATTACTATGGATGGAACGGGCCATGAAAGTCCAAAGGGGATGTTTCTTAACCAATGGAACAAGGTAGGTTGGCTAGTCCTACACTCCGGTCAACTTTACCTCCAAGAAAGATAACAATGCTCTTTTTATGAGCGTTTAAATGGATGAAAAAATCTCCACTCCTTTCCTATCGGGAATCAAACCTTACGAGCAGTCCACCCAACTTGTAGTCACACCCCGTACCGTCTAAGCACTTGGCCCACAGAATGATTATATCATAGATACTTATTCTTTAGGTTTATCGAACACTAGGTTAAATCCAGTGCGGGCATAAGTTTTCCATACATCCATATTCTGAGCTAGTGTTTTCCTATCATCCTTTGCATAATTTACTTTCCTCAAATCATAGTTAATGATATTCTCCCACCCCATCTCTATGCTTCTCAATTATTTGATTGATAGTGAAAATGCAATCTGAACAGGATCTGCCTTTTCTGAATCCATTTTGGCTACTAGAATAATACTTCCCATAATTACATTTAAACGGTTTAGATTGAATGTATCATAAGCAAAATTCCATACATTATTTTAGTTCGTTTATGGAAAAGATTTATACGTTTAGGTTATAAAACTGGGCTTTTCCCCTCTGGTTTTCCTATAAGAAACTCCCATGCCACTCTTTCATTCCCCATTCTTGCCACATTTAAATAATAATCTAAACTTGATAATTATTATTCAGTTAAGAGCATGTTCATTGATAATGGTGTGCATGATCACTTAAGGTTGCCTAGACCGAGGACCTCATGCTGACAATTCTTATAGTCAACACAAATTATAGTATTGCATTTAATATATAAAGAATGTTTGTTTGTTTGTTTGTTTGTTTGTTCGTGTTTATGCGCGGCCATACCGTTGATCCGATTGTGATGGGGCTTTTTGCAAAATGTTTAGGAGATTCCCGGGATTAACATAGGCTATACGAGAGTTGTGATACTCAACTCCTACACCCTTAAAAACCGCCCTTTGTAGTGGAAAACGTGAAAAAAGTAGCTCTTTGGACGCTTAAATGGCTTACGCTGCCTAAACCATAGCAAATACTCAAAATTAATATACACAGAATTGAATATCTCAAAAAGATCTACAAAAAAGTCCGCCACAGCATATGTTTCTCTCTTACGGATAACTCACAATAACCATTTTTGTCTTTTATTGAAGCCAAGAAGATCGAGACAAGTACGTAGATTCCTGTGCAAGCATAGCAGCACATGGCGGGTATTCTTTTACGGATAACTCACAATAACGAATTTTGTCTTTTAGCTCATTTATGCCAAGAAGATCGAGATAAGTAGATTCCTGGGCAATGCCGGGTAATCTTAAAATAATTACGATACACAATTATAATTATTTTTCATTTCACTTATTCAACTAATCATAAGAAGTACAATATTTTTTGTCTTTCAGCTCATTTATGTCAAGAAGATCGGGATAAGTAGATTCCCGGGGGCAACACCGGGTAATCAACACGAGGTACCTAAAAAAATATAAGTTTATAATTATTTTTCCTTCTACTTATTCAACTAAACATAAAGTACATCAATTTTCATTTATTTAGGCGTAGCAGCGCACGCCGGGCATTAGCTATCTATTTATAAATATGATTTTGTTTAACTGTAAAACTTTTCTAATCTGTTTAAGTCGCTATTTAAGGTGGTATGAATAGGTTCACTTGAATTTCCACATCTTAAAACACCAAGACACTTTCCATTTGTGAACACACGTGTCGTGTACAATGACTCACGCCAATAACCCGTACCAAAAATGGAGACAGTACCGGTATCTTCTCAGCCATATGCACCTATAGGTATTATTTTCTTTTTTTGCGGATGAGCCCATGTAGGATTATGCAAAGTACTTAGAGGCGTTTCCTTTGAGCCCAAATTTGTTTCATTCTTTTGCTATGAGCTTGTTTTCTATCATCTGTCCAAGTTGTTCCAGTTTTTTTCTTCGGTTCGTCCTCTTGGTCAACTTGCCACTTATTCACCTTAATTCTAAATATCTTGGGATATCTTCTTTAGTAATTCCTGCCAATTTTTAGTCATTTTTGACTTCATCAATCCACTTCATAGTATCCACTAAAGCTTTACTTCTGTTTTCGTAGAATTCCATTATCTGTTTTGTAAGCCAATTTGAGTTAATTCGTTTAATATGGCCATAAAATGTTAACCTTCGTTTTCTAATATCACTATGAATGTCTGTATATATTTTTATTTCCTTTTTACTTCTGAGTCTAAATGACTTGTGGACCTAAAACTTTTCTTATAATTTTGCATTTTTTTTTCACTATATTTTCGATATATTTTTTTCTGTTCAAAATTAATGTTTCTGCTCCATAGATGCACTCTGGTTTAATTACAGTGTTATATTATTATTACTCACTGACACTATCGAACCTGTAGGTTCATGACCTGCGGACAAAAGCTCTCCATACACCCCTATCCTAAGCTAATGTTTTCCAGTCATCCCCTGTATAATCTACTTCCCTCAAATCATGGTTAATGTTATTCTCCCACCATATTCTTGGTCTCCAACTGGGCGTTTTCTCTCTGGTTTTCCAACAAGAAGCTTTCGTCCCCCACTTTCATTCCTCATTCGTGCCATATGTCCTGGTAAGCACAAGATTGCTAAAATTTTAATTCTAAAATTATGCCTATAACTGAATGCTTTGTTATTGGGATATTTATTTTCTCAATGTTCTACCAATGCTTACAAGAAGTAAAAGAGAATCATATAGAAAAAGTGAAGACATTGAAAATAAAATAAATAAATTTAATTATATTTGTGTGGCACCATAAAACGAAGTCTAAAAGGAACTAGAAAGGATACACTTTAAACATTTTATAAAACAATGGCGATTCCAACACTACTATATGGATCGGAACATTGGGTCTTAACCAATAACCAGGAACGAAGAATATAATCGTCAGAAATTAGGTTTCTCAGGAGTGTAGTTGGCTGTACAATAATGGATCAAAGGCGAAGTGAGGATATACGAAGAGAACTGAATATATTCAAACTATTAGATAGAATTACACAATACGGAGATGAATGGATGGACCACATCAATAGAATGGATAACAATAGAATTCCGAAACAGATTCTTTATTACAAACCACTAGGACGAAGAATTGTTGGAAGACCCAGTAAAAGATGGACAGACCAATTCCAATATGTGATCGGAACAGATCAACAGGTCTAATCCTTGATGCTGATGATGAAGTAAAAGAGGGGAATGCAGCAACCTTGTAAGAACAAGGTTCATCATCATCATCATCATCACTCCAAGGATTAGGCAATTGCCCGTTCCGACTTCATATTGCATCAGCCCAACGTCTTCTAGGTCTTCCAACATCACGCCTTCCTCTTGCTTGATAATTTCTGGCTAACAATGGATATCTCTCCTTGCTCATTCCATCCATGTGATCAATCCATTTCTGTCTGTAATTCGTGACTTTATCCAACAAAGGCTGTACTTTCAATTCTTCTCTTATATCCTCATTTCTTATTCTATCAAGTCTTGTACATCCTTTTACTTGTCTTAGGAACCGCATCTCTGCCGTCTGTATTCTATCCTTCTGTCTTTTCACTGGAGCCCAAGTTTCACATCCATACAATATTGTGGGAACCGCCATAACATTATACATTTTTATCTTGGTTTCTTTTCTAATTTTATTTTTGAATGTTCTCTGTATTGTTCCACACACCGTCTGAAATTTATTTATTTTGGAGTCAATATCTCTTTCCACATTGTAGCCAACATCACAGCCCAAATATTTGAAACTAGACACCTGTTCTATACTTTGATTTTCTAAAATAATTGGAAGAGCAAGGTTACAATTTTATAATATAGACGTATAAATATTTTCCATAAACGAACTAAAATTATGTAGGAATTTTGCTTATAATAAATTCAAAACTTATTCTGTAAGATAAGAATTGTGGGTACGGATAAATTACTCGTAGATCAAGCGAACTTTTAAAATAATTTTAATTTCGTACGATGATTGCTGAATTGAAAATGATACCCGTAACCTAAACGCTATTTATTGAAATATTTATTTTCTTAATATGTTCTACCTACACTTTTAGCAAGAGTTGTGAAAAAGAGGCATGAAGCATCCCTGTTCTTACACTAGAACTTTGTAATATAGTCAACTTTTATAAGATTCATGATGTGTTCCGTTGAGGTATTATTCAAAATTAAAGTATAAAATTATGGAATATTTACCTGAAAGGTCCGTCTCCTCAACTTTTTAAATAATTTATCTGTAGCGCTTTCGGGACTAGTCCCATCATCAGCAGGATTCAAAACTGGCGTTTCACTGAAGATCTGGTAGAGGGGGTTACATGTACTGGGTTCGTTTTCGTTTATCAGATTGTCGTTGTTGTTAACTGCTTTCAAAATTTCCATCTCCTCGAGTATGTTTATCTTCGCTGGATTATTTTCTCTGTGCATTAACTGTCAGGGTGTTTTCGATATCTAACATATCATGTCCTTCATGGATAACATGTTTTGCTATAGCTTGATACGTTATCCATGAAAACACCCTGACAGTAGTGCACAGAGAAAATAATCCAGCGAAGATAAACTTACTCGAGGAGATGGAAATCTTGAAAGCAGTTAACAACTACGACCGTCTAATAAACGAAAACGAACCCAGTACGTGTAACCCCCTCTACCAGATCTTCAGTGAAACACCAGTTTTGAATCCTGCTGACGATGGGACTAGTCCCGAAAGCGCTACAGATGAATAACTAAAAAATTTGAGGAGACAGACATTTTAGCTAAATATTCCATAATTTTATACTTTAATTTTGTAATATAACTTAAATGTAATGTTCTTCACCTAACTTGCTGAAATAGTACAATGGGATTCTGCATATATTCCAGCAGAATTAGTAGCAGCATTTTTTTTTTTGGCGCGATGGTGCGTTTTGTCGTACTTACAGCAATGGCGGTCATGATTGAAAATCAACATCCTACATTTCGGGGTTGCCAAACGAAATAACTATACTGTAATAAAATAACTACAGGGCAAGTCAAAATGTTGTGCAGGTTTTCAGAAATTTATTATGTGAAATGTAATGAACATATAATATTGTGAGACATATTGTATGAAAGGTAAACTCTCAAAGTTTTTTTTAAAATATTCACAGATGTTCTATGTGAGCGCCTTTTGTTACACGACAGATGTCAAGCCGATATTCAATCTCCTGCCAAACTTTCTGTAGCAGTCCGCGGTCGATATCAGCAATGGCTGCTGTGATGCGGGCACGCAGTTCATGCAGTGTTGTTGGAAGTGGTGGTACGTAAACATGATCCTTTACAAGACCCCACATGAAGAAATCACACGGGGTTAGATCTGGTGAACGAGGTGGCCAATGAATGAGTTGTTGATCACCCTGAGATGCACGGCCTATCCAGCGTTGTGGTAAAGCCGTATTCAAATGGTCTCGAACACTGCCATGGTAATGTGGAGGGGCACCATCCAACTGCAGAATGAAATCAGGACTATCCGCTTCAAGCTGCGGAAGGAGCCATTGTTGTAGCATATCAAGGAAAACATGTCCGTTCACAGTACGTTCATGAAAGAAAAAGGGCCCATAAACCTTTGCATGGGAAATGGCACAAAAGACATTCACTTTCGGAGAATCGCGTTGATGTTCCAGAGTTGCATGGGGGTTACCAGTTCCCCAAATCCTTACATTGTGTCTATTCACTTTTCCTGAAAGGTGGAAAGTCGCTTCATCACTGTAAACTACCCTCTCATGGAACTCATTCTCTTCCATTAATGCGAGAAAATCAACACAGAAGGACGCTCGCAAAGCATAATCGGCGGGTTTTAAGGCTTGAACCAGTTGCAAGTGGTAGGGTTGCAAGTGGTAGGGTTTCATCTGTAAACGTTTCCGGAGAATCCGCCATACAGTTTTTTGTGGTAGTTGAAGTTCTGTCGCTCCCCGGTAGGTGGATTTCTGTGGACTCCGCACGAAGCATGTGCGAACGCGTTCGACTGTCTCTTCACTCGTCGACGGACGGCCAGTCGATTTTCGTTTACAGATACAGCCTGAATCCCTAAATTGTGTGTACCACTTACGAATGGATCTCCCATCCGGCGGGTCTTTATCGTATCTGGTACGGAAATGTCGTTGAACACTAGTCACAGAGTTGTTTACATGGTAATCAAGCACACAGAAAGACTTCTGATCCCCAGTCAACACCATTTTCCTTTACTGCTCTGCTGTTGACATCTTGCGGGTGAACGCGGAACTTTAGAAGTGGACAACTAAACTTTGAGAGTTTACCTTTCATACAATATGTCTCACGATATTATATGTTCATTACATTTCACATAATAAATTTCTGAAAACCTGCACAACATTTTGACTTGCCCTGTATACTGCAATATTACATATTACAAAACGCGTGTGGGAAGTAAAACCACTGCCCTCTATGCATACTACATACAATGTACAGTATATACAAAAAATATCCAAAAGGTAGTGTTAATATATATTTTACGAAACAAATCACTGCATTTTATGTGAACTGAACTTTATTTGAAACAATATAAAACAATAAATACGTACTTGCGGTCATGTTATCAATAATCGTTGTCAAGGCCTCCTGTTGTTTCAACTAATAAACATTGCCCACACTGTTAACGTTATTCAATTGTTTATAATGAACGCAAATATTTCCAACAAAGATATTATTTTACTATTATTTATTATTTTGAAAACACCATCGCGCAAAAAATAATGCACAACGTATGTTTGTGAAGTGTTTTACAGAATATTGGAAATTAAAAGCTTCGCTATCGCTCGGTTTTCAAACATTTGCCTCGCTTCTGTAAAAACCACTTCCCAATCTCGCATCGTAATATAGTATTTTATGATTATAACTTTGGAAATATTCGTAGAATGCAGGCTTTCACGAACGGAAATCATAATTTCCCTCGGCTGGGAAAAACGCCAGTTAAAGACCACGGCCTTATAGTCCAAAATTTTTTAATAGTATTTGGAAATCTTTCTCATTATACTTC
This sequence comes from Diploptera punctata, assembly GCA_030220185.1. Classification (NCBI taxonomy): domain Eukaryota; kingdom Metazoa; phylum Arthropoda; class Insecta; order Blattodea; family Blaberidae; genus Diploptera; species Diploptera punctata. Next base: position 537,166 of record JASPKZ010006829.1, on the reverse strand, counting down.
AATCTAATATGGTACGTTACCTGATTATTTTATTGTAAATAGAATAGATACCGCAAGAAAGGACTTAGAATATATTTTAAGTGTTTCTAGCTTTAGAATCTCCCTCATTATAACAATGTAATTAATAGGTACAACAATGTAATAAATACTTTATGTTCTAAAAATTTTCCTTTTTATCTGTTAACCTCTACACAAAATCATACATCGCTTAAAGCACATTTAATTTTAACATCACCTTAAATTGGCAACGCTTTTCGTGTATTGATTGGCGTCCAAATTACAAATGTATTCCCAGTCTAGTGTAAAGCCTGCAGATATAATATGTATGTGAACTACGGTGCATTCAGAAAAAAAAAAAGTTGCATCCTACGGTAGGAGGACAAATGTAAACCATTCCACACCTCTAAAGAAATAAAAATGTATATTTTAAATCTTACTTACTTACTTATTGGCACTATCGAACCCGTAGGTTCATGGCCGCGCGGACATAAGCTCTCCATACATCCCTATCTTGAGCTAACGCTTTCCAATCATTCCCTGTATAATCTACTTCCCTCAATTCATAGTTAATGTTATTCTCCCTCCTCATTCTTGGTCTACCAACTGGGCGTTTTCCCTCTGGCTTTCCTACAAGAAGCTTCCATGCAAGTCTTTCATTCCCCATACGTGCAACATCTCCTGCCCATCGCAGTCTACGAGACTTAACTGTTCTTATTATATCTGGCTTCCTATAAAGACCATGTAGTTCATTGTTATTCAGTCTTCTCCATTCACCTGTCTGTTCATCTCTCTTTGGTCCAAAAATTTTCCTAAGTACTTTATTCTCAAATACTTGTAATCTCCTTTCCTCCCTTAAAGTAAGAGTCCATGCTTCGCACCCATATAATATAACTGGTAGAATAATAGTTTTATATATTTTCAGTCTAACGTTTTTTGAAAGGAGTTGAGACATCAAGAGTCTCTGCAATACATAATAGACGCATTTCCAGAATTGAGCCTATGTTTAATTTCTTCGTGCACCTCATTCCTATTTGTGATTATTGTTCCTAGGTGTTTGAATTCAGCCACTTCCTCAAAATTTCCCTCATTTGTCATTATCTGTCCATTTCCATTATATAATGAATTTCTACGTGTGACCATATATTTAGTTTTATTGATATTTACTTCCCGTCCTAATTTCTTAGTGTTACTCAATAGTGTGTGCGTGTTGTCCTTTAGTATCTCCTCGCTATCGGCCAATAATACTACACCATCAGCATAAAAATCTATATACCATAAATTATCCTGTATTCCTGTTTGAATTTCTTCACAGTGGAATATTCCAAATCTTGTTATTAAGAAATGTAGCTCTAGGAATATGCAATATATATCTCCTCTCGGTACAGCTGTCACAATCAATGTACATGTGTCTATGTGTGTGTGTGTATATATATATATATATATATACACACACACACACACACACACACACGCGTAAAGTAAAGTAAGTAAAGTGATCCCACAACAGGCCCGGAGGTCCTTGGGGTAGTAGGAAGTTAAGGCTCCCACTTTTTCTAGACAATCGGCACTTTACGTCGGCCGGGTTGTCAGCCCTGCGTGACGGCCGCCTTTACCCCCAGAACAAGTGTCTGGTACTCATTTCCGTTAGAGGCTGAGTCGGCCCCAGGGCCATAGTGCCGCCAGAGGGTTTGGGTCAGTTTAAAAATCCTGACCCCAACGGGACTTGAACCCTCGACCCTCCGGCTTGTAGCTCAGTGCCTTAACCACTACGCTACGGCGTGCCCCCACACACACATATAACCTATGTCAATTTCAGTCAGAAAAATCTAGCATTTAACAACAGTGATTAATATGTAAAGGAGCTTATAAATTATGAAGATGTTTCCATATTTGAATAAAATAACAATGCTATTTCATAGTTACAACACTAATGATAATCACTGTAATTAAACAAAATTCAAATCCTTTAATTAAAAGAAGGAAAACAACAAATTCAAAACACGGGTCCAAATTACCCGAAGTTCCTCTATATAAATTCAAAAATATCTTAAGTACATTTATTTTGTATAACTGTTTATATAAAAATTGTTCTACTATTTCGTAAGTTCACTAAAGGATCGTATCTATGAACGCATTAGACCGTAAAAGTCGTTCTCAGCTTGTACTCTGCTGAGAAAGTTGCATCCAAATACTTTTTTGCTTACTCAAAAATCTGTTCATTCGATAATAATTGTTGAAATTCCTAAGCTACCTGGCGAGGTGACTTTGCAGAGAACGAATTGTGAGCAACCCGATGGGAACCGATGGTAACCGATTTACTTTGAAACCTTGCTGCTTTATCCAAGATGAAGGACCTTGAAGACTTCGATTGTTTTTGGTATACGCGGAGAAGAGGAATTTGATAGTCTACCAAAGAATTCAACTGGAAGGACAGGAGAATCGGCGTAATATCGCGCGACGCAACCGCCGTTATATACGGTTTTATTTGCGGGACGCAAACGTAAATGCGTTCCTCTAGCAGACGAAAATAACGGAAGTGGTTTTATCGGTGAGAATTCTGGGTAATTTCTTGACAATATTACGAAAAAACTACTTTCATGCATGACCAGTCAGCGACTCGCTAATTCGAACTTTGCACGTTCTTACGGAAAACTCAGCTCATCAGAGACTAATGTATTTGCATGCGGCCCTAATATAATAATCGTGGTTTAGGCGTTATGTCTCGATGGCATGCCATCGCTTTTGGGGACTTTTTTCTTTTTCTTGCCATGGCGCGATAGGCCTAGAAGGCGCTTGACCTAACATCCGGCTGCTGGTCTCACATCCTAAGTGTTAATAAGTGGTAGACGATCATTCAGCCAGCGACATGTGGTCAGCAAGTCGCTTCCCCCAGCTGTTACAGCTGGTTTTCTCAACCTGGAGACCCAAATGCCTTACAATGCTGGGCGGGCATCGGTCCCATACTGGTCGAAATTCTACGAGAAAATTTATTCCCCAATGGAGACCCGAACTAGAGCCAAGTTCCGTAGCTCAGCGCCAAGGCTTCTCGTCTCAACCACTCGGCTACGGCGGGGGGGGGGGCAAAGAGAGTCATACCTCAATGAAATTCAATCGCGCAACTCTATATATATACATAAACACATAATTTTATATGCATCCTATATTGATTAATATTCAGTAATATTATCTCTATTAGGTTTTTTAGCATTGCAATTTTTTCTGATGGGAGGGAGCTGGCCTACCGCATCAACCCCCAACCTGGAGGACCAGGGATTTTTCAGGTGTCCATAAAGAACAAAATTTAATTTTGGAGTCTGGAGAAACAATAAAATCCTGTAGTGAGATCACATATGTAGGAATTAAAATAAATAAAAATGGGAGTTATGAAGAGGAAATAAGAAATAGAAATAATAAAGGAAAATTTGCAATTGCTTGCCTCAATGGAATATTGTGGGATAAATATATTTTTTTTGTAAGCCTATGTTTTCCCTTTACAGAGATTTAGGCGCTCTCCCCCTACAGGGAAGAATTTGAACCATACTAATTTAGTTACACTTGTTTTCGTATAGATGCCATTTTGAGTGGTACGTGGTCAGCGTTCCGCCTCATACTGACATCTAGGAAACCAAGGTAGTACTAGGACGGGAAAATTCGGTAAATTTTGCTTAGAGGCCTTTTCATTCAGGCTTAAGGATTTTTTACGAGCCTGAAAATCTTCAGACTCGGGACCAATGGCTTAAAGTCCCTCCCGGAGGACTCGCTCCTTGGATTTTTCCGTCCTAAAAAATCCATCGACCCCGGCCGGGTTTGAATCCGCGACCCTTGGGACCAGAGGCAAGGAGCATAACCACTAGTCCACCGCGGCCGATTGGATAAAAATATAGGTAATAAGATAAAATGAATATATACCATACAATTGTTAAAAGCGTCATTACTTATGGAGCAGAACTTTGGCCATTAACAACAAAAACAAATAAGTATCTTTTGGCAACGGAGATGGATTTTATACTTAGGTTAGAAGAATTTCAAGAAGAGAAAAAATTAGGAACTCAGTTATAAGGGAGAAAATGAAGATTGAAGACACTATTTTAGATTAAATTAAAACTCATCAATTAAGATGGTACGGACACGTCCAGCGAATGGAAGAGGATCGGCTACCAAACTGTATTTTGGAATGGATATCTGAGGGAAGACGAAGCAGAGGAAGACCTAAAACCTCCTGGAGTCAGGGAATATGTCTATACATGAAGGAGAAACATCTACAACCAGGAGATTGGATGAACCGACAAAATTGGCTATTAGGAATCGGACGATGTCAAAGACATTAATCAACCGATGATCTATCTTCAGTAATATTACTTAGGAGACTAAAATTAACTGATAAAATATTCTAAAATAAATAATATACAATTTTCATATATGTATATATACATACACAAATTTACAGCATCATATCTTATAATGGGTTCAAGAATGTTCAATTCAATGATGCACCGCCTTATCTACCTGGAATTAATTCATTATGAAATGTTATTACTTATTTACTGGCACTATCGAACCCGTAGGTTCATGGCCGCGCGGACATAAGCTCTCCATACATCCCTATCCTGAGCTAATGATTTCCAATCATTTCCTGTATAATCTACTTCCCTCAAATCATAGTTAATGTTGTTCTCCCACCTCATTCTTGGTCTACCAACTGGGCGTTTTCCTTCTGGCTTTCCTACAAGAAGTTTACATGCACATCTTTCATTCCCCATTGTTATTAATTTTTTTAATGCCCCAGGTTGTCCTTTTTTGGACATTTCTGGTGTTCTCTCCTGGTATTGGTCTAATTGTAAGCCCCTTCTGAGGTTCGGGCGCCTGGAAGGTGGGGTTACGCTGTCCAGATGATATGATGAGTGATGATGATAGTGGTGCGCCAGGAGAGTCCTTAATCCTAAACTTAATCTAAGATGAATATGAATGATGATAACTGCGATGACCAAATTATGTTCGGGGACTCTTTGTGCCTTAAAGTTTCCTGAGATTTGCCTTACAGATGAGAAAAAAAAAACCGAAAAAAACCTTACCCAGGAAACTGTCCCGACCGGGATCGAACCCGGGCCCGCTGCGTAACAAGGCAGCATACTACCTCGATACCACAGCGGTGGACATGTTATTAAAATTTAAGGAACAAATATGGCCTACAGTTATTTAAAAATAATTTTCTTCTTCTAACATATTTCTTAAATAAACGTGAATATTTAAGAAGTTTTGCGGTTTTTAGAGAATTGGCTAGGTTTCATATATGACATGAACAGCCATTATGTTGAATTTCTCCATCAAGAAACTATTAAAAAAACTTGACAACGTTCCATACGCATTTCAAGATTAATTTTAACTCAATGGATAATTAATGCCAACTTGCTGTACTGGCGAACAGGGGGGTTCATGCCTATGAGGACACCTAATATATAAAAATGAATGTTTGTTTGTTTGTTCGTACTTTATGCGCGGTCATACCGTTGATACGATTGTGATGGGGTTTTTTGCAAAATGTTCAGGAGATTCCCGGGATGAACATAGGCTATAAGAGAGTTGTGATACTCAACTCCTACACCCTTAAATATCGACCTTTGTAGTGGAAAACGTGAAAAAAATAGCTCTTTGGACGCTTAAACGGCTTACTCTGCCTAAACCATAACAAATACACAAAATTAATTACACAGAATTGAATATCTCAAAAAGCTCTACAAAAAAGTCCGCGACAGCACATGTTATCTCTTACGGATAACTCACAATAACCATTTTTGTCTTTCATTGATGCCAAGAAGATCGGGACAAGTACGTACATTGCTGTACAAGCATAGCAGCACATTGCGGGTATTCTTTTACGGATAACTCACAATAACGAATTTTGTCTTTTAGCTCATTTATGCCAAGAAGATCGAGATAAGTAGATTCCCGGACAACACCGGGTAATCAGCACGGGGAAGCTTAAAATAATTACGATACAAATCATTTATTTTTCTGTCCAAAATTGCCACACCTGCTACTGAACGTAAGAACTTCATTTCTGCAGTTTCTATATTTCTTCTGTTTGAACGATTAAGGGCCGCATGCAAATACATTAGTCTCTACTCAAATTACTTCCAATCACTGGTGAGCTGACTCACCGTGAGCAAGTGCAAAGATCGAATTAAAGACCCACTAACTGGTCATGCATGAAAGTCGTCGTTTTCGTAATATTGGCAAGAAATTACCCAGAATTCTCAGCGATAAAACCACTTCCGTTATTTTCGTCTGCTAGATGAACGAATTTACGCTTGCGTCCCGCAAATAATACCGTATACGAAGACGTCTGCGTCCGCAATATTACGCCGATTCTCCTGTTCCTCCAGTTGAATTCTTTGGTAGACTCTATCAAATTCCTCTTCTCCGTGTATACCGAAAACATGATCGAAGTCTTCAAGGTCGGACATCTTGGATAAAGCAGCAAGGTACGCGGCAAGGTTTCAAACTACATCGGTTACCATCGGTTCCCTTCGGGATTCTCAGGATTTGTTTCTCTCCTAAGTCACCTCGCCAGGTAGCTTAAGAATTGCAACGATTATTATCGCATGAACAGATTTTTGAGTACGCAAAAACGTATTTGGATACAACTTTCTCAGCAGAGTACAGGCAGAGAACGACTTTTACGGTCTAATGCGTTCATAGATTCGAGCAGAGTCCAATTCTCACTTGCATATGTTAACACAGGCACTGCCATAATTTTGTAAAATTTTAATTTTGTTCTCCTCAAAGTTTTATTTTTCAGTGTCCGTTTTATAGTGCCACACATTCTATAAAACTTATTTAATTTAATATTAATATCTTCCTTCTGGCAGTATGATACGTTGCATCCTAAATAATTGAAATTGTTCAACTGTTGTATTGTACTGTTATTGATGATGATTTTACCTCATGTGGTCTTTCTCGTTGAATGCCATTATTTTCGATTTACTTTCGGAGATTGAATTTATATCCCTATTCGAGCTAATATATTCCAATCATTGCTTGCCTGATCAATAAACTATATATAGGACTATTTTCTTTTGGTTTTCCTAGAAATACTTGTCCTAACATATGATTTATTATTAAGTAGGCCCTATGTCAGTGATAACTGGCTAACATTAACCATGATTTGAGGGAAAACATTAGCCCAGGATAGGAATGTATGGACAGCATATATCCGCGCGGCCATTAATCTACGGGTTCGATAGTGCCAGTGAGTTAGATAATTTAGTGATTTTATTATGCATTACAGAGACTCTTGACTCCCATCTCCTTTCAAAAAAACATTAACCCTTAAATTCGTAATGTATCCTTTTGGATACATCAGTTCGTTTAATTAGTTTAACATTTTTAATAATCCTTGTAGAAAACAAACATCATATGCCGTTTCGCCGTCCACCCCTTGGGATACCTCGGTCGTCATGACCAATCTCCCAAGTCCTAGTTGCTAGTCCTCCCTATCCTATGTTCCGCGTCCCACGTTTCAGTTCTTCTGTATTTAAACCAACACCCCAGGGAATAGAGTGTTGGAGTTCGCAGTTCTGGGAATTGCTGAGCTACATAGTACATCAGGTCGCTCAATCCTGACGACCCCACAGTTGGTCCACGGGCTCCATGAGCCTAGCCGGGAGGACTGCTGTCGCAGATCCACCGACCATTCCCCTGTTCTGCCTCCAGGGACGTGTCCTGCAGCCGTTGTGAGACCGGCTAGGGCTACAAGCCCAACAGTGTGAGACTTTTAGTACATCCAGGTGATAATACATACTTCTCATTCAATAAAATAGATCAATTCATTCATAAGAAAATAGGTACTTAGAAAAACTAATCTAATTCTGGATAAACCCAAGAAAATAAATCTTAAATAACAAATAGACATGAATTTCATAATCTAGAATAACTTATTATATCCCTAATGCCACAAATTAGAATTTTACTATTAAACTATCTAGATATAATCATCTCCTGGCGACCCCACAGTTTGTCGACGGGCCCGTAGGCCGAGCCAGGAACCAGTACAGTAGCTCCCCTCTGGACTGGTCCGAGCCGAGCCCTGGTGTGCCCCCAGGGACGCCTTCTGCAGCTGTTGTGGGCCAGCACGGAGCTCGCAAGCTCCAACAGATGAGCAAATAGTTCGACAAGGCGCTCAACTCTTGCCTACCCCACTAATGGTTCACGAGTCCCTTGGACTTGACCGGGAGGACTCTACAGATCCACCGACCTTTCCCCCAGTGCACCAGCACAAACAAAAAGAAATCACTTAAATGTGTATATAATTATACAATATACCTAATAATAACAGTTATACAAGATTTCGTTTTCACTGCGGTCCGCAACATTCAAATAAGAGAAGAAATGTTTGTTTTGTCAATTTAAGGGTTAAACTGAAAATACATAAAACTATTATTCTACCAGTTATATTATATGGATGCGAAAACTTTAAGGGAGGAAAGGAGATTACAAGTATTTGAGAATAAAGTTCTTAGGAAAAATTTTGGCCCAAAGAGAGACGAACAGACAGGTGAATGGAGAAGGTTGCATAACAGTGAATTACATGGTGTTTATAGGAAGCCAGATATGAGAAGAGTTAAGTCTCGTAGACTGCGATGGGCAGGGCATGTGGGACGAATGGGGAATGAAAGACGTGCATGGAAGCTTCTTGTAGGAAAACCAGAAGGAACGCACAGTTAGTAGACCAAGAATCAGGTGGGAGAATAGCATTAACTACGATTTGAGGGAAGTAGATTATACAGGGGATGATTTGAAAACATTGACTCATGACAGGGATATATGGAGAGCTTATGTCCGCGCGGTCATGAACCTACGGGTTCGATAGTGCCAGTGAATTAGTGATTAAATAAAATAAAACTGTGAAAGTTCTATGCGATTTTCATATGTTTTTAAAATACAAATTCGTTACAACTGTTTCAGTACTTTCTAACGAATTTAACTAGACTATTTAACTCTTGCCACAAATGCTAGTCAATGACCAATAAAGTTTCAATGAACGTTGTTTTACAACCAATGACAGTCGTGTTGCACCTCGCTCTTTACCGATTTCTCTTTATCAGCTCCTGCTTTTGTGATAAAGAAAGCTCCTCCTTTTTAATGTTCTGAACAGGTCAAAGCATTATTTTTCTCCAACAAATACATTGAATATAGCAAATAATGAAAAAAATCCTTGATTTTACTGAGCTGTTTACTAAAAAAATAAATGAATAACCCGTAATGTTGATTATGATATATAGTTTGATGTGTTTCATTATTTCTCCACTTGGGCGCACTCTTACAATATTGCGATCTTATTTGGCAATAAATAATTTGATCAAGCAGCAGTGAATGAACATAACCTCACATTTCTAATTTGTTTTCAAACATCGCCGTTTACATTAAATATATAAAATAAAGTAAAAGTGATCCCACAACAGGCCCGGAGGCCCTTGGGGTAGTAGGAGGTTAAGGCTCCCACTTTTTCTAGACAATCGGCACTTCATGTCAGCCGGGTTGTCAGCCCTGCGTGACGGCCGCCTTTACCCCAGAACAAGCGTCTGGTACTCATTTCCGTTAGAGGCTGAGTCGACCCCAGGGCCATAGTGCCGCCAGAGGGTTTGGGTCAGTTTAAAAATCCTGACCCCCAACAGGACTTGAACCCTCCACCCTCCGGCTTGTAGCTCACTACGCTACGATAAATATTTAAAAATAACTATAGTTAAACAATGATTTGTGAGTAAATAGCTTAATTTTATTCGTTAAATAGTCCTAACAAATGCCACTCTTGATTTCCAAATTCTCTAGATAAATTCACGACTCATGAAGTGAAGAGTGAATTTATCGATAATTTGGAAATCACTCGTGGCATTGCTTATGAAAATAAATATGAAAATCGTGTAAACATTTAAGTTTCATTTTATTTAATCACTAAACATAATGGATTTTCATCAAGTAAAACACCAAATCAATTGATTAGTTGTGTATTAAATGAAACAGGTTCCTTCACTCAAGTATCACCACTAACGTCCTACTTTTTTTAAAAAATAAACACGATTTGTAGGATAGTAATCTAGCCTGACTACAGATTCTCTGATACACATAACTTAGATACCCGATCCCTTGAGCACAGTGTCCTTTATATCCCTCCTCATCATACTACCTATTATTCGAAATCTTTTACAGTTTCTCTTGCTAGAACATGGAATTCACTTCCACCCTATGTCAGAGGCTGCCAAACTTTACCATCTTTCAGAAATAAATTGAAAATAAAATCACTAACAGAAACAACTCACTAATACTACTTTTTAAGAATTAATAATGCGTTTTTGCATTATTTAATAAAAATAGACTTAGGATTTGTTAATATATTTACCTAATGTCTTGTATAAAAAGCGTAGATTAATTCATTGTTGTGTTTTTTTTTCTCTTCTTTTTATGCATAGTAGATTCGAGCTGTTATTCCTTTTTTATTCATTGTATCATTAATTTAATTTTAATTGTATTTAGTTTCATTCTGTTATTAGACATTAATTTCATTATTATTCAATATGACAGATAATGAGTTGTTCAATAACTATTATTGTAACTTTTTTTTGTATTCATATGTAAACATGTTTGTCCTGTCTAATATGACTACTATTGTAATTTTTTTGTATTCATGTGTAACATATGTTTGTCCTGTTTTATACGACTATTATTGTATTTTTTTTTGTATTCATATGTAACATATGCTTGTTCTGGTGAGTGGAAGAGAAGGCCACATGGCCTTAACTCCACGAGGCTAAATAAATAAAATAAAAATAAAATAAATAAATAGATTAATCGCCTTAGGTTCTGAACTCGACTGAGTCATTTACAAAGTTCTTAGTAAGAGTTTGTTCTTCGAACACTCGGTCCTTTATGGATACAACAACGCCTATAGTTGGAGTAAGTAGATCATTGCGTCTACAACCATATTAAGTCTTCCGGCTTCATCTTCAAACTTGGAGTTCGCTTTCTTGGCTTCTATTAACCAACATTTTCTGTCATTCGTTTTGCTATAATAAAGTCATATCTTACATATGTTAAGCCATATCGCATTAAGGGAAACCGAATAACCTATATAACTAAATCAGGGACGTCCAACCTACGGCTCTCCATCACTTTCTATCCGGCCCCTGCTCTCATATAAGAGAAATTTAGAATATTCAAAATATGCTAAGCACCAATTCCAATTTAATCATTGTTTCGATCCTAATTTTGAAATTGTACATGTTTGTGATAAGGGTAAGAAGTTAGATCTTTTGGAGGTTGTAGAAATAAATAAATTGAAAAGTAGTAACAAACTGTTAAATTCTCAACTTGATTTGAATGAATCCACTTTGTTAAATTAAAAAAATTCAATAAATATTGTTGTATTGTTGCTTAGATCAGTTGGAACACAATTCATAATTCGTTAACATGTCTGAAGAAGGTACAGTGTACCGAAACAGCTGTCACTGAATTATATAATAAATATGAAAATTAAATAAAACTACGTTTTATTTTTATTTAATTAATATAATATTTTGAACAGTTACACCTTTTTTTTTCTTTTTCAGATGGGTGTGAAATCCAAAATAAAAACTGCATTCTATTGATGTTATACTTGTCGCATTAGGAAGTTTACAACAACAAATCTGCATTTTCCAGTTGGGGTGCCTTCATCCTAGTCCTGCGGAAATCTTTCCACTGACTATTAATCTCATACTTACTTACTTACTCACTGGCATTATCGAACCCGTAGGTTCATGGCCGCGCGGGCATAAGCTCTCCATACATCCCTATCCTGAGCTAATGCTTTCCAATCATTCCCTGTATAATCTACTTCTCTCAAATCATAGTTAATGTTGTTCTCCCACCTCATTCTTGGTCTATCAATTGGGTGTTTTCCCTCTGGCTTTCCTACAAGAAGCTTCCATGCACGTCTTTCATTCCTTTGGCATGGGTTCCCTGAAGTAGTCCCCGCCCGGAGAACCGAATGGGGGACTATGTGACCTCCGGAAAATTTTACCCCAGTAGAACCCATGTCCGCATTTCTTGACGGTTGTACTTTTACGGTGAAAGATCGTCACTCTTTCGACCAAGGTACTTATTTCGTCTGGCTTATCACCTTCGACCAGTCCGGCATGGGTAACCCTATCGGCAGCAATGCTACCGCCGGCATAGCTCTTGGGATCATTTAAGCACGCAAGCCACTCCACCACGACACGGTAAAGATACCATGGAGGGCTATTAATCTCATAGACCGATAATTTTGCCTCTTCCTCTTCGTAATGAGAGATATCTCCTGCAAATTAACTTATTTGATAAGGATATCGATTCAACAATGTACAGCAAAAATGCCAAAAGAAAACAACTTCAAAAATTAAAAAAAAAAAGTTCGTTCTGTTGCTCTAAAAAATGTATTAAATGTTGTATAATGAATCTGCATTATTGTTAATAGTTTTCCCAAGCCCAAAGAGATTTAACAGTAAAGATATGCTATTTATAACTATCCAGCCGGCTTAGAAATCGCCCGGAGGTAAGATGGGAATACATAACCTCACATTTGGTACATATTAAACATTTTAAGCTTCATTAGTCGCTAGTCACTCCAAATCCAACACGAGGTTCAGTTTTTATAGACAAAATCACTCGAGACTTTGTCCCTCGTGATTTTTACAGAAAAAACACGACCTCTTGTTAGATTACTGTTGACTATTTAACTCATGCCACAAATGCTTGTCAATGACCAATCACGTTTCAATGAATGTTGTTTTACAACCAATGACAGTCGTGTTTCACCTAGCTCTTTATCGATTTGTCTTTATCAGCTCCTGCCTTTGTGACAAAGAAAGCTCCTCCTTTTTAATGTTCTGAACAGGTCAAAGCATTATTTTTCTCCAACAAATACATTGAATATAGCAAATAATGAAAAGATTCCTTGATTTTACAGAGTTGTTCACTAAAAAAAATTAATGAATAACCCGTAATGTTGATTATGATATATAGTTTGATGTGTTTCATTATTTCTCCACTTGGGTGCACTCTTACAATATTGCGATCTTATTTGGCAATAAATAATATGATCAAGCAGCAGTGAATGAACATAACCTCACATTTCTGATTTATTTTCAAACATCGCCGTTTATATTAAATATATAAATATTTTAAAATAACTATAGTTAAACAATGATTTGTGAGTAAACAGCTTAATTTTATTCGTTAAATAGTCCTAACAAATGCCACTCTTGATTTCCAAATTCTCTAGATAAATTGGAAATCACTCGTGGCATTACTTATGATAAAGAGGAAAATTGAACGCCTTGGCATACATTACATACTGTAATAGACATTTCGCTGAATTGATTCTGTCATCTGCTAATAAGAACGTTCTTGTTTTGTTTCCTGATACAGGTGATATCACTGATTTCAAAGAATGAATGGGGGAACAGATATCACAGGAGGAGGAGAAAAAAAAGCTATGAATCTCTTGTCTGGAGTCTGAACACAAAGTTTCCTTGAAGCCGCAAATTCGTCCATATCTAGTCCATACCTCAAGCTGCACATATTTACTATAAATAATATAATTATCCCTTATTCTTCTTCAGTAATAGATCTTGGACTACATCTAGACGCAAATTTAACCTGGCAAACACAAGTGAAACACATATGTAAAAAGACTTTCTCCATCTTACTTTATCTTAGACGTTTAAAGAATTTTCTCCCAGTTTCGTTACAACAAATCCTTGTGCAGAATCTTGTGTTGCCACACTTCGATTATTGTGACGTTGTATATAATGATATAAACTATGACTTGTCGCAGAGATTGCAGCGTGTTCATAATGCTTGCGTTCGATTGATTTTCAATATTCGCCGTTATAACCATATTTCCGAACACTTCAATAATCTCTCTTGGCTCCGTCTTAGACAGACGTAAATTGCACTCTCTTTCACTACTTTTCAAGCTTCTGAATTCCTACAATCCTACTTACCTGGTGTCCAGATTTGAGAAGTTATCCTCTTACCACAATATTGACACTAGGTCACAAGATAACAGTCTGCTAACAATCCCCTTCCATAGAACTTCCTCTTATTCTACTTCCTTCACAGTAGCCTCTGCCCGCTCGTGGAATTTCCTTCCTCAAGATATCAGGGGTTGCCGTACACTTGGCACTTTTAAGTCACGCTTATACAGTTACCTGTTGTCTAATTTTTTTTTTCCATTTATTAAAATTTATACTATGTCATTAATCATTTTTTCTCGTTCTTTTATATATCTTGTACATATTATATATTAAATTCGTTAAATCTAGAGTAAATTAAATTACATTATAAATATTAATTGTATTGTATTCATAACATGTAATCGTTATGTATATTGTAATTTGAATTTTTTTAAAACCTGGTTTAGTGGCAGACAAGGCCTTAACTCTGCCAGATAAAATAAAGCTATTATTATTATTATTATTATTATTATTATTATTATTATTATTATTATTATTATTATTATAACATTGAATAATAAAGGTCATCAACAAACAAAATTAAAATTTTATAAAACAATGGCTGTCCCTGTCCTTTTGTATGGGAGTGAATCTTGGATTACCACTACCAAAAAAGAAAGTAAAATCCAAGCAGCCGAGATGAAATTTTTAAGAAGAGTAAAAGGCTGCACTAGAATGGACCAGATAAGAAACGAGGATATCCATGAAGAACTGCAGATCTACTCCATAAAAGAAAAGATATTTAGCAACAAGATACAGTGGAAAGAACATGAAGAAAGAATGGAATAATGTAGATTACCAAATAAAATCTTCCATTATTTTCCAAGAGGAAGAAGAGATGGTCTTAGATCTATTAGTGAAGACGGAACAGGCAACTCTTGTCTAAACCAGGTAGTGAAGAAGAAGATTATTATTATTATTATTATTATTATTATTATATTTGTTTTTTTTATTAAATGAGAATAAAATGGAGAACATAAACTGTTTCAGCTGTATTTATCTGAAGAAGATGCAGAATGAAAGAAGAATATGAAACCTTCTTATAGAAAAATCAGAGGGAAAACGTCCAGTTGGCAGTTAATAATGAGGTGAGAGACTAGCATTAACCATTATCTGAGGAAAGTAGATTATACAGAGTATGATAGGAAAATATCAGCACAGGATAGGGATATGTGGAGAGTTTATTTCCGCGCGGCCATGAACGTACGGGCTCGTTAGTGGATTAGTTAAATTATCCATTAACTTGAGAAACACCGTAAGTCAATCTTTTGAAAAGCAATTTCCTCTTAAATTACAGCACAATTATTGTTTTTTATTGTCATACATAAGAAAAGGAAGGAAGTGTTTTTTTTTTCGTATTTTTACAATGAGACATAAAGGATTTTTGCCAAAAGTAGTAATTCTTGACTTGTTTTTATCTAATTACCAGCTCAACTATTAATTAACTCCCTATAATATAAATAATAAATACAAAGACACTTTTTTTGACTTTCTGATGATCCTGTCCAGGATTTTAGAAAATAAATATGGCATTATTGTATTGTCACGGGTCCTTTACAAGTATACACAATTTCAAGTCGATCCAATTATTTTAAGTGAGTGAGAAACGCGTAGAAAGATTCAGTTACATAGATAGATAGATAGATAGATAGAGAGATACAGGTCAAGCTAATATAAAGCGTGTAAAATATATAGTTCTATAAATAAGTATATTCAATCATAGCATAAACAATCAGTCACAATTGAACTACTGTAGCGGGTTGAGAGAGGAGCGATCTCGAAACAAGGATCAACATACCGGCGAAACCGGAAATGACTAAACTGGCTGCGAATACTGGAGAATTTTAAAGAGATATACGGCATGATTCAGTTAAAAATTCATCTGCAGTCCAAATGTAGCTACCACATCCACATGAGTAAATTTCCAGTAATCCAACTTTTAAACGGCTTTGAAATTAAACTGAAGACTTTATGTCAAAATGACTAGATACCCAAATCAGTTTCTTGTACTTACTTACTCACTGGCACTATCGAACCCGTAGGTTCATGGCCGCGCGGACATAAGCTCTCCATACATCCCTATCCTGAGCTAATGCTTTCCAATCATTCCCTGTATAATCTACTTCCCTCAAATCGTAGTTAATGTTATTCTCCCACCTCATTCTTGGTCTACCAACTGGACGTTTTCCCTCTGGCTTTCCTACCAGAAGCTTCCATGCACGTCTTTCATTCCCCATACGTGCAACATGTCCTGCCCATCGCAGTCTCCGAGACTTAACTGTTCTTATTATATCTGGCTTCCTATAAAGACCATGTAGTTCGTTGTTATGTAGTCTTCTCCATTCACATGTCTGTTCATCTCTCTTTGGTCCAAAAATCTTCCTAAGTACTTTATTCTCAAATACGTGCATTCTCCTTTCCTCCCTTAAAGTAAGAGTCCATGTTTCGCACCCACATAATATAACTGGTAGAATAATAGTTTTATATATTTTCAGTTTAACGTTTTTTGAAAGGAGTTGGGATATCAAGAGTCTCTGCAATGCATAATAGCACGCATTTCCAGAATTGAGCCTATGTTTAATTTCTTTGTGCATCTCATTCCTATTTGTGATTATTGTTCCTAGATATTTGAATTGAGCCACTTCCTCAAAATTTCCCTCATTTGTCATTAGCTGTCCATTTCCATTGTATAGTGAATTTCTACGTGTGACCATATATTTAGTTTTATTGATATTTACATCCAGTCCTAATTTCTTAGTGTTACTCAGTTTCTTGTATCAATAATAATTATTATGACTATTTAACTCATGCCCAAATGGGAGTCAATGACCAATCACGTTCAATGAATTTTGTTTTACAACCAATCACAGTCGTGTTTCACCTCTCTATCAGCTATATAGTTTTCTGAACACCTAAGAGGATTATTTTTCTCCAACAAATACATTGAATATGGCAAATGATGAACAAATTCCTTGATTTTACTGAGTTGTTTACTAAAAAAAAATTAATAATCTATAATGTTAATTATAATATACAGTTTGATGTGTTTAATTTTTTTCTCCACTAGGGTGCATTCTTACAATATTGTGATCCTATTTGCCAATAAATAATACGATCAATTTGCAGTGGATGAACAAATGAAACATAACCAAACATTTCTCATTTGTCTTGAAATATCGCTGTTTACATTAAAAGTAAAAATATTTTAAAATAACTATATTTAAATAATGATTTGTGAGTAAACAGCTTAATTTTATTCGTTAAATAGTCCTAACAAATGCCACTCTTGATTTACAAATCATCTAGATAAATTGGAAATCACTCGTGGCATTACTTATGACAAAAGCAATACATACTAAATAGGGCATTCTGATGGTTCATTAGTGTCCTACACTAAAGAAGCATGGACAGTGATGTGTGTGTGTATATATATATATATATGTGTGTGTGTGTGTGTGTGTGTGTGTGTATGTATAAAGTGTTAAAGCATAAGATTATAGAAGAAGGTCAATATCAAAACATATAAAAATATTGCTCGAAATTTTGATGAATAAAATTCTAAGTTTAATGTATGGTATCCACTTGTATTTCAAAGATCTCAAGCAAAAGTGCTGAATTTAAGCCTTAAACATTTATATGTCATTAACTAATTCTAACCCAGAGGTTCATGGCCGCAGACATAAAGCTCTCAATACACCCCTATCCTGAGATCTTTTCCAATCAGCACTTGTGAAATTTACCTCCTCAAGTCGCGGTTAACATTAATCTCCCACCTTATTCTTGGCCTCCTAACTGGGTGCTTTCCCTATGGTTTTCCTACAAGGAGTTTTCATACCCTTCTTTCATTCTAGATCAAGTTTTATCAATATCCTATCTTTGTAACACCAAATTAATGTACATAGAATTGAATATCTCAAAAAGTTCTACAAAAAAGTACGCGACAGCATATGTTAATCTCTAACGGATAACTCACAATAACCATTTTTGTCTTCCGTTGATGCCAAGAAGATCGAGACAAGTAGATTTCCGGGCAACATCGGGTAATCAGCACGGGGAATCTTAAAATAATTACGATATAAATTTATAATTATTTGTTCATTTTACTTACTTAACTAATCTATCTAAATTGATGCTGAATTTATTCCCAATCGATTAAAAAAAACGATGAAAAGTAAGCCTAAAAAAATAAAAAGAGAGAGAGAGAGAGACTCATCAATGTCGGGAGGGGGGAGTTATCATTGCAACGCGTATAAACTTCCGAACTGGGATTAAATTCTCTCATTCACATATAACTGATTTCAACCCTTGATTTCAAAGCGATGACTTTTAAGCTTCAAATAACATCAGCATCAATTTTAATCAAAGTCTTAATTTTTACAATCTTCATTCATCGCGCAACAAACAAACAAACAAACAGTATATCTCACTTCAGTTATCAGTTGTTATATAATTTAAAATTACATAAGAAATATGTAATCTAAACAGGAATAAGTTTACTATAAAAACAATTCCTGAAAGTTTTCAATTGTTTAATTTTTTATTCTCAAATTGTCCTGAACTGACAATGGTCACGTTTCATTTGTTCTAATAATAATGACTTTTCTTTAATAAATTTACACAATGGTATATTACGATGCGAGGTTGGGAAGCGGTTTTTACAGAATCGAGGAAAAATATTTAAAAGTCGAGCGATAGCTCGGTTTTTAATTTCCGAGATTCTATAAAACACTTCACAAATGTGCGTTGTACATTATTTTTTGCGCGATGATGCTTTGAAAAATAATAAATAATAGTAAAATAATATCTTTGTTAGAAATATTTGCGTTCATTATAAACAATTGACTAACATTAACAGTGTAGGCAATGTCTATTAGTTGAAACAACAGGAGGCCTTGAGAACAATTATTGATAACATGGCCGCAAGTACGTATTTATTGTTTTATATTGTTTCAAATAAAGTTCAGTTCATTTAAAATGCAGTTATTTGTTTCGTATAATGTATATTAACACTATATTTTGAATATTTTCTGTATATACATTGTACGTAGTATACATAGAGGGCAGTGGTTTTACTTCCCGCACGTGCGTGTAAATGTAATATTACAATATAGTTATTTAGGTTGACAACCCCGAAAATGTAAGAAGTTGAACTTTCAATAATGGTCGCCATTGCTGGTAAGTACGACAAAACGCAAAAAAATGTGAACTTAGGTATAATTAAATTATAGAGAGAAAAAAGAATCATGCCAACAATAAGCACTGAAGAAAATTCAATATACAAATAACACACACACATAGCTTTATATTAATCTTATGAATCCCCTCCATTAATTTTCGAAACTCCTGAACAAAAACAGTCACACTATGAGTGAGAACCAGTTAGACTTACTTACTTACTTACTTACTGGCACAATCGAACCCGTAGGTTCATGGCCGCACGGACATAAGCTCTCCATACATCCCTATCCTGAGCTAATCCGTTCCAATAATTCCCTGTATAATCTACTTCCCTCAAATCATAGTTAATGTTATTCTCCACCTCATTCTTGGTCTACCAACTGGGCGTTTTCCCTCTGGGCTTTCCTACAAGAAGCTTCCATGCAAGTCTTTCATTTCCCATACGTGCAACATGTCCTGCCCAACTCAGTCTACGAGACTTAACTGTTCTTATTATATCTGGCTTCCTATAAAGACCATGTAGTTCATTGTTATGTAGTCTTCTCCATTCGCTTGTCTGTTCATCTCTCCTTGGTCCAAAAATTTTCCTAAGTACTTTATTCTCAAATACTTGTAATCTCCTTTCCTCCCTTAAAGTAAGAGTCCATGTTTCGCACCAATATAGTATAACTGGTAGAATAATAGTTTTATATATTTTCAGTTTAACGTTTTTTGAAAGGAGTTGGGACATCAAGAGTCTCTGCAATGCATAATAGCACGCATTTCCAGAATTGAGCCTATGTTTAATTTCTTTGTGCATCTCATTCCTATTTGTGATTATTGTTCCTAGGTATTTGAATTCAGCCACTTCCTCAAAATTTCCCTCATTTGTCATTAGCTGTCCATTATATAATGCCAGTTAGACGAGAAGCTTAATTACTCGCTCAATTAATCGATTGATCCCAAGTTTGATATAATTTATTACAATTTCGACTTCTTAATCTAATATATAAAAATGTTTGTTTGTTTGTTCGTACTTTATGCGCGGCCATACCGTTGATCCCATTGTGATGGGGCTTTTTGCAAAATGTTCAGGAGATTCCCGGGATGAACATAGGCTATAAGAGAGTTGTGATACTCAACTCCTACACCCTTAAAAATCGCCCTTTGTAGTGGAAAACGAGAAAAGTAGCTCTTTGAACGCTTAAATGGCTTACGCTGCCTAAACCATAACAAATGCACAAAATTAATGTAATTGAATATCTCAAAAAGCTCTACAAAAAAGTCCGCGACAGCATATGTTCATCTCTTACGGATAACTCACAATAACCATTTTTGTCTTCCATTGATGCCAAGAAGATCGAGACAAGTAGATTTCCGGGAAACACCGGGTAATCAGCACGGAGAATTTTAAAATAATTACGATATAAATTTATAATTAGTTTTTCATTTTACTTATTCAACTAATCATAAGAAGTACATTAATTTTCGTCTTTCAGCTCATTTATGTCAAGAAGATCGGGATAAGTAAATTCCCGGACAACGCCGGGTAAACAGCACGGGTATCTAAAAATAATTACGATATAGATTTTCTCTGTTACTTATTTAACTATATATAAAACACATTAATTTTCGTATTTCAATTCATTTATGTCAAGAATGATCGGGATTAGTAGATCCCCGGACAACGTCGGGTAATCAGCACAGGGTGTCTAAAAAAATATAAATTTATAATAAATTTTCCTTCCACTTATTCAACTAAATATAAAAGCATATTAATTTCCATTTATTTAGGCGTAGAAGCTCACGCCGGGTATTAGCTAGTCTAATAAATAAAAATTAATGTTTGCTTATTTATTTGTTCGTACTTTATGCGCGGCCATACCGTTGATCCGATTGTGATTTTTTTTTTGTAAAATGTTCAGGAGATTCCCGGGATGAACATAGGCTATAAGACAGTTGTGATACTCAACTCATACACCCTTAAAAATCACCCTTTGTAGTGAAAAAGTAAAATAAAAGTGGATTTTTGTTTGCTTAAATGGCTTACGCTGCCTAAACCATAACAAATGCACCAAATTAATGTACACAGAATTTAATACCTCAAAAAACTCTACAAAAAAGTCCGCGACAGCAGATGTTTATCTTTTATGGACAACTCACAATAACATTTTTGGCTTTCATTGATGCCAAAAAGATCGGGATAAGTAGATTCCCGGGCAAGCAGAGCAGCAGCACGGATAACTCGAAATAACGAATTTTGTCTTTCAGCTCATTTATGCCAAATACATCCGGGTACGTAGATTCCCGGGCAATGCCGGATAATCAGCATAGGGTATCTAAAAACAATAACGATATAAATTTATAATTATTTTTCCTTTTACTTATTCAACTAAACGAAAAAAACACATCATTTATTTAGGCGTAGCAGCGCACACCGGGTATTAGCTGGTCCTCTATAGAAGTAAATTATTACTGGCGCGTATTACAAAGAAAACGGTTACAATTTCATGTATGTTATTTATTCAACGCGATTCTTAGATTTTGATTACCCCTGGAGTATAAAGGACCTATCAATGGATTTGATATGATAACACAATACATCTGATTGCAATGCAACAGATATGACAGATATGCCATTAACTATAACATGTTTTGTCCACCGCTGTGGTCTGAGGTAGCGTGCTGCCTTGTCACGCAGCGGACCCAGGTTCGATTCCCGGTCGGGGTAGTTTTTCTGGGTGAGGTTTTTATCGGGGTTTTTTCTCACCTGTAAGACAAATGTCAGGAAAACTTTAAGGCCCAAACGGTCCCCGAAATCATATGGCCATCAACTTGAATATATTCAGTTCTCTTCGTATATCCTGTATAACAACTATATACAGCATTCTATAAATAATCATCTAGGAAGGTACTTACTTTATTTTATATAATTTTAATTTTATTATATTCTATGTTTTTGTTAGTATTAGCTAGTATTAGATCACATCATCATTGTATTTCGTTCAGTCTGTATTTTAATAATATCTTAAAATTGTAATATGTATGTAATTTTTGTATAATTCTACTATTCGCTGGTTGAGTGGAAGAGAAGGCCTTATGGCCTTAACTCTGCCAGCTAAAATAAAGCATTATTATTATTATTATTATTATTATTATTATTATTATTATTATTATTATTATCTTCATCATCCTTCACCGGTATGGAAAGCAACGGGAAGCTACCACACCTACAATTCCTTAGTAAAGCTGCAAGCATAGCATGAAAATGCTATGATTGCAGTGAAGGACCTGCCTTCGGGCAGAATTACTATGGATGGATAACATGTTTGATAAAAAGATAATATTGCATACTGTTCTTACTCCCAAGTTTCATAAAATTCATTACGAATTAAACATCTTAACCCTGTATAGAAGTAAATTATTACTGGCACGTATTAAAAAAAATTGTAGTTTGATGTATCTTATTTATTCAATGCGTTTCTTAGACTTTGATTACCCCTGGAGTATAAAGGACCTATCAATGGATTTCATATGATAACACAATAGATCTGATTGCAATGCAACAGATATAATGACAAATGACATTCACTACACATGTTTGATAAAAGAGATACTGTTGCATACTGTACTTACTTAGGACCACTGCACATTGTTTCGCTTTATTAAAGAAATGGAACTATGAAGTTAATAAAAATATTTTTTAAAAATATTTAACGATTCATTCTCTCTTTATACTGTTACACTCAATAATCACCACAAAGTTTCTTTAATAACTGGGGTATATATAGAGGAACTTGGGGTCATTTGGATCCCTGTTTTGAATTTGTTTTTCTTATTTTAATTAAGGGATTTGAACTGTGTTTAATTACAGTGATTATCATAAGTGCTGTAACTATGAAATAGCATTGTTATTTTATTCAAATAAACACCTTCATAATTTATACATTTATTTACATTAAAAGAAAGGTCCACTTTAACGCCCATAATCGGACAAAGTGGATCCCTGAGTTCACCTTAGCTTTTAGACTATTTTTAAGTTTATTTACTCTATTAATTTATACAAACAGGCACAGATTAATCTGATTATTTAACTCATGCCGCAAATGGGAGTCAATGGCCAATCACGTTTCAATGATTTCTGTTTTACAACGAATCAGAGTCGTGTTTCACGAAATATTTATCAGTGTTATAATTACCATATTAAAGAAAGCTCCTCCTTTTTAATATTCTGAACAGGTCTGGCCATTATTTTGCAGTGACAGAGCCTGTGAGGCATACGACTACCAGATTGTATATATAGTGCATGAATGTCAACACATGCCGCATGCGGGAGTTAATATAAAAACATTTGCAGCAATTGATTATACCACCAAAAGAAAAGAAACCACTGTTTGCACTTTCTTAAATGTATTTTTTCCCAGGTAACAATCCAGAAAAATATAATTGTCATATTTACATCATACGACATCAGAAATGAATTAATATACAGTTTGATGTGTATCATTTTTTCTCCACTAGAGAGCATTCTTACAATATTGCGTTCCTTTGGCAATAAATAGTACGATCTGGTTGCAGTGATAAACAAAAGAAGCAGTAGAAGCGTGCCTAACTGTTTCTCATTTGTTTCAAACATCGCCGTTTACATTAAATATATAAATATTATAAAATAACTATAGTTAAATAATGATTTGTGAGTAAACAGCTTAATTTTATTCGTTAAATAGACCTAACAAATGTCACTCTTGATTTCCTCACTTCGTGAGTCGTGAATTTATCGATAATTTGGAAATCACTCGTGGCATTACTTATGATTATGATTAGTGGTGTAACTATGAAATATCATTGTTATTTTATTCAAATAAACACCTTCATAATTTATAAATTTATTTACATTAAAAGAAAGGTCCACTTTAACGCCCATAATCGGACAAAGTGGATCCCTGAGTTCACCTTAGCTTTTAGACTATTTTTAAGTTTATTTACTCTATTAATGTATACAAACAGGCCCAGATTAATCTGAAAATATTTATGACTGGTCGTAATTAAAACGCGTTGATTTTGGTTTGAAAAAAGAGTTGATTATAACATTCACACGTCATTCAGCTGCAGAAAGCGACGGTCTTTGGATTTAGTAAAATTACAAGGATATTAAATAAAATTAATTAAGTGAATGGTTTTTACATATAGCATCCTCACTGATAAAATATCCGTATGCATGTAAAGTGGGCCCAGAGGGCCCATATTAACCCAATTATTTTATCATGTTTAATTATTTCATACAGCCATCATGTCACATAATATCAAACCAAACCCGTCAGTATATTAAAACGGCATCTACATACATAATACATTTAGGAGTTTTTTTCAACATTTGTAATATTCAACAGCAGAAATTAAGAATTAATTCTTAGCTTGAAAAACTTTTAAAATGGCCATTTTCATAAATATAAATAAACCCTTCTACGCACAAAAAATAACAGTAACTGGCCTTGAACCCGTCAAAGTTGATGAGGGGAAGAAGTTAAAATATTTTCTGTTCGAGGGCAGCATGAATTAAAGGAAATATTAACAGGGTCCACTCAAAGAGAAGGGTCCACATTGCCCGAACTTCCATATATATATATATATATATATATATATATATATATACATACACACACACACTGTAGTGTGATTTGAAAAGAAAAGAAAAAAACGTTAGATCGAATATTTACAGAGAAAGTAGTAAGCAACAAAACAAGAAAACGAGCTCCTATAAACTTCGGTCCTAAACTTAATAGCTTCAGAATTGCCCCCTTGAGTATAAAAATGGGCCATGTCCATCTTGTTACATTTCGAGAAAATACAACTTTTCTTCTGTATACTGGTTTAAATCATATATTATAAATGTGTCCACCGCTGTGGTCTCGAGGTAGCGTGCTGCCTTGTTCGATCCCCGGTCGGGGCAGTTTTTCTGGGTGAGGTTTTTATCGGGGTTTTTCCTCACCTGTAAGACAAATGTCAGGAAAACTTTAAGGCCCAAACGGTCCCCGAAATCATATGGCCATCATCCTTATCATTATCATCCTTACCAGTATCATTATCATTATGGAAAGCAACGGGAAGCTACCACACCTACACAATTCCCTAGTAAAGCTGTAAGCATAGCATGAAAACGCTATGATTGCAGTGAAGGACCTGCCTTCGGGCAGAATTACTATGGATGGATTAAAAAATGTTATACATAGAACAAATAGTATCTTTATTTCAATAAACATTTGGTAATACTAGAAAAATATAATTACACAAATGGATATACTTTTGAGCTATCAATAGATGGACATGGCCCATTTTAATACTGAAGGGCTCAGTTGCGGTCAATTGTTTACATACACGATTTTGACGGATTGAAGTTGGAATGATGCAAGTCATTTTCTTCAGCAGTAAAATTGTAACCCCACAATGCACTTTGTAAATCCAATTCAATTCAAACCTCTATTGTAGCATTGAAGTATTGGCCGATAGCGAGGAGATACTAAAGGACAACACGCACACACTATTGAGTAACACTAAGAAATTAGGACTGGAAGTAAATAGCAATAAAACTAAATATATGGTCACACGTAAAAATTCAGTATATAATGGAAATGGACAGCTAATGACAAATGAGGGAAATTTTGAGGAGGTGGCTGAATTCAAATACCTAGGAACAATAATCACAAATAGGAATTAGATGCACAAAGAAATTAAACATAGGCTCAATTCTGGAAATGCGTGCTATTATGCATTGCAGAGACTCTTGATGTCCCAACTCCTTTCAAAAAACGTTAAACTGAAAATATATAAAACTATTATTCTACCAGTTATATTATATGGGTGCGAAACATGGACTCTTACATTAAGGGAGGAAAGGAGATTACAAGTATTTGAGAATAAAGTACTTAGGAAAATTTTTGGACCAAAGAGAGATGAACAGACAGGAGAATGGAGAAGACTACATAACAATGAACTACATGGTCTTTATAGGAAGCCAGATATAATAAGAACAGTTAAGTCTCGTAGACTGCGATGGGCAGGACATGTTGCACGTATGGGGAATGAAAGACGTTGCATGGAAGCTTCTTGTAGGAAAGCCAGAGGGAAAACGCCCAGTTGGTAGACCAAGAATGAGGTGGGAGAATAACATTAAGTATGATTTGAGGGAAGTAGATTATACAGGGAATGATTGGAAAGCGTTAGGTCAGGATAGGGATATATGGAGAGCATATGTCCGCGCGGCCATGAACCTACGGGTTCGATAGTGCCAGTAAGTAAGTATTGTAGCATTGAATGGTGCAGGGACTGGGAATTGCAATGAAGATTAAAATAATAGCAGGGGCAATTGTTCATGCAACTTCAATTAATTTTCTCGAAGAATTTGGAGCTAGTATATTAATTAATTGATTGTTTCAAAAATATTGGACATTACGACGGAATGAGGAAAAGCGACTGGAGTCTTTTGAGATGTGGATATGGAGAAGGATGGAACGTATAAAATGCAAATACAAAATAGAAAATAAAAATGTGCTAGACAGAGTGAGCGAAGGAAGAACGATGCTGAAACTCGCAAAGAAGAGGAAAAGAAATTGGATTGGCCACTGGCTAAGAAGAAACTGCCTGCTGACAGATGCCCTAGAAGGGCCACAACAGAAATAAAGTTAGAGGCAGAAAAATACATGATAGACAATATTAAAATTAATGGTTTGTATGCGGATACAAAAAGGAAAGCTGAGTTAAGGAAAGAGTGGAGAATGCTGAGTTTGCAGTGAAAGACCTGCACTTGAAAATGTATTGCCCACAGATGAAACGAATGAAAGCAGTAGGTATTTCATACGTCATGAGTGTTCCTTTATTCTCGGATAGTTTGACATTGTATCGCTTGCAATCCCCCGTGCCCCCCTTCGTCCCGTGCTTTCATTGTCTTCGTCTGTGGACTATATGTATGTACAATTTGGATCCAGGAGACCTCTAAATGATGACATTATAAAATTTTTGTTCCCGAATTCTTACCGTATTTTTTTTACTTTCAGTTTGTGGAAAATAAACGAAAATATGACTACTGTAATTTTAACCCGTTGTTCTCTGACCTTACAGCATATGAAGCGTAATGAAGACCTATTATTCAACACAGGAAATTGCACACATGATTTTCTGCTATGGGCAAGCAAATGGAAGCAATATGCATGGATGTAAACTTGTATGCAGAAAAAATATCCAGTACGCAAAATACCAACACTACGCCATAATCGCCCCTGCTAGAAACAATCTGTATACTCCAGGACTTACTTGTATATTGAAATTATATATTAACTTGACTTCATTTAAAATAATCAGACGCGTTTTGTATTAGTTGTGGAAATAAACAATATTGTTATTCCTTGTGTTTTGTAAACGAAGTAATGAGATGTTACAATCGTCGTTCATTTTCTATATATGACCTGTTTCCTTCAATTTATTTATTTCCCTATATACATAGTAAAGTAAAGCGATCCCACTACAGGCCTCAGGAGGCCCTTGGGGTAGTAGGAGGTTAAGGCTCCCACTTTTTCTAGATAATCGGCACACGATGTCAGCCGGGTTGTCAGCCCTGCGCGACGGCCGTCTTTACACCCAGAACAAGCGTGTGGTACTCATTTCCGTTAGAGGCTGAGTCGATCCCAGGGCCATAGTGCCGCCAGGAGGTTTGGGTTAGTTTAAAAATCCTGACCCGACCGGGACTCGAACCCTCGACCTTCTGGTTTGTAGCGCAGTGCCTTAACCACTATGATATGGTGTGCCCCTCCCTATATATATACAAATTTAATTATTTAACGAAGCCTAGTAACGTGTAGGCATTATGAAAATTAAGGACGTTATTTAAAAAATATATATTCCTAACTAGGATCGAACCTGGGGCCACGTGGTCGCAATAGAGCATCTTACTAATTGCTACATCGAAGCGAACGAACGAACACAGCTCGAGTCCAAGCTCTGTGTGTTTGCGGGGGGAAGTGTGGGGAGTGGGAGGAGGTACACTTCTCTGCTTCTCACAGTACTAACAGCTGAGACAGCAAATTGCTTTCAGAGACACGGAGCTGGGTCCCGAGCAGTACTACACGCCTGATTTGAACTCAAGGGGACAGCACTTGTGACAACTTATTTGTGTGAACCACTCTTCAAAACTTTTTAACATTCCAATCATCAAAAGTTGTGCCATCAATTTTTTTTCAAATGCTGTACAATCTTTCCTCGTTTGTTTCTTGCCAAGTGTTCGAAATAGAAGATTGCCTATAAGCTGCAAGCAGGAACTATCAACTACACGTTACACAGTCACGTGACTCAAACAAATTCTAGTTAGCTGTAAGCAGAATAAAATAGGAGGGATTCATTTATTATTCTTACACCAAACAGGATCAAATAATCCTATAGGGTTAAATAGAAATATTGATAAAATTCCCTTCCATCCTTACTTTTCCATTAAAGACACCTTTGGGTTCTTAATTAGGATAGACAGAGAGAGAGAGAGAGAGAGAGAGAGAGAGAGAGAGAGAGAGAGAGAGAGAGATATCATGATGGGATTGAACTCGGGACACCAGAGTGTAAGTTGGCATTATAGTCTTTTGGAGCTGACAGACTCCTGTTTTAACAGGTTTCAATTTTTTTCAATATTGGATTAGATTACTGATGTCGAAACAAATTCATGAACTTTCAATTAATGGAAAGTTAAAATGCATCAATCACACACAGTGTTTCATATCTTTAAAACAAGATATAAATAACACAAAACGTTTCACATATATTCCCGTTATCTGTCGAAGTGACGTCACGACATTCACTGAAATACGTCGCCAGCATGACAAGGCCGTGTTACAACTTCTATTCTTTGGCATGGCGAGGAACTATTGACAAGATTATACGAGCCTGGCATTCAGATCTTATTCTTCTTTTTCCTTTCACGATTTTGGCCGAATGGCCTATTCCTTCTGGGCGAAGGAAGCATTCGAATCATTCGCAAAATTATGGCATCAATTTACTTAGAAATTAGGACTGGAAGTAAATATCAGTAAAACTAAATATACGGTCACACGTAGAAATTCAGTATATAATGGCAATGAACAGCTAATGACAAATGAGGGAAATTTTGAGGAAGTGGCTGAATTCAAATACCTAGGAACAATAATCACAAATAGGAATGAGGTGCACGAAGAAATTAAACATAGGCTCAATTCTGGAAATGCGTGCTATTATGCATTGCAGAGACTCTTGATGTCCCAACTCCTTTCAAAAAACGTTAAACTGAAAATATATAAAACTATTATTCTACCAGTTATATTATATGGGTGCGAAACATGGACTCTTACTTTAAGGGAGGAAAGGAGATTACAAGTATTTGAGAATAAAGTTCTTAGGAAAATTTTTGGACCAAAGAGAGATGAACAGACAGGTGAATGGAGAAGACTACATAACAATGAACTACATGGTCTTTATAGGAAGCCAGATATAATAAAGTTCAATATAACACTACAGGAAGTAAATTACTTACTTACTTACTTACTCACTGGCACTAACGAACCCGTAGGTTCATGGCCGCACGGACATAACCTCTCCATATATCCCTATCCCGAGTCAATGCTTTCCAATCATTCCCTGTATAATCCACCTCCCTCAAATCATAGTCAATGTTATTCTCCCACCTCATTCTTGGTCTACCAACTGGGCGTTTTCCCTCTGGTTTTCCTACAAGAATCTTCCATGCACATCTTTCATTCCCCATTCGTGCCACATGTCCTGCCCATCGCAGACTACGAGACTTAACTGTCCTCTTTGGTCCAAAATTTTTCCTAAGAACTTTAATCTCAAATAGTCGTAATCTCCTTTCCTGCCTTAAAGAGTCCATGTTTCGCGACCACTTTTACAAGTAATTTATTATGAGGCGTGACACAGTACATCACTTGTTTTACAATTCAACTCATTAATAACCAAAGAAACAAAATGGAAACTGAATCATGACTTGTATTAATAATCCCGGATACACCGTCCACAATCAATTTTTTTCAGTTTTCAAAATTTCGAAAAATTTTGACATTTAAAAAAACACGAAGTCTTGGAATACTCGATCTGGAAATTTTCGATTTAGACGAATCGCGAAGCTATTACTTGTTGAGACACGTGATCTACGTATTTTCAAACGGCTGTAGCACGGAAACGGTAAGTTTCCGGACACGGTTTCTAATTCTAAATATTATCAAATCGGTCCCCTCTACAAGTCCTAGAAGTTTGTAAGGGCAATTTTAGAGCACCCTGTAACAGCTAGATTCACCATTACTGTCTGTATTTGAACCTTGGACATGTTAGTACAAGAAGTCACTATGCACAGTAAAATCATAAGTTTACCAGATATGGTTCGCCACAGAGGCCAAACAGCAAAACAAGAGAAAACATGAATAATTAATTATTATAAACAGAACAGATTACTTAGAGATACATTCGTATAACATTTTTCACAAGTCATTCTACCACAGACTGATTAATAAGGCTAAGATTTTTATGTACTTAAAGTTAAGATTGCAACATACTATAATGAGAAGTTAGATTTATGACTGTCTTATTTTGGTTTCACACACAAACAGTTGAATAGTATAATGAGAAGTTAGACTACTGTCTTTTATTTTGGTTTCACACACAAACAATTGAATAGTATAATGAGAAGTTAGACTTCTAACTGTCTATTATTTTGGTTTCACACACAAACAGTTGAATAGTATAATGAGAAGTTAGACTTCTGACTATTGTTTTGGTTTCACACACAAACAATTGAATAGTATAATGAGAAGTTAGACACCTGACTGTCTTTTGTTTTGGTTTCACACAAAAACAGTTGAAAAATATACACTGACTGCACTGCAACCTTACATTTTATTACATAAAAATCCTAGCCATACTGATTAGAGACAAAATTTCATATGGATAGATCATCGGTTGATTAATGTCTTTGACATCGTCCGATTCCCAATAGCCAATTTTGTCGGTCCATCCAATCTCCTGGTTGTAGATGTTTCTCCTTCATCTATAAATATATTCCCTGACTCCAGGAGGTTTTAGGTCTTCCTCTGCCTCGTCTTCCCTCAGGTGCTTTTGAAAATAAAGAATGGTCTCTGAGATGAGACGATTGGAGTGTGTGACTGACATTTTAGAATCTAGCTTCGATTTCTGGCAATACCATGCATTTTTATGTAGCCTAGAATGGGATTCGTTCTGCCTTATGAGAACAAATGAATACCTATTAAATCTGAGAAAAGCAGAATTCGTTTAAGAACTGAGGTTGAGGTATTGCATCACGCTTACCACGTGACTGCTTGTACTGGCATCTGCTAGATGGTGACAGCAAACTAATTCAATCAGCGTCCCCTCTTCGGATATTTCTATTATCTGACTTATTTTAAATTGAAAATAAAAAAAATATGAACCTTGAGTTCGTTTACCTACTGAAAGTTCAATATTTCTTTCTGTCAATTTATTTGCTTTTGTTTTCAATTAAAGGTACTAAATATGTGGTACGACAGAGTTTAATTTGTAATGCATGCCCCATAAAATGTATTTCTAAAGTCTCATTTGTACTTTGAAAAAATTGTTCACTTGAGTACATCTGATGTATTAACGAAACTCAAAATAAATACTATCATACACGTATTTCATTTCACAACATTAATTTGAATTAGAAAAATTGTCCTGAAGTCGTTTCATAAATAATAATTTTTATTTTAAGCTATATATATATATATATATATATATATATATATATATATATATTATATATATATAACATTTTCCAATACTGTTATTTTAACACAGTTCCAATAATGAATCATATTATAATATTATAATGATATTGTGAAAAGAAAAATTAATGTCTGAACCAGGAATCGAACCATAGACCTCTAGTTGTCTAGACTAGTGTGCAGCCCACTACACCATTCGAGACTTGGCACAAACATTAACAATTTTTTCCACACATACAACTCTATAATTATCAAATATAGATAGATAAACGAAGTCGGCCGTTGGCGATGGTAGTGTCACCTGCCTGGCAGCGGACGAAACGAGAATTATAGAGTTGTATATGTGGAAAGAGTTGTTAATGTTTGTGCCAAGTCTCGAATGGTGTAGTGGGCTGCACACTAGTCTGGAGAACTAGAGGTCCACGGTTCGATTCCTGGTTCAGACATTAATTTTTCTTTTCACAATATCATTATAATATATATAGTCCACCGCTGTGGTCTCGAGGTAGCGTGGTGTCTTGTCACGCAGCGGGCCCGGGTTCGATCCGCGGTCGGGGCAGTTTTCTGGGTGAGGTTTTTATCGGGGTTTTTCCTCACCTGTAAGACAAATGTGAGGAAAACTTTAAGCCCCAAACGGTCCCCGAAATCATATGGCCATCATCATCATCCTCATTATCATCATCATCCTTCACCGGTGTGGAAAGCAACGGGAAGCTACCACACCTACAATTGCCTAGTAAAACGGCAAAGCATAGCATGAAAATGCTATGATTGCAGTGAAAGACCTGCCCTCGGGCAGAATTACTATGGATATATATGATAAAATTGTATTCTAATCACTATTTTGCTAGGCATTGGATCGGAGCAAAAATGTTCATACCATAGTCTTTTTTGCGCGATGGTGCGTTTTGTCGTACTTACAGCAATGGCGACCATGATTGAAAGCTCAACTTCCTACATTTCGGGTTGTCAACCTAAATAACTATACTGTAATATTACATTTACACCCCCATGTGGGAAGTAACACCACTGCCCTCTATGTATACTGCGTACAATGTATATACAAAAAAACTGCTATCGCTCGGTTTTTAAACATTTTACCTCGATTCTGTAAAAACCACTTCCCAACCTCACATCGCAATATACTATTTTGATGTTATGTACTTTGGAGCTTGTAAGTATTTCGAAGTGTCCCCTGAGTACGCTACCAAAAGCAGCATACAGCTATTCACCATGAGGAAGAAGAAGTCTGGGAAGGCCAAAGAAAAGATGAAAACAGGAGCAATTTGGAGCCGGAACAGGCTAGTAAATAAGCCTAAACCGTGAAGAAGATGTTATGTAGAGTAAATAAGATTAAAATATTTAGATAGCAAATAATGTATAAGGGATGAAGAATCATATAAGAAAACGTGGACAGTATGTAAAACCAATGATCACAATATATCTGGGTGGAGTTCATGATGAATCATGACCTTCATGTGTGATTTTCATTCTACAAGGTCACGTATGTACGAGTTTATTCACCAGCAAATTTCATTTGTAAATAAAACATTTGTAATAAATAAAAAAGTCTATAATCTTTATTATGAGTTCAGATCGCCATAATCCATTTGTATTTTATCTACTTTCAAATTCTCACATTTTGGTTCTTCTTCGTTTTCATTCTCGTTGTACCACAGGTCTCTGAAATATTCTATCCAATGTTCTTCCGATATTGATGTAGGTATATATGCAGCTTCTTTTTCTGATTTATTTAAATGTTTAATTGTTCTACAAGCAGTCCATTGTCGTCCATGTAGATCATGTTCTAGATTAGATACATATCGTTCCCAACTGTCTTGGTTGGATCTATTTGTTATAATTAATTTTGTTAGTACAGTATTTTGAAGTTTGCTCGTTAATATATAAATAAAGCTGCTAAATGTTTGGCATGGCACTGCCCTACATTAATGACACGAATGCTGCTGGATTTTAGATGCAAAAAGATATATATTTATTGCAAGTTGGTGAAGATAAATGTAAGTAACGATAGAAGTGCCCATGTTTTACATGTCTGCCAGCAAGCCGATGAAAATAAAACGAGTAAATTAGGATTTATAAAACAGCAATTTTGGCAATGCTGCGGGAATTAAAGCTGATGAAAAAGGAACACCTTTAATCTAGATGTAATGAGGATTGAATATCTCCCTAAAGAAAGGCTCTATAATTCCATTTTACTGCCATCTTTATTTTTAAAAAAAGGTGTCTTTTCCAAGTAAAAATATAGTTCGACCTGGAATTAAAAATAAAGAAATCTCTTTTCTCAAACACTATAATATGAAAATGAGTTTTTTTTCAGTACAAATCCGGCTTTTGCCAGAATATATAACACTGATAAAACAATAGAGAAATAGTAATGTTATTTACGGAAGTATACAGGGTGTAACTGCAAATTAATTAGTTACAGAAGAATTTCAGGCAAGTAATTTGAGGAACCCAGGGTACCAGAATATATATATTTGGGAGAAGACTACAAAGCAATGAACTACATGGTCTTTATAGAAAGCCAGATATAATAAGAACGGTTAAGTCTCGTAGACTGCGATGGGCAGGACATGTTGCACGTATGGGGAATGAAAGACTTGCATGGAAGCTTCTTGTAGGAAAGCCTGAGGGAAAACGCCCAGTTGGTAGACCAAGAATGAGGTGGGAGAATAACATTAACTATGATTTGAGGGAAGTAGATTATACAGGGAATGATTGGAAAGCATTAGCTCAGGATAGGGATGTATGGAAAGCTTATGTCCGTGCGGCCATGAACCTACGGGCTCGATAGTGTCAGTGAGTAAGTAAGTATATATATATATATATATATATTCATTCATAGCGTTTTGCTCAAGAACAGGTCTTTCACTGCAAACTCAGCATTCTCCACTCTTTCCTTAACTCAGCTTTCATTTTTGTATCTGCATACAAACCATTTATTTTAATATTGTCTATCATCTGATGTATTTTTCTGCCTCTAACTTTCTTTCCGTTGACCATTCCTTCTAGGGCATCCTTCAGCAGGCAGTTTTTTCTCAGCCAGTGGCCAATCCAATTTATTTTTCCTCTTCTTTAAGAGTTCCAGCATTATTGTTCTTTCGCCCATTCTGTCTAGCACATCTTTATTTCTTACTTTGTCTCTCCATTTTATACGTTCCATTCTTCTCCATATCCACATCTCAAAAGCTTCCAGTCGCTTTTCGTCATTCCGTTGTAATGTCCAAGTCTCTGCGCCATACAATGCTACACTCCACACAAAGCACTTCACTCGCCTCTTCCGTAATTCTTTTGCCAAAGGTCCGCAGAAAAAAATACATCCACCGCTGTGATCTCGAGGTAGCGTGCTGCCATGTCACGCAGCGGGCCCGGGTTCGATTCCCGATCGGGACAGCCTCCTGGGAGAGGTTTCTTCGGGGTTTCCCTCACCTGTAAGACAAATGTCAGGAAGCTGGGCCCAACGGTCCCCGGAAATCATTCGGCCATCATCATCATCCTTATCATTATCATCAACCTTCATCAGTGCGAAAAGCAAAGGGAAGCTACCGCACCTATACTTCCCTAGTAAAGATGAAAACATAGCATGAAAATGTTATGACTGCAGTGAAATACCTGCCCTCGGCAGAATTACTATGGATGGATAATATGTTAACAATTTATGAAAGATGTAATTAAAAAAGAGGTAGAGAATGTAGTAGGACAGTTTCAGTTTTTAATTAAGGATCGAATTATAGCCATTTATTAAAATCTACTCTACTGTAAATATATGTCGTATTATAAATTTAACATCTAAAGAATATTATTCATTAATTGTAGCCAATTTTACAAATTCTGTAAATACTAAAAATTGAAAATATGGTTTTAATAGGCCTGACAGTTTCGTCTCATCGAATCCTTAATTAAGATCCGAAACGAACTAAAATAATTCCATATTATATCACTTTAATAATATATTGTCCACCGCTGTGGTCTCGAGGTAGCGTGCTACCTTGTCACGCAGCGGG
The DNA here is from genome assembly GCA_030220185.1 of Diploptera punctata. Lineage (NCBI taxonomy): Eukaryota > Metazoa > Arthropoda > Insecta > Blattodea > Blaberidae > Diploptera > Diploptera punctata. The sequence continues at coordinate 501,175 of JASPKZ010006829.1, read as the reverse complement.
CCCGGGTTCGATCCCCGGTAGGGGCAGTTTCCTGGGTGAGGTTTTTATCGGGGTTTTTCCTCACCTGTAAGACAAATGTCAGGAAAACTTTAAAGCCCAAACGGTCCCCGAAATCATATGGCCATCATCATTATCATCACTATCATCCTTCACCGGTGTGGAAAGCAACGGGAAGCTACCACACATGCAATTCCCTAGTAAAGCTGCAAGCATAGCATGAAAATGCTATGATTGCAGTGAAAGACCTGTCCTCGGGGAAGAATTACTATGGCTGGATGGAATAATAGATTATGAATATCAACTTTGAGGATTTTTTTTTAAGGTTTAACCTTTCTTCCATTTAATTCGGCTATTTTCGTCTATAATCACAATCTTCACTACAGCATTTTGACCTCTGGCTGTTGACAAGATCTTCCTCCATCCATTCCTGTACAATGCTTTCCTTCCGGTTCGTGTCAGACATCCGGCTTCGGTCTTATTTATTTTCTCAACAATGGAATTTTTACAAATCCCAATCTTGAGGACCAGGGTTCTAATTTATTCAACCATATTCTAGTAACTATAGTACACAATAAATTTAAAGGATGTTACCAGATTTACTAAAGAAGATATATAAGAAAGCATTAGAAGAAATATAATATATAAAAAATGGATGTTTTGTTTGTTTCTATTTTATGCGCTGCCATACCGTCATCCGATTGTGATGGGTGTTTTTGCAAAATGTTCAACAAATTTGCGGGATGAACATAGATGATAATAGAGTTGTGATACCAACTCGTACACCCTTAAAAACGTGAAAAAAAGTCCCCTTTTTGACATTTAAATTGCTTACGCCGCCTAAACCATGACAAATACACAGAATTAAATATAAAAAATGTATAAAAAAGTCCATGACAGCATATGTTTATCTTTTACAGATAACTCATAATAGCAATTTATGTCTTTCATTGATGTCAAGAAGATCCTGGTAAGTGGGTTCCTGGGCAAGCGTGCGCTGCCATACCGTTTATGCGATCATGATGGGGATTTTTGCAAAAGTTCAGGATTTTCCCGAGAACGTTATAGGCTCTAAGAGAGTTTTAATACTCAAGCCCTTCACCCTTAAAAATCACCCTTTGTGGTGAAAAATGTAAAAAAAATGTTCTGTACGCTTAAAGGCTTACTCTTCCTAAACCATAATAAATAAACCAAATTAATGTACACAGAATATAACATCTCAAAAGCTCCACAAAAAAGTCCGCGACAACATATGATTATCTCTTACGGATAACTCACAATAACCATTTTTGTCTTTCATTGATGCCAAGAAGATCGGAGTAAGTAGATTCCCAGGAAAGCATAGCAGCTCAGAGCGGGTATTCTTTTACGGATAACTCATAACGAATTTAGTCTTTCATCTCATTTACGCTAATTCCAGCCAACGCCGGGTAAACAGCACGGAGTATCTAAAAATAATGCTTTTTTACTTATAAAATACAACGATTCAATTATCTATGTGGCACAATTAAACGCACTTTATTGAATAAGACTAGAAAAGAAACTATTCTGAAGTTTTACAAAGTACTGGCAGTTCCATCTCTTATCTATGGATGTGAAACCTGGACATTAACAAAGGCAGATAGTAAACAAATAGAGGCTGCTGAAATGAAGATGTTGAGAGCAATAGCAGGATACCAAAGGACCGATAAAAATAAAAACGAAGATATAAGAACAGAACTTAATATATTTAATCTCTGTGAAAAAATAAAATATCAAAAATGCTTATCTTCAGCACGTATTACGAATGAATGAACAGCGCGTACCAAGAAGAATGTATAATTATAAACCAAAAGGGAGAAGAATATTGGGAAGACCATTGAAGAGATGGAAGGACCAATTCGACCTATAATGAGATCGGAACAGACCATTGGGCTTAATCCTTGTTGTTGATGATGATGATTCTTTTACTTATTCAACTAAAGGTAAAAACACATTATGATTTATTTAGGCATAGCAGCGTACACCGGGTATTAGCTGGTAATTAATAAAAATAGGGTTAGGAGGAGCTACATTCTTAAAATAGACGGAGGAAAAAATGTAAAGTTACAAAAGGTGCGTTAGAAATAGATGGAATGTGATTCTAATAATACCTTAAAAGAGAAACGATTATGATATGCATCCTGCTTTAGAAGAACAATTACACATCTCAATTTCTTCTTCTTCTTCTTCAGAATGCAGTATTGGGTGATGATGCCCGTTCTGCGACTACAAAAACTGATCTTTCCATCGGTTGAAGGGTCTTCCGAGGTCTCTTTTGCCTTTAGGGTTGAGGTGGTAAATCATCTTTGGTAAACGGGAATTTGACATTCTCTGGACGTGTTGGAACCATTTAATCTGACTATTTAACTCATGCCCCAAATGGGAGTCAATGACCAATCACGTTTCAATGATTTCTGTTTTACAACCAATCAGAGTCGTGTTTCACCAAATATTTATCAGTGTTATAATTATCATATTAAAGAAAGCTCCTCCTTACAATATTGCGTTCCTTTGGCAATAAATAGTATGATCTGGTTGCAGTGATAAACAAAAGAAGCAGTAGAAGCGTACCTATCGTTTCTCATTTGTTTTCAAACATCGCCGTTTGCATTAAATATATAAATATTTTGAAATAACTACAGTTAAATAATGATTTGTGAGTAAACAGCTTAATTTTATTCGTTAAATAGTCCTAACAAATGCCACTCTTGATTTCCAAATTCTCTAGACTATTTAACTCATGCCCCAAATGGGAGTCAATGACCAATCACGTTTCAATGATTTCTGTTTTACAACCAATCAGAGTCGTGTTTCACGAAATATTTATCAGTGTTAGGATTATCATATATTAAACAAAGCTCCTCCTTTTTAATATTCTGAACAGGTCTGACCGTTATTTTGCAGTGACTGAGCCTATAACAAATACGGCTACCAGATTGTATATAATAGTGCTTACATGTCAACATTTGTAGCAATTGATTATACCACCAAAAAAAGAAACCACTGTTTGCACTTTCTTAAATGTATTTTTTCCCAGGTAATAATAATCGAGAAAAATATAATTGTCATATTTACATCATACGACATCAAAAATGAATTAATATACAGATTGATGTGTTTTCATTTTTTCTCCACTAGAGAGCATTCTTACAATATTGCGTTCCTTTGGCAATAAATAGTATGATCTGGTTGCAGTGATAAACAAAAGAAGCAGTAGAAGCGTACCTATCGTTTCTCATTTGTTTTCAAACATCGCCGTTTACATTAAATATATAAATATTTTAAAATAACTATAGTTAAATAATGATTTGTGAGTAAACAGCTTAATTTTATTCGTTAAATAGTCCTAACAAATGCCACTCTTGATTTCCAAATTCTCTAGATAAATTCACTCCTCACTTCGTGAGTCGTGAATTTATCGATAATTTGGAAATCACTCGTGGCATTACTTATGATAATTTTGTATATGTTCAACCATTTCCCTACTATCCCACTGCATCCTTATCTCATCACTTTTCATTCTATCCCTTAATGTTACTCCAGTTAGTGATCGGAGGAATCTCATTTGTGAACTATTAATGCGGGATTTATCTTTTGCTCGAAGTGTCCAGCATTCACTTCCGTATAGTAGAGCAGGTTTGGCTATGGCATTATGAAATCTCAATTGGATTTCTTTCCTCATTTGTTTTCCAAAATTTCTCCTAATTATACCATTTAATCTGTTATATTTTTCTACATTTGTTTCCACATCTTTCTGATTATGAAACTGTGATATATTATTACCTAAATAATTAAAGTGTGTTACTTGTTCTATTGGTTTATTATTTATTATTATTTTTACTCTCGAAAGTTCCTTTCCAGTGAATTGCCATGGAGTTTGGTTTTATTGTCAGATTTGTCACATGTTGTATTTTTTCCCGGGTGTTCTGCAATTTCAACACTGCTCGCTGCAAATCATCTTCGTTCTCCCGCTAGAAGTACTTGATCATCTGCGAAGATTATTGTTTGTATTTGATTTCCTCTACATATTTTTTACTCCTGGGGGGTTTAGTTTTTTCCACTCCTGGACAATTTTATTTAGATATAGAATAAACAGTAATGGAGATAGTCCACATCCCTGTCTTAAACCTTGGTTAATTTCAAATTTATCTGTTATTTTCCCATGATCAAACTTTACTTTTATAAATGTGGTTTCATATAAACTTTTTATAGCATTTATTAGATTATTGGGGACTTGGTAGCTTTCCAATATTTTCCACATTATGTCCCGTTTGACTCTATCATAGGCCTTTTCAAAATCTAAAAATAATATATATATATATATATATATATATATATATATATATATAGGGGGATATTAAATCATCTCAATTTAATACAACATAAAGTAGATTCAAAGGGTGGTTACATAGAGTACAAAATCAGTAAGATAAAACTGATTGCTGATAACGAAAATGTAAACGAAGCCGACATTTAACATGACAACATGTGATAGGAAGACATAAAATGACAAGTATCATGATATTCTAGCGATAAAGATCAAGGAAGCTGAAAGCACTGCAAGTTATCATTAGATATTTGACAATTTTTGTAAACTAAGATAACGTATATAAAATAATTTTTATCTCACACATCCTTCACAAAATGAAAATATCGCTGTCATTGGCCGTACTGATTCTTGATTTAAACGTAAGCCTAAGAGAACTCGAGGATCCCGGCCAAGGTTAGTGGAATATTTCGAGTGAAGCCTATGTGGCTTCCTTCGCAGGGTATATTAAAAGCTGTTACTCTTTGTGTCATATATGCGGTACGATATACAGGATGCAGCATAAGTCAGTTAACCTAAAATGCAAATATATAACTTTCTGTATCTTACAACATCTATACAAAAAACAACTACCGAAATAGTTCAAAGTGATCTCCATTGTTAGAGCAGTAGTGTTTGAGATTATATTCTGAAGGTCCTGTATTCAAACCCCAGATTCAACCAATCTGATTTTTCCCCCCTTGCAACCAAGTACAGTGGTTTTTAACTGTAACTTATGCCACATTCTGTGTGTGGGTGTGTATGTGTGGTATATATATATATATATATATATCCATCCATAGTAATTCTGCCCGAGGGCAGGTCTTTCACTGCAATCATAGCATTTTCATGCTATTCTTGCAGCTTTACTAGGGAATTGTTGGTGTGGTAGCTTCCCGTTGCTTTCCACACCGGTGAAGGATGATGAAGATGATTATGATGATATTGATAAGGATGGTGATGGCCATACGATTTCGTGGACCGTTTGGGCCTTAAAGTTTTCCTGACATTTGACTTACAGATGAGGAAAAACCCCGATAAAAAACTGCCCCAATCGGGGATCGAACCCGGGCCCGCTGCGTGACAAGGCAGCACGCTACCTCAAGACCACAGCGGTGAACTCTATAATAATAATAATAATAATAATAATAATAATAATAATAATAATAATATATCCTCAACTCGTGTCCAACACAGTGTCGGGTCGAAGGATGAGATGAGGTGGACCCCTTATATAGAGGTCTGTGAATGACAAGGATGCCGGCCTAGCATGCCTGACGCACCATCACAGACGCAGATGAACGTTAATAACTAACTCACTGGCACTATCGACCCGTAGGTTCATGGCCGCGCGGACGTAAGCTCTCCATACATCCCTATCCTGAGCTAATGCTTTCCAATCATTCCCTGTATAATCAGACAAGAAATGGATGCACAAGAAACTGTTATCGAAAGGACAACAAAGAGAGCTTTACAGTGGTATGGACATGTACAACGGATGTCGGAAGACCAGTGGCATAAACAGGTGTTAGATTGGATGTTACCAGGCAGAAGGAAGAAGGGGAGAAGTAGAAGAACGTGGTACGAGGGAATATATGATGCCATGATGAACAGGGGTATGGAAGAAGAACAATGGGAAGATAGGAATCTCTGGAAAGCACGAATCAAGGGCAAACTGCTGTAAAGTGCAAAGCCTGTATTAAGTATTAAGTAAGTGATAATCTACTTCCCTCAAATCATAGTTCATGTTATTCTCCTACCTCATTCTTGGTCTGCCAACTAGGCGTTTTCCTTCTGGTAACGGAATAAGTTATTCAAATTAAAGTTGCAATTATAATGAATCGTCAATATTATTAGAGAAAAAATCATAAATCATCAATTAATCGGCTGAAAGACCAATTACAAAAGAAAGATATTTCAATTTATTTTAAGGGAAGCTAGTATTTCAGCACAAGCTGATATTTTGGTTAGTGTAGTCAAGAACGATTTAAGTAAAGTAGATAGAATGAACAGACACGAGAATTTATGGAGGATATAGCATATGCAAACAATAAATTCACTGTACACTTGGTGGATGGAAATGAAGTAATAGGTTTCAAGAAGTGGTGGGCAGAAACTCACATTTTTCAGTCGAAGTATCAACGCGGACTGATACATTCGAACATTTCAACTTTTCAACATTTTTGCCGTAACACCAGCAGTTTTGAAAGCTATGGAATTCACCTATGGACTTCTGATAAAAAAAAACTTCTTTATTTTTTATTTATTTTTTAATTCTTTCTTGTTATTACCTTTTCTTTTTGTTAAATGTTTTCCTTCTTGTTTACCCTTTTTTGTTAACTTTCTGTTATTCTCACATACAGACACAAGGACAAGGCACACACCCAGACCCAAGGTAGAGATTAAAAATCCCCTACCCCGCCGGGAATCGAACCCGGGTCGCCGGAGTGGAAGGTAGGGACTCTACCACCTACGCCACGGCGACGGACACATTGAAAGCCTCAGGTTATCATTTCGACATTTCCGATGTTCTCTCCTGGCATTGGTGTAAATGTAACCCACTTCTGAGGTTGGGGTGCCCGGAAGGCGGGGTTACGGCTGCTCCGAAAGCAGTCAGTCGATTGACTTGAAATTTTCACGACACAATGTTGCATCCAATCACGCGCGTTTTCTTCTTCTTCTTCTTCTTCTTCACTTCACGGGCTAGGCAAATTGCCTGTCCGCCTCACAGTTGTTCTGTACATCTTTTCACTGGCCTTCCTACATTCCTTGAACCTCCTGGCTTGTAGCTGAATGCTGTTCTTGGTAATCTTGTTACATTCATTCTTTCCACAAGTGTAAACCATTCCTCTCTATATTCTCTGATTTTCTCATCCAATGGATACATATTTAACTCTATTCTTATATCTTCATTCCTTATCCGATCCAATCTTGTGCAGCCTTTTGTTCTTCTAAGGAAGTTCATTTCTGCGCTTTGTATTCTACTTTGCAATTTTTTGGTCATTATAGCATTATATGGTGCAGAGACGTGGACATTACGACGGAATGAGGAAAAGCGGCTGGAAGCTTTTGAGATGTGGATATGGAGAAGAATGGAACGTATAAAATGGACAGACAACGTAAGAAATGAAGATGTGCTAGACAGAGTGGGTGAAAGAAGAACAATGCTGGAACTCATAAAGAAGAGGAAAAGAAATTGGATTGGCCACTGGCTAAGAAGAAACTGCCTGCTGATGGATGCTTTAGAAGGAATGGTCAACGGAAAGAAAGTTACAGGCAGAAAAACACATCAGATGATAGACAATATTAAAATAAATGGTTTGTATGCAGATACAAAAAGGAAAGCTGAGTTAATGAAAGAGTAGAGAATGCTGAGTTTGCAGTGAAAGACCTGCTCTTGAGCAGAACACTATGAATGAACCCAAGTTTCGCTCCCATAAAGTAATGCAGGAACTGCCAATGTTTTATAAAATTTCAATCTAAAATGTCTTCTTTGAACACTGTGAGAGAGATGCGTTTGGAAAATTTTTACATGGTCGGGTTACCAGCCCAGACGCACAACCACATTCCCTAGTGGATCGGGGATTTATTTAGGAGTTTCCTTCTCCTAGACGGGTTGCTAACCCGTTGCGTTTTTTATAGCAAAATGAAATTTTAACACAACGTTACATCGGAATACGCTAGAGTTTTTATACACGGAGTGACACAGTTAATCATCGTTTGTGTTTTCACGGGCAATATTACCACTTTACGAGTTGAACAGGAATAGAAAAGTGGTTTTCGTTCACACTGGTGTGCATAATCAATCGTTGGAAATTATTTGATTACATGTTTCCGAAAACGAAATGTGAGTTTATTTGTTATGGAATTGATTGATGCGTTTTCTCGGTGATTCTATTCTATGATCGCGGGAATACTTTTATTTACTTTCTCATTCATTTCATATCAGATTGAGCCACAGTGGACGGGTTTAGCTAGTTATTGTATAAATAAATAATAGTTTAACAAACTAAAACAACACGCTTTATTAGAAAACCGAACTAAAAAATGAAAAATAATTTTAATTTCCAACACGCTTGGGATAAAATTAAAGTGGTCAACAAAAAAATCATCTCCAACACATCTAGAATAAAACAAGAGTTATCTACAAAAAAAAAATTTCCATCAAAAGCGTGGGGTGCTCTATATCAATTAATATATTTGATGATAAAGAGATATTGGTAAAAGTAAAGTCTCTAAGAAGAAAATGTAAAAACCATAAAAAGCACCCCACGCTTTTGATGGTAAAATTATGTTTTTTGTAGATAACTCTAGTTTTATTCTAGATGTGTTGGAGATGAAGTTTTTGTTGGCCACTTTAATTTTTCCCAAACGTGTTGGAAATTAAAATTATTTTTCATTTTTTAGTTGGGTTTTCTAACAAAGCGTGTTGTTTTAGTTTTTTAAAACTATTATTTATTTTTTAGTTTTAATGTTTTACAGAATAAGATAAAAATGTAAATATCTTTAAATTCGATACTATTGTAGTATGAGTTAAAAGTAATACTCTTCTAAAAAAATCCTCCTGGCCGGATTTAAACCAGTGACCTATTGATTACTGAAATTATATACCACTAAAGTCCACCGCTATACCAACTGAGCTCTTACAACGATTGAGTAAGAAGTTGCAAACTATTATACTGGTTTTTATTATTTCGATTTTCTGCTGATTCTGGCCAGGATTTTAGAAAAAAAAAAGAAATTATTGTATTGTCATTGGTCCTTTACAAGTATACAAAGTTTCAAGTCGATCCAATGATTTTAAGTGGGTGAAAATCGTGTTGAAAGATTCCGTTACATAATTACACAGACACTTTTTTTGATTTTCTGATGATTCTGGCCAGGATTTTAGAAAAGAAATGAAATTATTGTATTGTCATTGGTCCTTTACAAGTATACAAAGTTTCAAGTCGATCCAATGATTTTAAGTGGGTGAAAATCGTGTTGAAAGATTCCGTTACATAATTACACAGACACTTTTTTTGATTTTCTGATGATTCTGGCCAGGATTTTAGAAAAGAAATGAAATTATTGTATTGTCATTGGTCCTTTACAAGTATACAAAGTTTCAAGTCGATCCAATGATTTTAAGTGGGTGAAAATCGTGTTGAAAGATTCCGTTACATAATTACACAGACACTTTTTTTGATTTTCTGATGATTCTGGCCAGGATTTTTTAGAAAAGAAATGAAATTATTGTATTGTCATTGGTCCTTTACAAGTATACAAAGTTTCAAGTCGATCCAATGATTTTAAGTGGGTGAAAATCGTGTTGAAAGATTCCGTTACATAATTACACAGACACTTTTTTTTTTATTTTCTGATGATTCTGGCCAGGATTTTAGAAAAGAAATGAAATTATTGTATTGTCATTGGTCCTTTACAGGTATGCAAAGTTTCAAGTCGATCCAATGATTTTAAGTGGGTGAAAATCGTGTTGAAAGATTCAGTTACATAGATACAAATACACTCTTTTTGATTTTCTGATGACACTGGCCAGGATTTTAGAAAAAAAATGAAATTATTGTATTGTCACGGGTTCTTTACAAGTATACAAAGTTTCCAGTCGATCCAATGATTTTAAGTGGGTGAAAATCGCGTTGAAAGATCCCGTTACATGGATAGATACAGGTCAAGCTAATATAAAGCGTGTAAAAAGAGTGAAGTTGTTGCAATGGACTGATGTATATTTTTAAAATGTCCCTAGCAGTTACATGCAAGATAGATTTGCAACCACTATTAACTTAATTAGTAATTGCATTAATGTGACTTCCATGGCAGAACATGACAAGCGCGGAAATTTCCTACGTACATAAATGGAAGACTAATATTTCTACACAGGATATTAATCCACATCTAATTTAATTCTTCTTCTTCTTCTTCACATTTTACTTCCCAGAATGAAATTCAACTTCAGTACCGAGAAACACATATACATATTTTATTAATAACTAGAGCAAGGCATTTAAAGACCTATAAACTGATAAAAAAATGCATTTATGACCTAAAAATGCAAAAAAAGACCAATAATATAAAAAATGAATAAAAAGTTAAGAACTGCCAATAAAAATACTATTTAATAATCCACCGCTGTAGCGTGCTGCCTTGTCACGCAGCTGGCCCGGGTTCGATACCGGTCGGGACAGTTTTTCTGGGTGAGGTTTTTATCGGGGTTTTTCCTCACCTATAAGACAAATGTCAGGAAAACTTTAAGGCCCAAAGGTCCCCGAAATCATATGGCCATCGCAATCATCATCATTCATATTCATCTTAGGTTAAGCTTAGGATTAGGGACTCTCCTGGTGCACCATTATCATCATCACCCATCATATCGTAACCCCACCTTCCAGGCGCCCCAACCTCAGAAGTGGGTTACAAGTACGTCATGCCAGGAGAGAAACGAGGAACCAGGAATGTCGAAAGACAAACCTGGGGCATTTGGAGAAAAAAAAAAGATTAAGTACTCACTTGATTACCAATTACATAAAATTTAACTTAACATCAAAATATTAAAAGAAAAGTATTAAAAAAATACATGTTACAGTACCTTTTATTGCAGAAAAGTCATTTCAATTACACAGTGCACTTTTACAGCAATTTTGGATTGCAGTTAACAATCAGAATAAGGGTAGAAATTAGCATAAACTCTAAGAAATTGAGTAAAATTCCTAGAAGTGGGCAAGTTCATTATGCACATACCTTGAAAAATAGGGGAGTAGTTAGCAAAACAACTACTTAATTCCAAGAAATTGTACTGACAAGGAAAAATACTGAATTATAATAAAAATCTTAAATCAAATACAAATAATGTCACAGCCTTCTGGAAAAGTGTAAAAAAATGCTCAAAATGATCTAAAAATTGCCAAAAAATTACCTATTCCTAAAAAAGTTAAGAAAATGCAAAAAAAAATCCCTAATGAATTGCTCTTATTTAATCTGTTTTTTAATGCCGTACATTTTCATATATGCAAGCAATGTTTCAACCTTCATAAGAAACAGATGCAAAATCATTAATTGCCTTGCCCTAATTATTTGCATCATTATTTACACCTAAGAATTGACGTAATCAGGATCTTAGTTTTGCATATCGGATGTGCGTATAAAGTTAAAAAATGATTAATTATAAATGGTTATCTATGGTTTGAACTAATGTTAATAGCCAGCATTTCCTTGACATATGCAATGCTCTTATCTAACCACTTCCTAATGATCATTGCTACAATGTTGGAAACCCCTAACGTTTCCACAAAAGCACCCGAACATTCCAAGTTCCGGTCTTTGCGGTCTAGACCTCGATTCTGGATATCAGCTGGAAGTGCACGCACACATGTAACCATCGAAACATTCAAAAACTCACTTGACCAGATCCTACTTATGAAAAATACATTATTCAGCTTTTACAGTATGCTCTAAATAGATCCAAGACAGGCCAATATAGGTCTATATATAAGAATAAGTCCATCACTGTTGTCTCGAGGTAGCGTGCTGCCTTATCACGCAGCGGGCCAGGGTTCGATTCCCGGTCGGGACAGGCTCCTGGGTGAGGTTTCCCGAGGTTTTTCCTAACTTGTAAGACAAATGTCAGGAAGCTTAGGGCCCAACGGTCCTCGAAAAATATCCGGCCATCATCATCATCCTTCACCAGTGTGGAAACAACGAAAAGCTACCACACCTGTAATTCCCTAGTAGAGCTGCAAAGCATAGCACGATTGCAGTGAAAGATCTGCCAACTATATATATATATATATATATGTTATAATTAAATGTTTAACATTGAGCAATGCAAGCTTAATATGGTATAAGAAAAATAAATGCCTGGACGGGATTCGAACCCGGATCTCTGAGTCTGTACCTCAGTGTGATATCCATTACACCACCAGGCGAATCCAATTCAAACATTTATTTTTCTTATATATGAATTATATTCTCCATTATTACTAGATGTCGCGAGAACTCGGTCTTCACTGCCATCTAGTAGCTGACTATAACAAGTAATACATATATAAGAAAAATAAATGTTTGAATTGGTATCTCCTGGTGGTGTAATGGATATCACACTGAGGTACAGACTCAGAGATCCGGGTTCGAATCCCGTCCAGGCATTTATTTTTCTTATCATACCATATATATATATATAAATCCATAATTCGAAGCACGCTAACATACGGTGCAGAAACTTGGCATCTGAATAAAATTTTGAGTTTAAAGGTTATGTCTACTGAAATTGGATTCTTACAGACGCTCAATTAGACATTCTAAATTGAAAAAAAAAATCAGAAATACAATCATCACACAACAAAAGAAAGTCCAAAATTCAATATTAGATTATGCGAGATACAGGAAACTAGAATGGTTGGTCATATACTTAGGATGCCAGAGAAAAGATTATCCAGACAAGCTTTGGAATGGATTCCACTTGGAAAAGGAAAGATAGGTCGATCTAGATTTAAATGGATGGATGATGTAAGAAGAGGTATGTGGGAGCTAGGTCTGGAAGAATTGGAATGAGAAGATAGAGAAGAATGGAGAAAGAAGATAATAATTAAAAAAGCTTTGGGCATAGGAAGATGTTTTATTACACTGTAAACCTGTTTATAAATAAATAAATAAAATAATATTAATAATAAAAATAGTAATACTTCCAGATAGGTAGTACTTTTTTCTTTAAGAATTGATATACAGAATAGAATAGAAAGCACTTTAACAATTTAAAAAATTAACCTCGCCGAGAATCGAACCTACGACCTCTTACACACGAATCAAGCCACTGAGCACTGAGCTACGCTATGGTTGCGTTGTTGAGTTTAGAAAGAATGCTCTTCAAAGGAAGAAGGTGAAATGTATTGTAGCTCTACTGTGCAATTAGTTTACTCGTGTGAATCGCGCGTTAGAACTTGAAATATTCGAGATCAAGAGTCGGCCCATTCTTTTTGTCGCTAAGTGTACATTGTGAATACAAATTAAATTCCATTTATACCTCTACGAACACTAAAAAAAATACAATAACTATTTAACTCATGTCGCAAATGGTAGTCAATGACCAATCACGTTTCAATGAATTCTGTTTTACACCAATGACAGTCGTGTTTCACCTCGCTCTTTATCAGCTCCTGCTTTTGTGATAAAGAAAGCTCCTCCTTTTTTTAATATTCTGAACAGGTTTAGACCATTATTTTTCTCCAACAAATACATTGAATATAGCAAATAATGAATAGATTCAGTGATTTTACCGAGTTGTTTATTCAAAATATAAATGATTAACCTATAATGTTGATTATAATAGTTTGATGTGTTTCATTATTTCTCCACTAGAGTGCATTCTTACAACATTGCGATCCTATTTGGCAATAAATAATATGATCGAATTGCAGTGAATATACATAACCTCACATTTCTCATTTGTTTTCAAACATCGCCGTTTACATGAACTATATAAAATATTTTAAAACACCGGTAACTATATTCAAATAATTATTTTTTAGTAAAGAGCTTAATTTTATTCGTTAAATAGTCCTAACAAATGCCACTCTTGATTTCCAAATGCTCTAGATAAATTCACTCCTCACTTCGTGAGTCGTGAATTTATAGATAATTTGGAAATCACTCGTGGCACTACTTATGAAGAAGGAGCGAGATTTATGTAATTTGGAAAATAACTATTTTTAACTAAGGTTGATCTGTTTATGACTGATCAGAGAAAACTACGACGCTTAAAATAAACCAAGGTCGAAGGTCACTAGAATAAATGTTGGTTTCAGTTTAATATATGGAGCTGGTTTACAAATTTCCTGGGGCAAAATATGAAATATTCAGTAGGAGGATCACGATTCCTTTCACTTGTCAGGAAATGTTATTCAAATCATGTCCTTAGTAAGATATTTATCTCTCAATACTTGTGGCAATTCATTCATCCAGCCTCCTGTGTAAATCTAAATAAATCCCTATCGGCAATAATAACCAGATGATATTATAACATCATTAAATGAAGCAGTTACTGGACTTAGGTCATATTTATATTCAAATTGATCAGGGAAGAGAGTGGAACCTGATTATGTAAGAGCAAAGGCCGTATAAAATGATCCAAAGAAGTCAGCATCAATGTAATCAAATTATTAGTTATTAAAGAATACTGACAACTCAGGTAATGTAAACCTTTCTTTTGTGAAGACGGAAGTGGCTGACACATGATAATAACTTACTAATGACAATGATCCTTTGCTCGACAGATTGAGTAGAGATATCTTCTAAGCCTCCAGTTAACTGATTTAGCGTGATAACCATAACCCATTAGCTAATGTACAAGCGGGGGTTTTACCCTGACACAAACATCGTTAGCAAAAAGTGTGGGAACATGGCAAGTTTCTAGCGTCGGAAGCCTAGGAAAAAACCCAAGCCTAAGAAGAAAAAACCCAAGCCTAGCTAATGTTTGTGACTAGACTGTACGTGAAGCCAGCACGGGGAAAAAAAAGGTCCAACCTCTGAAGGCGTAAATCGCCAATAATAATTTGTAACACCCCCGGGATCAAAATAGGAGGGCGCATTAACCAGTTATATGTTTCGTTATATGTGCCTAAGCACAGACCTTAGGTCCACGTGATCGAGGTAGTGGGAGTAACTAATTTACCTATAGGCGAGAGAGGCTTCTCCTCGTCACTTACTTCTCGTGTATAATTTCATCAAGTCACTTCAAAACACTATGTTCTAAAAAGTTGGATAAATTCACTTCATATATATACAATTACTTGCAGTTTATAAAAGATAAGAATAAACTACTTTTACCAGATATTCTTTGCACATTAATTCTGCCCGACGAAGTCCTCGTGGAATCCCGAGATAAGAACCTCGACTCTACCGAATACCAACCGAGCAACCTAAGTTCTCACACATGGAGAACTCCTTCAGTATTCCTAGTGTCACTAAATCCAATCTTTACCTCTTGGCCCAACAATAAACCCCTCTCCATATTGGCTCCCTAACGTGCGGGCAGAATAGGTCGTAAAAGTAACACACGAATAGAAATCAACGGCAGAACGACTAAGTCCCACGAACACGAGGCAACCAGGACAGTGAAAATGACACTCGGAAAATAGGAGGGAGAGATTTTTACACGTAAGAATGACAACGGAATGGATATATTACGTATGTGTGTATGTCTTGCATTGTACTATATTGTATTGTGTGCACAGGTAGACACTACTGTGATTTTAGGTATGAGATAAAGGTCAATGTAAACGCTGAAATTATGCAGTACCCAGGTAAGGAAGTGGTTATATACCGACAAAATTTTGATATAACATACAAAAGGTACAAACATATAAGCTCTACATAATCCCCAAACGAAAAAAAAAAAAAACAAGACCTGATAAATTATACTTAAATGCATGAACCAGTTTTCACGGGATTCGAACTCAATACTAGCTGAGATTAGGACATAAATGAAAAGTATTAGTGAAAAAAATAAATAAGTGTTGTATGGTAAAGTACCAAATATAATCAGTAATTAAAATAAATAACACTAATAAAGTGATTAAATAGGCCTAGATGAAAACGCTAATCGCGAGAGGAAGGGCACAATGACTGCGAAAAAAAATAAAGTGAAATGTCAATTTAGATATTAACCATGATAATACCCCCATATCGATGAATATGATATAATTAATTGAATTAGGGTGAATACATAACACATGCATGTCCACTTTCAGCTAAGATTGAGGGTGATTAATAAATTGTTGATTTGAACTTATCGATAGAGAATGGATCTATATTTTTAAATGTTTTAACCCAATCGCTCGAGCAGGAAGCTGCAGTATCTACTTAATCCAGTAAATGTTAAAATGAGCCCAGATAGGCCATTGTCATTGTTTAATACATATAGGTAATTGAAGAAACTTGTACAACAATCTGAATACGAATAATATCATGATGATTATGATTCTTTTGTCTAAAATAACAATCAGACAGCGTAAACATAGGAGCTAATGAGACAGGGTGAAGCTCAATGCACCTTAATTGAAAGGCCGAGTGACGGTGTGAACCTATAAAGCGTGAGGAATTTATTTGTTGATTATATTTACAGAATTTAATTTGTAGACGTGGGCCGAAGCGGCACGTCACTGTGTTTGTATAACACGTGCTATTTTGTTGAAAATATTTGAGGGCAAGGGATCCCGTATTATCTAATAATGAGATGAGATGAAGTCATGGTCGCTGGTGAAAGCGAATGTGACAATTTGTGCGAATTTGTATTCGATGTTAATAATGAGATGAGATGAGGTCATGATCGCTGATGGAAGCGAATGTGACAATTTGTGCGAATTTGTATTCGATGTTAATAATGAGATGAGATGAAGTCATGGTCGCTGGTGGAAGCGAATGTGGACATACTATACGATTCTGCATTCGAAGGAAATGATTTTGCACGCTTAAGAAAATAACGTCGTTTGGCTGAGCAATGATATAGCCAGCTATGCTTTGGCAAAGTAAATGGGCCGAAATATGTTGAGAATAAAATATTAAGAATCATGAATATTTCATGGATTAATAAGCATGATGAATTCGTATGTATGCAATACCTATGGGGAAATATGATAAGGGTGTAATACTATCAATAATAATTGTTTATAACGATAGCACAGCTGCTTAAACGCGATATTTAGTATTTTGGTCGCAAAGATATAGATCCATGTAAATAAGTCTTATTGACTCAATTTAAATTAAATTTAGCAAGACTGAAGTGTTATTCGACATATGGTTTGAAGTAGACAAAATTGGTTCATCGCAAATGAATTCCCAAGCTGTAGACGCACATTATAATGTAGGTAGATATTAAGGTGTAGACGAAATTGTAAATAAACAGTTACACATGAAGAAACAATCTATGCTATACTGGTATTCAACTAAATAGTTTTGAATGGTAATTGTATAAGCATGAATGGTTTGAGTAGACCACCAAATATATTAAGGGTGTATCTTTTTTTTTCTTAATGAATATTTATGTATGTCTATATTGCAGAGAAAGTGAGTCTATTTAACCTCAAAGAACGATCCCAGGTAAAAGGGATACATATCAGTGTTTACAATCTGAACATAATTGACGTGCTGGCAACACTCTCAGGGTTAACGTGCTCTAACCAAAATATTATAGCCATTTTTTCTTAAAGGCCACTATAGCTATGATACTAGCATTATATTACGCGAGAGGATTATAAACAAATAAAAAAATCCCTTGATTTTTCCATTTGTTTATAGGGCATTTGTGGCAATTCATTCATCCAGCCTCCTGTGTAAATCTAAATAAATCCCTATCGGCAATAA
The DNA here is from genome assembly GCA_030220185.1 of Diploptera punctata. Classification (NCBI taxonomy): domain Eukaryota; kingdom Metazoa; phylum Arthropoda; class Insecta; order Blattodea; family Blaberidae; genus Diploptera; species Diploptera punctata. The sequence goes on along the minus strand of JASPKZ010006829.1, from coordinate 483,498 downwards.
TAACCAGATGATATTATAACATCATTAAATGAAGCAGTTACTGGACTTAGGTCATATTTATATTCAAATTGATCAGGGAAGAGAGTGGAACCTGATTATGTAAGAGCAAAGGCCGTATAAAATGATCCAAAGAAGTCAGCATCAATGTAATCAAATTATTAGTTATTAAAGAATACTGACAACTCAGGTAATGTAAACCTTTCTTTTGTGAAGACGGAAGTGGCTGACACATGATAATAACTTACTAATGACAATGATCCTTTGCTCGACAGATTGAGTAGAGATATCTTCTAAGCCTCCAGTTAACTGATTTAGCGTGATAACCATAACCCATTAGCTAATGTACAAGCGGGGGTTTTACCCTGACACAAACATCGTTAGCAAAAAGTGTGGGAACATGGCAAGTTTCTAGCGTCGGAAGCCTAGGAAAAAACCCAAGCCTAAGAAGAAAAAACCCAAGCCTAGCTAATGTTTGTGACTAGACTGTACGTGAAGCCAGCACGGGGAAAAAAAAGGTCCAACCTCTGAAGGCGTAAATCGCCAATAATAAATTTGTAACACCCCCGGGATCAAAATAGGAGGGCGCATTAACCAGTTATATGTTTCGTTATATGTGCCTAAGCACAGACCTTAGGTCCACGTGATCGAGGTAGTGGGAGTAACTAATTTACCTATAGGCGAGAGAGGCTTCTCCTCGTCACTTACCTCGTGTATAATTTCATCAAGTCACTTCAAAACACTATGTTCTAAAAAGTTGGATAAATTCACTTCATATATATACAATTACTTGCAGTTTATAAAAGATAAGAATAAACTACTTTTACCAGATATTCTTTGCACATTAATTCTGCCCGACGAAGTCCTCGTGGAATCCCGAGATAAGAACCTCGACTCTACCGAATACCAACCGAGCAACCTAAGTTCTCACACATGGAGAACTCCTTCAGTATTCCTAGTGTCACTAAATCCAATCTTTACCTCTTGGCCCAAAACGACTACTTGATAGATGTCCAAATTCAGAATAGCCTAAAGGATACAAGGTAAAGCACATACTGTAAGGTTACTCCACGTTTGTTCCCTGTAAAGTCTCTATTGAAAGAATTGAACATTAGGGACAAGCTTATACTATATCCATCCATAGTAATTCTGCCCCAATCTACCACAACAGCAAATTTTAAATTTATACAATATCTATAAAACAAATTTTATTTGAGTTTGAATCAATAACACACAAACAGAATGGACCGAAATTAACAGGGGCGTAAGACAAGGATGTGGCCTCTCGCCCTTGCTCTTTATCATATGCATGGATAGAATACTCCAAGATTGGCGACAGATGAGACACGGTTCTATCCAAATTAATAGAAACCATAAAATAGACGCTTTGCTTTTTGCAGATGATTTGGTATTAATAGCTCCAACAGAAACAGATTTACAGTATTCTATATACAATTTCAATATAATTGCAAAAAGGTACAATATGGAAATCAATACAAAGAAAACCAAAGTAATGACCTTTTGTGGGAAATATCCTATACCTAGCAAAATTATTTTGGATGATGAAATTTTAGAACGAGTAAACGAATTTAATTATTTGTGTTATAATTTAACATTTCAAGATGAAACTGATATATCAAAGAAAATCACAAATTTTACAAAAACAACGGGGATAATTAACAGTATAATGAAACCATCTTTAGTACAGAAGAACACAAGATTACGGCTTTATAAGGTTCTCGCAAGACCAGTATTAAGATATGGTAGTGAAGCATGGTCGATACCAAGAAGGGATGAATGCCGAATAACAGCAAATGACATGCGATTTATACGCCGTACAGCAGGCTACACAAAATGGGAGCATAAAAGGAATGAGGAAATTATGGAAGAGTTGGATGTAGAACCCATTCTTCACCATATACAAAACTAACAGAACAACTGGAAAATCCATCTTAAACAAATGCCGTCTCATAGAATTCCAAAAGCCATACTTCGCAACTGCCCCCAAGGCAAAAGATCGCTGGGACGTCCAAAAAAGCGCTGGATGGAAAACTCCTCTTTGAGACCGTAACAGGCCACACGGCCTAATACTTGCATGGACGATGATGATGATGAGTAATTCTGCCCGAGGGCAGGTCTTTCACTGCAATCATATCATCTTTACGCGATGCTTTGCAGCTTTACTAGGGAATTATAGGTGTGGTAGCTTCCCGTTGCTTTCCACACCGGTATGCATAAGGCATTGAGCTGTGACGCTACTGAAAATGTAAATATCCATATGACTTTAACTTCTGAGCCTTATAAAGTTGAATTCGTTCATAGTGTTCTGCTCAAGAGCAGGTCTTTCACTGCAAACTCAGCATTATCCACTGTTACCTTAATCATCATGCCATGTTTGCAGCTTTACTAGGGATATATACGTATGGTAACTTCCCGTTTCTTTTCACACCCCACTCTCTCTTTTGCATCTTAAAATCTTAAAAGATATTAAGAAGGTCCCGGGGGACCCCAACTTGGAGGTGAAGAGTGTGGATTTGGCTAAGTTAGACCCTCCGGACTTCACCGAAATTCACCCCAGTGGTTAAAGATCAGTTCCATCAGGGTTTTTTGGACCAGATCAAATATCGGGAAATCGCAATTAGCCTCTGCCCCCCCCCTTAAAGTTGAATAGTTCCTCGAAAAAGATGTAGCCAATTAAGGTGACGATTTTAAGGTGTAAAAATGAATTAATATTTGCCGTTATTTATGAAAACCTCTCCAACTTAATCAGGGTGTAGTTGACAGTGCAAAATACGTGATACCACCGTTCGATTGAGCTTGGCTATAATATAGTTTTCCATCTAATAAAACTAAATATGTGGTCACGCGTAGAAATACATTATACAATGGAAATGGACAGCTAATGACAAATGAGGGAAATTTTGAGGAAGTGGCTGAATTCAAATACCTAGGTACAATAATCACAAACAGGAATGAGATGCACAAAGAAATTAAACATAGGCTCAATTCTGCAAATGCGTGCTTTATGCATTGCAGAGACTCTTGATGTCCCAACTCCTTTCAAAAAAAGTTAAACTGAAAATATATAAAACTATTATTCTACCAGTTATATTATATGGGTGCGAAACATGGACTCTTACTTTAAAGGAGGAAAGGAGATTACCAGTTTTTAAGAATAAAGTACTTAGGAAAATTTTTGGACCAAAGAGAGATGAATAGACAGGTGAATGGAGAAGACTAAATGGTCTTTATAGGAAGCCAGATATAATAAGAACAGTTAAGTCTAGTAGACTGCGATGGGCAGGGTATGTTGAACGTATGGGGAATGAAAGACTTGCATGGAAGCTTCTTGTAGGAAAGCCAGAGGGAAAACGCCCAGTTGGTAGACCAAGAATGAGGTGGAAGAATAACATTAACTATGATTTGAGTGAAGTAGATTATACAGGGAATGATTGGAAAGCATTAACTCAGGATATGGATGTATGGAGAGCTTATGTCCGCGCGGTCATGAACCTACGGGTTCGATGGTGCCAGTGAGTAAGTACTAAAATAAATGCCACATAAAATTTTTGGTTATATCCTTATTCGGGGAAGATCTTAAATTCTTAAATCAATAAAATAAATTATTCTAATAGTGAGGTATTTGTTCATAGTTGAATAATAGGTAAAAGTGTCAACTCAAATGTGGCAACTTTGTCCATTTTTTAATGACTATAATATTTGAATCTAACGGAAACAGGAAAACTAATTAAAAACTTATTTTATCATTACTGGTTTATTACTTTTTTTTTCTACGTTCCATAATCTACACGTGCAAGCTAACATTTCAGTATTATAATGTCATTTTCTTTATCAGTAATGGCCCAAACATTCCAACTTTTATAAAACAAGGTCAGTTGCTGACCACTTCATGTGTGTTGTGTGTGTGTGTGTTGTGTGTGTGTGTTTTTGTGTGTGTGTGTGTGTTTTGTGTGTGTGTTTTTGTGTGTGTGTGTGTGTGTGTGTTCTTGTGTGTGTTTGTGTTTTGTGTGTGTGTGTGTTTTTGTGTGTGTGCGTGTGCGTGTTTGTGTGTGTGTGTGTGTGTTTTGTGTGTGTGTGTGTGCGTGTTTTGTGTGTGTGTGTGTGTTCTTGTGTGTGTTTGTGTGTTTTGTGTGTGTGTGTTTTTTGTGTGTGTGCGTGTGCGTGTTTTTGTGTGCGTGTTTTGTGTGTGTGTGCGTGTTGTGTGTGCGTGTTTTGTGTGTGTGTGTTTTTGTGTGTGTGTGTGTTTTGTGTGTGTGTATGTATGGTGTGTGTGTGTGTGTGTGTGTGTGTGTGTGTGTGTGTGTGTGTGTGTGTGTGTGTGTGTGTGTGTGTATGTGTGTGTGTCCACCGCCTCGAGGTAGCGTGCTGCCTTGACACGCAGCGGGCCCGGGTTCGCTCCCCGGTCGGGACAAGCTTCCTGGGTGAGATTTTTTCGGGGTTTTTCCTCACCTGAAAAACAAATGTCAGGAAGCTTATGGCCTAACGGTCCCCGAAAATCATCCGGCCACCATCATCATTATCATCACCATCCTTTGCCAGTGTGGAATGCAAAGGGAAGCTACCACACCTACAATTCCCTAGTAAAGCTGTAAACCATAGCATAAAAATGCTATCATTGCAGTGAAAGATCTGCCCTCGGGCAGAATTACTATGGATGGATGGATGGATGGAGATATATATATAAATGCCTAAGTCGGGATTTGAACCCGAGTCTGTAAACTCTGTACGTTTAGCGTCCTAACCATCTGAGCCACTCAGGATTCCCAATACAAAAATTATCTTTCTTGTATATGTCGTATTCTCAATTTACACGAGAGGTAGTGGGATATCGTTCCAACTGCCATCTTGTGGTCACCATTATTTATTAAAATAATATTAAGATTAACAAATATTTTCTACTCTTTTGTTTTAAATATTGTATAATCGTAAAATTAGTTTTCTATATCTCATTATTTTTCTTTGTTTTTTTTATATACATTAGTCAGGGACAATTTAATGTGTTTTGATTGTATACATTTTATTATTAATTTTAACTAACATTAACTGGTTGCATTATAGATCGTAATATAATAGATATTATCTTTTTGATCAAATTTTATTTAGTATTTAATATTAAAGTTAATTGAGGTTGTTATATTCTGATGTAATATATTGTTGTCCTGGTGAGTGGAAGAGAAGGCCATATGGCCTTAACTCCACCAGGCTAAATAAATCTAATCTAATCTAATCTAATAACAGGTAAGCAAATTTAGAGAGAATATTTTACTTTATAGCAGTAGCAGTAACGCTTGTATATTTACATGTTATAACTATATTTTTGACATTTGGCAAAGAAGACATGAAAAGGAAAATAAATGCCCGACTCTGGACAGGTAGAAATTAATACAAGATATAAGGAACGCCTTAGAGATTTTACGTACGCGGGAGGTAAATCAAGTTATGCGAAACACATAATTAATGCAGGTCACCGAATGGACACAATAGAAAACACTCTAACGGTAGTCCACAAAGAAAACATTCCAGCAAAGATATGTATATTTGAATACCTTGAAATTACAAAAGAAATTGACACGTTACTTCTTAATGAGAACGCACCCCAGTCGTACAACCCGTTATATGAGATCGTCAAAAATAAGTCAGTTGCTACTAAAGACACCCCGAGTTTACAACGTCTTAAACAACAACAACCAGTAGCAGATATTCATCCTGCTGATGATGGAAGTTAACTTCCGCAAGGCCTCCAGATAACATTTCCATCTTCTTCTTCACTTCACGGGCTAGGCAAATAGCCTGTTTCGCCTCACAGTTGTTCTGTCCATCTTTTCACTGGCCTTCCTACATTCCTTGAACCTCTTGGCTTGTAGTTGAATGCTGCTCTTGGTAATCTTGTTACATTCATTCTTTCCACATGTGTAAACCATTTCTCCCTATATTCTCTGATTTTCTCATCCAATGGATATATATTTAACTGTTCTTATATCTTCATTCCTTATCCGATCCAATCTTGTGCAGCCTTCTTTTCTTCTAAGGAAGTTCATTTCTGCGCTTTGTATTCTACTTTGCAATTTTTTGGTCATTACCCAAGTTTCGCTCCCAGGAACTGCCAATGTTTTATAAAACTTCAATCTAGTATCTCTTCTTGTTTTATTCTTTAATGTTTTATGCATAGTGGGGCACGCCGTAGCGTAGTGGTTAAAGCACTGAGCTACAAGCCGGAGGGTCGAGGGTTCAAGTCCCGTTGGGGTCAGGATTTTTAAACTGACCCAAACCCTCTGGCGGCACTATGGTCCTGGGGTCGACTCAGCCTCTAACGGAAATGAGTACCAGACGCATGTTCTGGGGTAAAGGCGGCCGTCACGCAGGGCTGACAACCCGGCTAACATAAAGTGCCGATTGTCTAGAAAAAGTGGGAGCCCTAACCTCCTGCTACCCCAAGGGCCTCCGGGCCTGTTGTGGGATCACTTTACTTTATGCATAGTTCCGCATATCGTTTGAAATTTCGACAGTTTCATATGTATGTCTCTTGATAACATTTTAAATATAATATTCTAACACAGTTTAGGACGATGGCACCTGCCATAAAGGTACATATTTTAAGTTTGTCTTTTATAAGTATAGATAAGTTCGTTACATTTTGTTTTAATGGGCGATAGAGAAAACGCTTTACGATAACATTTTTCTTTATTTATTACAAATTTAACCTAAAGACTTACAATATCCATCATCAGCATCAAAGATTAGAGTTTCAAGTATGTTCCGATCTTATGTTAGGATTAGTCTGTCCATCTTTTACTGGGTCTTCCCAATTTCTTCGACCTAGATGCTCGGTAGTGAAAAATCTGTTATTTGCGCTATAGTGCGTTTTGTTGTACTTACAGCAATGGCGATCATCATTGAAAGTTCAACTTCCTACATTTCGGGGTTGCCAACCTAAATAACTATACTGTAATATTACATTCACACCCACGTGCGGGAAGTAAAACCACTGCCCTCTATGTACACTACGTACAAGGTATATATAAAAAATTTAAAAAAGGTAGTGTTAATATTAATAATAATAATAATAATAATAATAATAATAATAATCCGATCCGATTGAGGGTCTTTCCACTTTTCAGCGGTTGCCCTTTTACCAGCCGGCTACTGGCCCTTCACATCCACATGTGTCAATCACAGAGGTAGATGATCAACAGCCAGTATAGGGGTGACATGTGGTTAGCATGTCGAACCCCCAGCCGTTATAGCTGGTTCCTCAACCTGGAGCCGCTACTTATTGTAGCTACCCAATTGCCTCACGATGCTGGGTGGGCACCGGTCCCATACTGGCCGAAATACCATGAGAAAATTTATTCCCCCATGGAGACTCGAACCAGCGCAAGTCCCGTAGCTCTGCGCCAAGGCTTCCTACCTTAACCGCTCGGCTACGGCGCGGGACAACAACAATAATAATAATAATAATAATAATAATAATAATAATAATAATAATAATAATTGTATTGTAAGCGCATGTTTTCCCTTTACAGAGATTTGGGCGCTCTCCCCCTACAGGCAAGGATTTGAACCATACTAATTTAGTTACACTTGTTTTCGTATAGATGTCATTTTGAGTGATCCGTAGTCAGCGTTCCCCCTCATTTTGACATCTAGGAAACCAAGGTCGTACTAGGACGGGAAAATTCGATAAATTTTGCTTAGAGGCCTTTTCATTCAGGCTTAAGGATTTTTTACGAGCCTGAAAATCTTCAGACTCGGGACCCACGGCTTAAAGTCCCCCCGGAAGACTTGCTCCTTGGATTTTTTCCGTCCTAAAAAATCCATCGACCCCGGTCGGGTTTGAACCCGCGACCCTCGGGACCAGAGGCAAGGAGCATAACCACTAGTCCACCGCGTGCGACCTAATAACAATAATAATAATAATAATAATGCTTTATTTTAGCTGGCAGAGTTTATACGAAACAAATCACTGCATTTTAAATGAACTGAACTTTATTTGAAACAATATAAAACAATAAATACGTTCTCGCGGCCACGTTATCAATAATTGTTCTCAAGGCCTCCTGTTGTTTCAACTAATAAACATTGCCCACACTGTTAACGTTAGTCAATTGTTTATATTGAACGCACATATTTCCAACAAAAATATTATTTTAGTATTATTTATTATTTTGAAAACATCATCGAGCAAAAAATAATGTACAACGCACGCTTGTGAAGTGTTTTACAGAATCTCGGAAATTAAAATTTTCCTCGGTCCTGTAAAAACCACTTCCCAACCTCGCATCGTAATATGCTATTATTGATGTGTTCCACCCACACATCTCTGTATTGTGCAATCCTATCTTATTCACAGTGTTCTGCTCAAGAGCAGGTCTTTCACTGCAAACTCAGCATTCTCCACTCTTTCCTTGACTCAGCTGTCCTTTTTGTATCTGCATACAAACCATTTATTTTAATATTGTCTATCATCTGATGTCATTTTCTGCCTCTAACTTTCTTTCCGTTGACCATTCCTTCTGGAGCATCCTTCAGCAGGCAGTTTCTTCTTAGCCAGTGGCCAATCCAATTTCTTTTACTCTTCTTTATGAGTTCCAGCATTGTTCTTCTTTCACCCACTCTGTCTAGCACATCTTCATTTCTTACTTTGTCTGTCCATTTTATACGTTCCTCTCCATATCCACATCTCAAAAGCTTCCAGTCGCTTTTCCTCATTCCGTCGTAATGTCCACGTCTCTGCACCATATAATGCTACACTCCACACAAAGCACTTCAGTAGCCTCCTTCATTTCTCTTGCCATAGGTCCGCAGAAAATGCTTCTCTTCTTGTTGAAAGCTTCTTTTGCTATTGCTATCCTCACTAATAGATTGAATATATTTAGTTCTGTTCGTACATCTTCGTTTCGTTACCCTCCGCTATTGTATAGCCAGCAACAACCCTCATAAACCTCATGCCTGAAGTTTATATACTTCGTTTCTTGTTTTTTGTTAAAACCCAATGTTCTGATTCATATAGTAGCGTTGGAACCGCCATTGTCTTCATTTATTCTATATGGCACATTGTATCACAGATAAAAAATACTATTTTTAATTATTCTATAATCAATTGAGTTGGTGTTTATTTGATGAAAATCCATATTTATTAATTAAATAAAAATTAGTTTTATTTGATTTTCATATTTATTACGATATACAGAGTGATTCAGAAATATGGCTATACGTTTGATCACATTTTGTGACTGAAATATTATTATTAAAGGAAATATGATGTTATCATTGGAAAGGGAATCCTTCAAATTACAACAATAGAACAAAACAAAACTTATCACTGCTCACATGCATCTTGGCGGGTTGATTTTTGTGGGCTAGCGTCGAACGACTCCACAATTCTCTTCGTTGTTTCTGCATCCGCGCTAATGCGAGGTCTTCCAAGAGGTTTGATTTTCTGTATCCTTCCCGTTTCCAGCAGTCGTTTTCTCCACTTCCCCACAGTCGACGGCTTCAATGCTATGTTAAATTCACGTCTTGCCTGTCTTGCGGCCTCACGATCATTAGCATACGTTTTTGCCCATGCAGCAATTGTAATTTGCTGTTGCATATTCAACGCCATTTTTACTAATGACATAAGTTCTACAATGTTTTGTTTTATGCCATTGTTGTAATTTGAATAATTGCCTTTCCAATGGTAATTTTATATTTCCTGTAATGGTAATATTTTGATCACACAACGCGATCAAACGTACAGCCATATTTATGATTCACCACGTATATCAGTGACAGCTGTTTCGGTACACTGTACCTTCTTCAGACATGTTAACAAATCATAATTTGTTAACATGTCTGAAGAAGGTACAATGTACCGAAACAGCTGTCGCTGAATTATATCTTAATAAATATGAAAATCAAATAAAACTATGTTTTATTTTTATTTAATTAATTTAATTATTCTGTTTTTGAGCTGCTGAAATGAGTGTTTGGAAACAACTAAAAAAGATAAGATTGTACAGATATGTTCACAGCTGTCATATAACATTTCAAGCAAATATCAACAAGATTTATTACTTCAATGTTTGATAGACATAACGGAATAAAACAAAAACATGCTAGAAAAGAATCCCTCAGGGTCAATACTGCAAGTTTTAGACATCATTTTATAATTGATGTAATATGACAGGTATCAATCCTGTTTACACTGTTGGAAGACTTTGTCCCTTGGATTTTCCTATCTTAAAAATCCGTCGGCCCCGCCCAGGTTTGAACTCGCGGCCCTCAGGACTGGAGGCAAGGAACACAACCACTTGCCACCGCGGTCGACAGCTTTTAACGTATATAAATCAATTAATGAATAAGAACATTTTTGACCGTTCAATTACGGTATTAGCCACCCCTAGAAATTAAATGTAAAAACAAAACTACCGTATTTTGATATAAATACCGTTCAACTTGTATAGTAAACTTGCTTATTCTACATTTCAATAGCAACTAAATATACTCGGACCAACGGATCTGTGCCCCTATAGCGTTGGCATCGTTCTTACCGGGGGGAGTGGTTGGAAGCACAGAAGGATTCTGCTTTCCAGACTGTTTTAGGAACTTATTGATGCCCTCTTCAGCCCAAGTTCTTTAGAAATTCGTAGCGATATATTTATTAAATTATGTCGGAAAAAGTGCATTTTTCTAAGCCTCAGATAGAGTAACATATCTGCCTGTATGCCTGTTCGCAGTTATGGGAGTGTCCCGGGTGATGGAGCGTGGCGTTCAAGCTGTATCTGGTCGTTCTGAGCTGCTGGTCTGCTGATGATGTTGATTGCAAGCCAAGAGGAAAAACCGCGGCAGCCGCGGATGCAGTCCGCGAGTCATGGACGACCCGACCACGCCCCCTGAGTCCCACCCTCCAATGAGAAACGACCATTCCCGGGCTAAGCTGATGATTGAGTTTAGAATTTTGAAACATTAGCATTTATTTCTAAGATTTTGAGATTTTGAATAAAATTAAGATTATTTAATAATTAATATGTAAATAAATATATTAATGGGGATTAATACTTACTGGTGGAGTCTAGGGAACCACTCCGGCATTTGCCTTCGCGCCAAGGGAAACCACCTAAAACCTTGACAGAGTGGCTTGAATTTAGTGGAATGTAATTAATTTTTTTAATAAATTTGGAAAATAAGTTTAGTAAAAATATGATTGATAGAGATAGGTCGAAATTATCAGCTTCTTCGGTTCTTTGGTGTATAGCCGGCGAAATCACCTTTATTAGTCGTTAATAGGGCATTATATATTCTGGTATCTTAATCCATCGCTCTTAGAAAAGTACACCATCTTATACTGACACCATTTCACCGCACTCCCCTCCCACTACGTCAAACACCAGTCACAGTAACTTATCGATAAGGGATGTTGCCAAATTTCCCCCAGTGTCATGGCTCTTCAATATTTAATAATGCAAGGTTGGAGTCGAGTTGGTAATACTGGAGTGTAAGTACAAGATATATATATATATATATATATATATATATATAGGAATGCAGGGAGGGAAATGATTTGCCGAGGCAGAAAAGGAAGTATGCTTTAGTTCGCATATCTTACGGGGGCACAGATCCGTTGGACAGACTATACATTTAAAAATGGGGATATAAGAAAATAATTTAAAGCAATATCATTACAGGAAAGGATACATCATTATAGAGGTCAACGGATTAAACACGGAAACGTTAATTGGAGAATATGTGAAGACGGAACAGACTCAATATCCTAATCCCTGAATGAAGAAAAACAAAAAATAACTAAATATGTTTCTTTCTTTTAAAAATCTTGACACTTAAGAAAGAGGTAATTTGTGTCTTGGTTTCATCAATATGTGGAAATAAGTACATTTTATTGCGTCAGATTCAGAATCAACTAACGAGCAACAATCCTGTTCAATATACAGGGTGGACCGCTCGAATGGACCTAATTTCAATTGCTTGTTACTGGCAAACGGTTGAAGATAGAAACTTAAAACAACGTTCATAGTACAGAAAAACTCACCAAGTTTCGAATCCTGTCGGTAGATGGCACAAAGATACGTTTCTCGTTCTTAGATTTAATTGTTTGTGAAAATGGCGACTCCGCAGATGAAAGCGCAAGCTGTTTTGTGGTATGCGGAGTTTAAATCAATCATTAGAGTTCAAAGGGAGTTCCGGCGTGTGTTTAACCGTGATGCTCCAACTGCTAGAAGCATAAAGAAGTGGCGTGATACATTATTAGCTACAGGATCTGTGTTGAAGAAGCATGGTGGTGGTCGCAGAGCATCCGATGAAATGGTAGCAAATGTTCAAGCCGCATTTGAGCGAAGCCCCCGGAAGTCATTAAGAAGAGCTTCGCGGGAACTTCAAATACCAAAATCGACATTACAACGGATTGTCCACAAACGCCTCAAACTGCACGCATATAAAGTGCAGTTAGTACAACGTCTGGAGCCGAATGACATGCCGAAACGAGTGGAATTCGCCAATACGATGCTGGACCGTCTCGGCGCTGATCCTGACTTCATGACCAAGATTTTCTTCTCGGACGAAGCCACTTTCCATTTGTCAGGCAAGGTAAACCGGCATAATGTGCGGATCTGGGGATCGGAGAATCCTCACGCTATTCAAGAGCATGTTCGTGATAGTCCGAAGATGAATGTTTGGTGCAGTTTGTCACATAATAAGGTCATTGGACCGTTTTTCTTCGCCGAGAAAACTGTTCGTGGTACCACATATCTTGACATGCTGGAGCAGTTCTTCTTTCCACAAATTGAACAACTGCAGCCTAACATCGTTTTCCAGCAAGATGGTGCTCCTCCCCACTGGTCCAATGAAGTTCGTACGACTTTGGACAACATTTTCCCTGGCCGTTGGATTGGTAGGGGAGGACCAATCGCGTGGCCCCCGAGATCTCCCGATTTAACACCACTGGATTTCTTTCTCTGGGGCTATGTCAAAGATAAAGTTTACACCACCCCAGTCAAAGACCTTCGTGATCTTCGTGAGCGCATCATAGAGGCTATTGAGAACATTCCAGAAGACATACTCCAACGTACTTGGCAAGAAATTGTTCATCGCTTTGATATCGTCACAGTGACTGCTGGGGCTCATATAGAGATGTGGTGATCTGGATATCAAAACTTGGTGAGTTTTTCTGTAATATGAACGTTGTTTTAAGTTTCTATCTTCAACCGTTTGCCAGTAACAAGCAATTGAAATTAGGTCCATTCGAGCGGTCCACCCTGTATATATTTTTTCCCTTAAAGCGGCCCCTACACGATCAATATTTAGTCAATATATTGCACAATAATTTACATTGTACAATAATATTGAGCGTGTATAGATCACATTGAAAGATTACGGAATATATTGAGTCAATCAAAAGCTAATTGATTTTTATTGTGCAATCTAGTAAATATAGCGTCGTCTGTTGGCAATATTGCGCAATACTTGTTCAGTTATGTGTTCTATCTTCTTATTTTTCAACATGTTGACTGCACAAGTATCACTCACGAACTAATTTATTGAGCAATGATATTGCACCGTGTGGTTTGGCCAAGTAATACTATTGTATAAAATATTGTGCAATATATTGGCGTAAATATTGATCCTGTAGATGCCGCTTAATATCAATAGTTTCTTTACTATGAGACGAAAGATCTGGAATGTCAAAATTACTGATCTGCAAGGTACATTTACAAGTACTTCCTGCTATAATTTATTTGGCTTCCTATATCTGATGACTGATGAGTGATGACCTGAATGACCTTCGCGGATAGTACGGACGATAACACATGATACGGTATAAACATTCACGAGATGGAATTTGACCGCATACATTTATAAAAATAGTGGGCAGTTAAAAATAGTTTCATTCATACAATCACTGGTGTATATGTGTGGAAAAAGAACTTCATTTAAATAACAAAATAGTTTCAGGAGAGAAAATAGCTTGAGGATCAATTGCATACATTTACATCGAGACCAACTCAATACTATTATTTTTAAACTATAATTAGACATGCTACATTTAATGTTACTGCAGATGACTTTGTCTAATAAGGTGTTGTGATATTCTAAATAATTCTGTGCATAAGGTCGAATACAGCTACACTCACCTTGAAATTTGGAAAATAATATTACGACATACATGAATAGGCGATGATTAAGCATTTAATATAATTATCCCGTGCGCATTAATATTTTCAATATTAGCAACATTGTCATGCTTTTTTGTTACAAACTTTCGATCATTATACTACATTTGAGACGGTTCTTGTTAAAACGACGTCATATTATATATTTATTTGTAAATTTAAGACGAATGGAGGATGAAAGATTACCTAAAAAATAATGGAATGGACACCATCAGGAACGATAAGAAAAGGACGACCAAATCCCAAGCGGATCCAAGGGATTAGAGAAACCTTGAAGGATGGAAAATAGAGGAAAACGTGTTATAATACAGACGAATGGAGTAAAACCATAAAGCTAAATTGAAGACAATCATTGGTGCCGGAAAATTTTTAACATTGTTAAAACCGGAAATATATATATATATATATATATATATATATATATATATACTAGAAGTCCCGGCCACGCGTTGCTGTATACGTTAAAAATGTAAATAAAGTTGCTGTCTTTCAGCCAGATTACTTAAAACTAATACTTACACACGAAATTAATAATATTGAAAATAAAATAAACACTGAACACACTTAAATTATGAAATAATCAATATTTGTAATTCAATTTGAAATTCGCGGTTGCAACAAAAAGCACAGCCATCTGGATCTCTCTTTGTTAAATAATAAACCAATTACCTTACCAAATTACCTTACACCGCCATCTGTTAGAATCGTATGGAACTCACAGATAATTATAACTCTTTGTTAAATAATAAACAAATAATTTGCAATAAAAAAATAATGCGACTATAAATTTAGTTATAAACTACCCTAAGTCTCAAGTTGGATCAAACAGCACACAGTGTGCAAAATTTTATTAAAATCGGTTCAGTAGGTCAGGATTCCATCGCGGACAAACAACGTGACATGAAATTTTTATATATTAAGATATACATACATTTGTAAATTCAAAAACAAAACTACATGCTGAACAGTTCATTCATATAATTATATGAAGGGCTTAGGGCAATAACATGGTAAGCCACATTCTGTTAAGAAATGTCATTTATTACTTATTACAATGATATCAAATAAATATTTATTTTTATCTACTACTGCAACAACCAGTCACGCTTTAGTTCGTAGCTATTAGGCAACAAAACCTATACTTCATATCCTCACAAAACAGTCTAGCAAAACATAAAACACAGGTTCAACAAAACGTTAAACATACCAGTCCTTGAAGTTCATATAACTACATAAATAAAATTTCCTCGACTTTTCTGGAAGTATATTAATAGTTGCATCTTGGACTGCTTTTAAAATGTTTTCCTGTGAACCGTGAAAATCACTTCCACTCATTTTCATAAGTAATGCCACGAGTGATTTCCAAATTATCGATAAATTCACGACTCACGAACTGAGGAGTGAATTTATCTAGAGAATTTGGAAATCAAGAGTGGCATTTGTTAGGACTATTTAACGAATAAAATTAAGCTGTTTACTCACAAATCATTATTTATAGTTATTTTAAAATATTTATATATTTAATGTAAACGGCGATGTTTGAAAACAAATGAGAAACGATAGGTACGCTTCATCTGCTTATTTTGTTTATCACTGCAACCAGATCATAC
Organism: Diploptera punctata; assembly: GCA_030220185.1. Classification (NCBI taxonomy): domain Eukaryota; kingdom Metazoa; phylum Arthropoda; class Insecta; order Blattodea; family Blaberidae; genus Diploptera; species Diploptera punctata. The sequence continues at coordinate 467,705 of JASPKZ010006829.1, read as the reverse complement.
TATTTATTGCCAAAGGAACGCAATATTGCAAGAATGCTCTCTAGTGGAGAAAAAATGAAACACATCAAACTGTATATTAATTCATTTCTGATGTCGTATGATGTAAATATGACAATTATATTTTTCTGGATTATTGCCTGGGAAAAAATACATTTAAGAAAGTGCAAACAGTGGTTTCTTTTTTTGGTGGTATAATCAATTGCTATAAATGTTTTTATATTAACTCCCGCATGCGGCATGTGTTGACATTCATGCACTATATATACAATCTGGTAGCCGTATTTCTCACAGGCTCAGTCACTGCAAAATAATGGTCAGACCTGTTCAGAATATTAAAAAGGAGGAGCCTTCTTTAATATGGTAATTATAACACTCATAAATATTTCGTGAAACACGACTCTGATTGGTTGTAAAACAGAAATCATTGAAACGTGATTGGTCATTGACTCCCATTTGGGGCATGAGTTAAATAGTCACTTTAAATTCACATATGAAACTAGCACCTAAAATTTTCAGTATACGAGAATAACAACGTTTTAAGCAAATGTTCACCGATTCATTACACAGGAAATATTTTATTTCACAAAAGTCCAAAACGTTTCAACCCTAGTGAGCACATTCATACTTTCCTCCTATTTACGTACATTCTTCAACGCTAATGATTAATATGTTTGTTTCTTTCATTAAAAACAAACTACAAATACACTGCAATGTGCTGTACTATTTTGAAAACAGTTGGAAGGCCAGTCACAACAATGTGTTTTCTACGTCACCTAAAAATAGTGCAGTGGCTAATGTTTACCTCTATTTACAAGGGTTCTCTACCAAGAACTGAACAGTAATACATTATTGTTGTTGTTATTATTATTATTATTATTATTATTATTATTATTATTATTATTATAGACCCTATATGAAATGGACTACTGGAGACGTGCTGCAAGAATATCCAGGAAGGATAAAATCAGAAATTCATATATAAAAGAAAAAATGCAGGTACAATATTCAATATTAGATTTTATAAAGAAGAAACAATTAAATTGGTACGGACATATTAGAAGAATGGAAGAAGGAAGACTACCTAAGATAATCATGGATTGGGAACCACAGGGAAGGAAAAAGAAGGGTAGACCAAATATTACGTGGATTCAGGGAATCGATGAAACTAAGAGGGAATGGGAAATAGAAGAAGATATATGGATGAACAGACAAGAATGGAAAAATGTGTTGAAAAAAATGTGTAGTTAACTGTGAACATGGGTACCCGAAAAATGTATATTCATTGTAAAAGCCGGAATAATAATAAAAAATGACGATGATGATGGTGGCCGGATGATTTTCGGGACCGTTGGGCCCTAAGCTTCCTGACATTTGTCTTCACCCAGGAGCCTGTCACGACCGGGAATCGAACCCGGGCCCGCTGCGTGACGACGCATCACGCTACCTCGATACCACAGCGGTGGACCAAACAGTAAATATAAAGAAAGGACTTTATGTTATAATTTTGTAGGATGTAGGGCTATATATTTTCATCTCTGACTCATTTCATGAACATGATGTTAATGAAGGTGATGCTGTAAAAGGATGTAAATTAATTTGTTTTATCCAAACCCGTTATTTTAATCAATATCGTGCCTTTTATAGTTAGAAAAGTTGCACAAACAACAAAAAACTATGCATAAATTAAAACGGTGATTAAGGAGTATTTTTAGGTCATGTTCACGATCAATAAGATAAAATACATTTTTATTTGCATATTTTGAAGCAAATTAAAATATTAATCCATTCACGTGAAATCCATTATTGTATTACCCGTTTAAGGAGTAAGCGCAGTTGTTGACGGAGGGCACTGCAGTCGTGTTTATGCAGGATTAGAACACGTGACACTGCTATCTATGAGTGCAGAGGGGAATGGGACGTGGGACGCTGACAGTGTACACTGCCTTATATGACGTCACGTGTAGCAACAAACAGAGCTTCATAATTCTTCCGTCTGCAGAGATATTTTGAATGACTAATAAAGCTAATACCCGGCGTGCTCTGCTACTCCTAAATAAATGTTAATGTGTTTTTACCACCAGCCGTGTGTTGTTATACTTGCCCAGGAATCTGCTTATCCCTATCTTCTTGTCATCAATGTAAGACAAAAATGGTTATTGTGAGTTATCCGTAAGAGATAAACATATGCTGTCGCGGGCTTTTTTCTAGAGCCTTTTTTTTAGATGTTCAATTATGTGTACATTAATTTGATGTATTTGTCAAATTATTAAAACATGTCGGCCTTTCGGAATCCATACTTACTCACTGGCACTATCGAACCCGTAAGTTCATGGCCGCACGGGAATAAGCTCTCCATACATCCCTATCCTGAGCTAATGCTTTCCAATCATTCCCTGTATAATCTACTTCCCTCAAATCATAGTTAATGTTATTCTCCCACCTCATTCTAAGCCTACCAACTGGCTTCCCTACAAGAAGCTTCCATGCAATTCTTTCATTCCCCATACGTGCAACATGTCCTGCCCATCGCAGTCTACTAGACTTAACTGTTATTATATCTGGCTTCCTATAAAGACCATGTAGTTCATTGTTATTCAGTCTTCTCCATTCACCTGTCTGTTCATCTCTCTTTGGTCCAAAAATTTTCCTAAGTACTTTATTCTCAAATACTTGTAATCTCCTTTCCTCTCTTAAAGTAAGAGTCCATGTTTCACACCCATATAATATAACTGGTAGAATAATAGTTTTATATATTTTCAGTTTAACATTTTTTGAAAGGAGTTGGGACATCAAGAGTCTCTGCAATACATAATAGCACGCATTTCCAGAATTGAGCCTATGTTTAATTTCTTTGTGCATCTCATTCCTATTTGTGATTATTGTTCCTAGGTATTTGAATTCAGCCATTTCCTCAAAATTTCCCTCATTTGTCATTAGCTGTCCATTTCCATTATTTAATGAATTTCTACGTGTGACCATATATTTAGTTTTATTGATATTTACTGCTGTCTTAATTTAAGGGAGGAAAGGAGATTACGAGTATTTCAGAATGAAGTACTTAGGAATTTTTTTGGACCAAAGAGATGAACAGACAGGTGAATGGAGAAGACTACATAACAATGAACTACATGGTCTTTATAGGAAGCCAGATTTAATAAAAACAGTTAAGTCTCGTAGACTGCGATGGGCAGGACATGTGGCACGAATGGGGAATGAAAGACGTGCATGGAAGCTTCTTGTAGGAAAACCAGAGGTAAAACGACCAGTTGGTAGACCAAGAATGAGATGGGAGAATAACATTAAGTCCATTCACCTGTCTGTTCATCTCTCTTTGGTCCAAAAATTTTCCTAAGTACTTTATTCTCAAATACTTGTAATCTCCTTTCCTCTCTTAAAGTAAGAGTCCATGTTTCACACCCATATAATATAACTGGTAGAATAATAGTTTTATATATTTTCAGTTTAACATTTTTTGAAAGGAGTTGGGACATCAAGAGTCTCTGCAATACATAATAGCACGCATTTCCAGAATTGAGCCTATGTTTAATTTCTTTGTGCATCTCATTCCTATTTGTGATTATTGTTCCTAGGTATTTGAATTCAGCCATTTCCTCAAAATTTCCCTCATTTGTCATTAGCTGTCCATTTCCATTATTTAATGAATTTCTACGTGTGACCATATATTTAGTTTTATTGATATTTACTGCTGTCTTAATTTAAGGGAGGAAAGGAGATTACGAGTATTTCAGAATGAAGTACTTAGGAAATTTTTTGGACCAAAGAGATGAACAGACAGGTGAATGGAGAAGACTACATAACAATGAACTACATGGTCTTTATAGGAAGCCAGATTTAATAAAAACAGTTAAGTCTCGTAGACTGCGATGGGCAGGACATGTGGCACGAATGGGGAATGAAAGACGTGCATGGAAGCTTCTTGTAGGAAAACCAGAGGTAAAACGACCAGTTGGTAGACCAAGAATGAGATGGGAGAATAACATTAAGTCCATTCACCTGTCTGTTCATCTCTCTTTGGTCCAAAAATTTTCCTAAGTACTTTATTCTCAAATACTTGTAATCTCCTTTCCTCTCTTAAAGTAAGAGTCCATGTTTTCACAAGGGGCGGCAGGTATAATATACTTGGTAGAATAATAGTTTTATATATTTTGCAGTTTAAACATTTTTTGAAAGGAGTTGGGACATCAAGAGTCTCTGCAATATATAATAGCACGCATTTCCAGAATTGAGCCTATGTTTAATTTATTTGTGCATCTCATTCCTATTTGTGATTATTGTTCCTAGGTATTTGAATTCAGCCATTTCCTCAAAATTTCCCTCATTTGTCATTAGCTGTCCATTTCCATTATTTAATGAATTTCTACGTGTGACCATATATTTAGTTTTATTGATATTTACTGCTGTCTTAATTTAAGGGAGGAAACGGGATTACGAGTATTTCAGAATGAAGTACTTAGGAAATTTTTTGGACCAAAGAGATGAACAGACAGGTGAATGGAGAAGACTACATAACAATGAACTACATGGTCTTTATAGGAAGCCAGATTTAATAAAAACAGTTAAGTCTCGTAGACTGCGATGGGCAGGACATGTGGCACGAATGGGGAATGAAAGACGTGCATGGAAGCTTCTTGTAGGAAAACCAGAGGTAAAACGACCAGTTGGTAGACCAAGAATGAGACGGGAGAATAACATTAAGTATGATTTGAGGGAAGTAGATTATACAGGGAATGATTGGGAAAAATTAGATCAGGATAGGGATGTATGAAGAGCTTATGTCAGCGCGGCCATAAACCTACGGGTTCGTTAGTGTCAGTGAGTTGGTTAGTTAGGCCTTTAGGAATCATGTTCCATCTTCGGGATATAATTTTGAATTGTGATAACAATACATTATATCTGACAATAAAAACCCTTAAGGCCGCGGTGGAGTAGTGGTTATGTTCCTTGCCTCTGATCCCGAGGGTCGCGGGTTCAAACCCGGCCGGGGTCGATGGATTTTTTAGGACGGAAAAATCCAAGGAGCAAGTCCTCCGGGAGGGACTTTAAGCCGTGGGTCCCAAGTCTGAAGATTTTGAGGCTCGTAAAAAATCCTTAAGCCTGAATGAAAAGGCTCTAAGCAAAATTTTCCGAATTTTCCCGTCCTAGTACTACCTTGGATTCCTAGATGTCAGTATGAGGTGGAACGCTGACCACGGACCACTCAAAATGACATCTATACGAAAACAAGTGTAACTAAAATTAGTAGGGTTGAAATTCTTCCCTGTAGGGGGAGAGTGCCTAAATCTCTGTAAAGGGAAAACATAGGCTTACAATACAAAAAGAAAACAGCCTCAAACATAAAACATTTTCCCTTCATCATAATTCTGAAGGCATTTGAATAGAATACAGTAGTCAACAGAATAGTCCGGACATAGCTGACGTCATTACTGTCAGCTGTTCCGTTCTAATGCAATGAAAAAAAATTCTTGGAAAATTAGGTTTACGTGCCAATATTATTTTAGTATGAACCAAACTTCATTTCCTCGTGGTTACATTTCTATTCCTTAAAATAACCAAGTATCCACGTGCCGTGAACACCCGGTTTGTGTCAGAGATAATTTATTACACACACATTCAAGTCCCCAGACTTTTTTGCTATTAAGAGATAGTTTACAATCGAGTCATAGATTTTAAATTTATATTCCACCGGAAAGTACTTCTTACGTCTCTTATCTGTTCTTTTAACAATAAACTTACTGTCACTAAGTCAGAGACCATACTGGTAATTATGAACTTAAATTTATATTCTACCGAAAAATGATTTCTGCTACATCTTACTTTGTTACTTATTCACTGGCACTATCGAACCCACAGATTCATGGTCGAGCGCACAAAAGCTCTCCATACATCCCTATCCTGACCTAATGCTTTCCAATCATTCTTATAAGTAATGCCACGAGTGATTTCCAAATTTATGTAGAGAATTTGGAAATCGAGAGTGGCATTTGTTAGGACTATTTAACGAATAAAATTAAGTTGTTTACTCACAAATAATTATTTAACTGTAGTTATTTTCAAATGTTTACATATTTAATTAAAACGGCGATGTTTGAAAACAAATGAGAAACGATAGGTACGCTTCATCTGCTTCTTTTGTTTATCACTGCAACCAGATCATACTATTTATTGCCAAAGGAACGCAATATTGTAAGAATGCTCTCTAGTGGAGAAAAAATGAAACATCAAACTGTATATTAATTCATTTCTGATGTGTGATGTAAATATGACAATTATATTTTTCTAGATTATTACCTGGGAAAAAATACATTTAAGAAAGTGCAAATAGTGGTTTATTTTTTTTATGGTATAATAAATTGCTACAAATGTGTTTATATTAACTCCTGCAAGCGCTATATGTTGACATATATGCACTATATACACAATCTGGTAGCCGTATTTCTTATAGGCTCAGTCACTGCAAAATAATGGTCAGACCTGTTCAGAATATTAAAAAGGAGGAGCTTTCTTTAATATGGTAAATTTAACACTGATAAATATTTCGTGAAACACGACTCTGATTGGTTGTAAAACAGAAATCATTGAAACGTGATTGGTCATTCACTCTCATTTGGGGTATGAGTTAAATTGCCTATATAATCTACTTCTCTCAAATCTAATTAATGTTATTCTCCCACCTCATTCTTGGTCTACCAACTGGGAATTTTCCCTCTGGTTTTCCTACAAGAAGCTTCTCATCCAAGAAAATTACACTGAGCAACAAAAAATAAACTTTTGTTTGTCTCAGAAAGAAAAACATATGTGATTCTAATAGTATTTTTTCTCCTGAATTCAAATATGATTTCGGTTTTTCTCCATCACGCAAAGTTTCCGAGATACAGGTATTTATAATAATTTCAAACACTTTAATATTTTCTACATTCGTAACTACACAATATTCGAACATTCGGACTCACCTAAAAGGTAAGAAATGACGATTTTCTGCTATATTTCGCGTGTGGAGCATCCCTCTCGATGGTCCAACAATAATCGGCCAACATATTAGGATTCCATTTGCCTTGATATCTCTTTTCCATAGCTGAAATCTCCTGATGAAAGTGTTCCCCGTGCTCATCGCTCACTGCGCCAAGATAATAAATGGACGAAAAAACGTTTATTAAAAAATAATTATTTAAATTAATTAATTGAAATTTAAATAAAAAAACTGTGGGTGGTGGAGAAATTCCGAATACGTATTTGAAAACACGATAAAAAACTGCATTAAGTACAACTATTGGTACTTATGAGACAAAAATCATGTTGGTCAGTTTATCCAATCGAAATGGATTATTGGAGATACAGCTAGATCGTATACAGAAATTGTCTATAATAAATATAAATATTTAGGCCTAACATTTTTCCCTAAGAAATGTTTTTTTTTAATCTGCTGATCTCGAATTCAGTTCCAAAATTTTACATGTTTAGTTTATTGCAAGAATATCTGGAAATCTAATCTATTCAATCCGGAGTATTATGTATTCATCATAACCATTCTCGTATTTTTTTTTTAATTATGGCGGTCTTCGACCGTAAGATCATTATACTGTATAAAGTAAGAGAAAGACTTTGGAACACTATAGCAAGTTTACCTTTTTATGAATATACTTGTCGGAGTTATTTTTAATACTCGATTCAAAAGCCCTTCCGAGTGAAGTTTGTGTCGAAATCCATAATAAATACGAGGGCGGATCGGAAAGTAACGCACAATAATTTTTTTTCTGCCTTGGTATTGCAGCTTGAATGTTGAAATTTCACAGAGATATAGTTTGAAGTTTTCACTACAGATGGTATTTTTTTCTCAGGTGCACCTCTTGCGAGAGAAGCTTGAACTATGCAACAAAGATGGCGCGCATGCTACAGTCGTCCACCTGTGAGGAACAGAGAAGTGTTGTTCGATTTTTGTGGGCCAAAGGGCATAAACCCAGTGAAATTCACAGGGACGTGCGTGGCGTGTATGGGGATGATTGTATGGACCGTAGCAATGTCTTCCGTAAAGTTAGTGCTCGCTGGGTGCCTAAGAACCTGACAGACGACCACAAGGGTCAGCGAATGATGGCAAGCTTGGACCACTTAACGCGGTACACCCGCACAAGGACATGACTTTCTGGAAGGAATCGTCACAGGTGATGAGTCGTGGGCGTACCACTACACGCCCGAAACAAAGCAGGCATCAGCAGTGCGCAGATGGCTACACTCCAACCAAACGGACTTCTACGAACAGGGCATATTGAAACTGGTAACACGATGGGAAAAATGTGTTGAGAAAGTTGGTGACTATGTCGAAAAGTAGGTAAAAGATGTAAGTTCATTTGTGATTTTTTCCCTTTTTTTTTACTATTAAACTTTTAAAAAAAATTATTGTGCGTTACTTTCCGATCCGATCCGTCCCTCACAGGTGGACGACTGTAGCATGCGCGCCATCTTTGTTGCATAGTTCAAGTTTCTCTCGCAAGAGGTGCACCTGAGAAAAAAATACCATCTGTAGTGAAAACTTCAAACTATATCTCTGTGAAATTTCAACATTCTAGCTTCAATACCAAGGCAGAAAAAATTATTGTGCGTTACTTTGCGATCCACCCTCGTATGTTTGCTAGATCGATTGATCGTTGAATAATTTGAAAAACGAAACAAGAATCTGTGAAATAATGTACGGTATCTCTCATCCTAATATAATGGTTTTCTTAACTGTCTATTGGCCTATACTTGTAATTGTAGATTATTATTATTATTTTCGTTGTCATTATTGAGTATGCATTTTATAGCTAACTTTCCTCTCATAATGTTGAAATACGTATATGGTATGTTGTATTTATTCTCGTTGGAATGTTTTCTCTATGTACTATTGTGAGGGTGTTATCGATGTTATGCATATGGTGTCCAGCTTGAATTACATGTTTTGCGTAACTTGATTTTCCTCCATTGTAAATGAAATCTCTGAAATGTTCCTTGAATCTAATGTTGAAGCTTCAACATTAGATTCAAGGAACATTTCAGAGATTTCATTTACAATTGAAGCTTCAACATTAGATTCAAGGAACATTTCAGAGATTTCATTTACAATGGAGGAAAATCAAGTTACGCAAAACATGTAATTCAAGCTGGACACCATATGCATAATATGTTGTATTTGTATGAATATGATTAGTATATCATGTATTCAGGCTATATAGCCTTAATTCTACCAAATTAAACACTGTATTATTATTTTATTATTATTATTATTATTATTATTATTATTATTATTATTATTATTATTATTATTATTATTATTATTATTATTATTATTATTATGAGCAAACAGGTGAATGAAGAAAACTACATAATAGGAGCTACATGGTATTTATAAGAAGGCAGATATAATAACAGTTAAGTCTCATAGACTGCGATGGGCAGGACATGTGGGCACGAATGGGGAATGGAATATGTGCATGGAAGCTTCTTGCAGAAAAACCAGAAGGAAAACGCCCAGTTGGTAGAGCAAGAATGAGGTGGGAGAATAACATTAACCACGATTTGAGGGAAGTAGATTATACAGGGAATGATTGGAGAACAGTACCTCAGGATAGTTAACTGTCTATGGGCTTACACTTGTAGGGGCCCAACTGTACATTATTACTGTTATTTTCAGCCGCAGATCGCGAGCCTGAAGATTTTTAGGCTCGTTAAAGATCCTAAATCCTGAATAAAAAGGCCTCTAAGTAAAATTTACCGAATTTTCCCGTAGTACTACCTTGGTTTCCTAGATGTCAGTATGAGGCGGAACGCTGACCACGGACCACTCAAAATGACATCTATAGGAAAACAAGTGTAACTAAACTTCAAATTCTTCCCTGTAGGGGGAGAGCGCCTAAATCTCTGTTAGGGGAAACATGGGCTTACAATATTACAAGAAGAAGATAAGTAGAAAAGAATGTATCATAATCTTTAATTCTACCAAAATAAATAATGTATATTTTTTTATTATTATTATTTTAAAAATTATTATTATTATTATTATTATTATTATTATTATTATTCTACCAGTTATATTGTATGGGTGCGAAACATGGACTCTTACTTTAAGGGAGGAAAGGAGATTACGAGTATTTGAGAATAAAGTTCTTAGGAAAATTTTTGGACCAAAGAGAGATGAACAGACAGGTGAACGGAGAAGACTACATAACAATGAACTACATGGTCTTTATAGGAAGCCAGATATAATAAGAACAGTTAAGTCTCGTAGACTGCGATGGGCAGGACATGTTGCACGTATGGGGAATGAAAGACGTGCATGGAAACTTCTTGTAGGAAAGCCAGAGGGAAAGCGCCCAGTTGGTAGACCAAGAATGAGGTGGGAAAACAACATTAACTATGATTTGAGGGAAGTAGATTATACAGGGAATGATTGGAAAGCATTAGCTCAGGATAGGGATGTATGGAGAGCTTATGTCCGCGCGGCCATGAACCTACGGGTTCGATAGTGCCAGTGAGTAAGTAAGTAAGTAAGTATTATTATTATTATTATTATTATTATTATCATCATTATTATTATTATTTACAGAAGTCACAAGATTTTAAATCATCTGGTAATTAAAAGTGGTGGCGATATTAACTGTAGAATTAAGTAATATATTTCTTTTAATTTCACATAATCATCAATTAATAAAGAATAATGTAACTTGGCAATGACGTTAATAATGTTTGATAAGCAATTACAGCAATGATTCTGAAAAGCGTTTATCGGAAAACGGTATCTATGCTAAGGATTTTCAGATGCACGCCTCTTTTTACGGCGTATTAGAGCTCTCTAAAAGAATCCAATAAATGAAATGTTGCCTGAAATAAAAAATGGGAGAATTTTCCATCAACTTTCTACCATTTTCTGGTACCTTTTAGCCTTGTTTGCCCCATTCTGCTCAAAATACCCTTCCCCCCCTTTTCTAATTTTTACGTAACTTTTTAAAATATTTTTAAATAGCTACTAATGCCATTTAATTTATTTTACAGTATCGAATATATTAAATAATTATTATTTATTTATATTAAATTAATTTCTAATCTCAGGGGTCCTCCCTCATCTAGGGGATATGTGGATGGCGACCACAAGGTGCCCAAGCTGAGCAAAACATTTCTTCCACTTACTTGTGTTTTGCACTCTTCTAACTTTACTATTTAGCCTCTCTTGGTCAACTCTTGTTTTTTCGACCCCGACGCTATTAGGGCATCCGAGGGCTGGGGAGTCTTTCCTTTCTTCCATTTCTTCTTTCCTTTATTCTCTTTTCTTCTCCAGAAAAGCCTGACCAGAGGCTATAAAATGGCAGCCCCATCACTGGTCTTGCCTTCCTTTGGCCAGCAACCAATTGAAGGGACTATTATTATGCTTTCAAGTCTTATACGAGAATTTCCCAGAAATTTTCTATAGGATCGTAACAGGCCTTGGCCTAATACTTCGAAGGAAGAAGAAGAAGAAATTAATTTCTCATTAACTTGCTATGAACATGGAATAGTGAACCTGCATGCTTTCAGTAATCACAGGACTCAACAAAATTTAAATACAAACACACCTGCAACAATGGAAGACGTTTTCTTTTTTTTTTTCTTTTTTTAATCTGAATGGAATCAATGGCAATTATTTTACACATTCTAATTGTCGAGAAGTTAGTATTGTTTTATACATACAGGACTTTACGATAAAATTTTGGAGCCGGTGAATAAATTTACATATCTAGGATGCAATATCTCGTATGAAGAAGAAAAGTATGTAAATGCAAAAATATCTAAATTTTTAAGAATTTTAGGGTTAATAAATTCTATCTTCAAGCCACAGTTAGTCCAAAAACATTCAAGATTAAAAGTGTATAAAACACTGGCTCTTCCAACTCTTTTGTATGGTAGCGAAGTATGGACGTTGAAACAGAAGGATATACAGAGACTTAGGTCTGCTGAAATGAGATACCTTCGGAGGACTGCAGGATACACACTACTAGATCACAAAAAGAATGAAGACATCTTAGAAGAATTACACATGGAACCTTTAGAAAACAAAATTTCTGATTATAAGTCAAGATGGATGCAACATGTTCATCGAATGGAAGATCACAGAATACCCAAACAAATATTAAGAGATCAACCTGCAGGAAGAAGAAGACCAGGACGTCCACTCAAAATACTTCTGGATGGTGTTTCTCTTGAGGCCGAAACAGGTCAACAAATGACCTAAATTCGTGAAAGTACTGTGATGATGAGGAATTTAAAGATACGGTATAATAGGGAATGAAAATTAATTGTTTTTCTCAATACTTTTCCATTTGTGAATCTAAATTACTTGATATATAACAAGTTTAAAGTTCGCCATGCCGAAAGTTTCTCGTCTCTGAAGTTCAAGCAGGATTGCATCGGGAGGATGGAATCATTACATGATGCACTGTTTATGATTGAGGAATCACATCTGATGATAAAGAAAACCGAGACTGTATTCTATAATATATTTATATTTTGAAGCATATTCTTTCTTTTCTTACATTAGTTTAACCTCTCCCTTCTTCTTACTCATAATTTGTAGGATTTTCATCCTGATTATTTCCAAAATCACTCCTCGGAGGAAGACGTATTGGATGTGCATTCACTGTCTATCCATTTCTTGGCTGGTCTTCCTCTTGTTCTTCTCCCGTCCATTGGTCTATCTTCTTTAGCGCTTTTTTTGCAAGTCAGTTGTCTTACATTCTTTCTATATGATCCTTCCAATAGTTTCGTCTATCTACAATAAATTTGTTTATGTCTTGAATATGACATTTGTACCTAATTTCTGTGTTGTGTATCTTATCAAGTAATGTTTTCCCCTGGATAGTTCATAAGATCACTTTTACATACCCCACGCCGTCGGGGACTCACACGAACACAGCCTATCGGGAGACGTTTTTAAATTCTTAATTAAACACACTTTTTTATCACACAAGCGCATGGAGGGGCTCCCTTAGACAAAACGGACATTTAAGACAAAGACACACCATTCACTCAAACAATCATATTAAACTAGGTAAATACGGTAGGATGGTCAGATATGTTTGAGGACTATTTGGGCCTTTCTTTACATTTTTCTTAAAAAAGAGGAAAAAACCTCATCCAATAATCTTGTCTCAACTGGAGATCGAACCCGTGCCCACTGCATATGAGGCGACGACGTTATCATTACATCAGAGGAGTGAATTAAAAAATCTATTTTGCTCTACAAATACTAGAATTTTATTTATGCACACTTGTCAACACTTATGGGCTAAAAAATAAGGAACATATTTTTGTCCCTCTTATTGTTTGTTTATTTTTGCACATTTCCCCTTCTTAATGAAGTTACATATTTTTATTATATACAACTTTCCTCATTAGAGGATTGCCCCAAGGACAAAGTGATACAGACAATTTTTTAAATTGAATTTTGTAAATACATTAATGAAAATTGCAGCTAAAAATCTAGGCTTAGTGATATTGCACCCTTTGTCATTAATATTTAAACATCTGCCAGTTATTGAAATATATGACTTTATATCAATGTGCAGTAAATATTTGTGAAACATAATTTGAAAGAGTAGCAGCTATTAAAAATATAATTTTATATTTGGAATATTATTTTTTTTAATATTTGGAATGTTATATAGTCTTCTTCTTCTTCTTCACTTCCTGGTTTAGGCAAGAGTAAACTGAATGTTATATAGTTTGGTAATAATAATAAAATAAGCAAGATTGATTGTCGAGAAAATATGTAAACTTCAACAATGGGCAATCTTTAGTTTTCACATTACAATGTAAACGTTAAATTTTATTAAATTAATATTCTCATTTTCAATTCTGAAATAGCTACAAGAGTTTATCATTTGTCAAAATTAAAATTAAATAACACCAGTTATTTCTTTAATTTATGTCAAACTGCTCGTGACATTATTTGTAATAATTATTACATTATAATATTCAGATAATAATGTAATTCTTGTGCTTCCAGCTTGACCTACCAGACAGCTGCTGGCCTCAAATCCAGATGTGTTAGTCATAGAGGTGGGGGATCATCCAGTCAATATAAGGGTGAGACGTGTTCAACATTCGGGATCATCAGACATTACAACTGATTTTCTCAACCTGGAGCCGCCACTTACTGTAGCTTCCAAAATTCCTCAGGATGCTGAATTCGGTCCCAGAAGAGATGAGAATTTTCATCGTTAACCTAATACCACTGTATAACACTGAGCAACAAAAAATAAACTTTTTTCTGTCTCAGAAAGAAAATATGTCACTCTTGATAGTATTTTTCCTCCTGAATTCAAATATGATACCGGTTTTTCTCCATCACGCAAGGTATCCGAGAGACAGGTTTTTATAATTTCAAACACTTTAATATTTTCTACATTCGTAACTACACAATATTCGAACATCCGGACTCACCTAGAAAGTAAGAAATGACGATTTTCTGTTATATTTAGCCTGTGGAGCATCCCTGTTGATGGTCCAACAATAATCGACCAGCATATTAGGATTCCATTTGCCTTGATATCTCTTTTCCATAGCTGAAATCTCCTGATGAAAGTGTTCCCCGTGCTCATCGCTCAATGGACAATTGGACGAAAAAACGTTTATTAAAAAATGATTATTTAAATCCATTAATTGAAATTGAAATAAGAAAAACTGTGGGTGATGGAGAAATTCCGAATACATATTTGAAAACACTATAAAGAACTGCATTAAGTACAACTATTGGTACTCATGAGACAAAAATCATGTTGACCAGTGTTATTACACTATTAAATAAACATTATCAGCATTCTGATTTCAAAAAGGAGGAAAAAATTAGGAAGATTTAGGCGTAAACGGGATTATGTTATTCAAATTGATGATAAAGAAGTAGATAGCTTTATGAGTCATCAACTTTTATAAGATTCACAGAAGATAAACGTGCTAGAAGAGATGGAAATCATGAAAGCAGCTCACAACAACGACAGCCTGATAAACGAAAACGAACCCAATACATGCAACCCCCTCTTTCAGATCTTCAGTGAAACACCAGTTTTAAATGATGGGACAAGTCCCGAAAGCGCTACAGTTAAATGATTAATTAAGTTGAGGAGACGGACCTTTCAGGTGAATATTCCATAATTTTATATTAATTTATGAGTCATGCTATGAAACTAAACAATTTCGCAAGCCATTGTTAATAAGTAATAGGCTAAATAATGTTTAGATGTAAATAAAACAATGTAATATTTATATATGATCTTAGGGGATATGTGGATGGCGACCACAAGGTGCCCAAGCTGAGCAAAACATTTCTTCCACTTACTTGTGTTTTGCACTCTTTTAACTTTACTATCTAACCTCTCTTGGTTAACTCTTGTTTTTTTTTACTCCGACGCTATTAGGGCATCCGAGGGCTAGGAAGTCTTTCCTTTCTTCCATTTCTTCTTTCCTTTATTTTCTTTTCTTCTCCAGAAAAGCCTGACCAGAGGCTATAAGATGGCAGCCCCATCACTGGTCTTGCCTTCCTTTGGCCAGCAACCAATCGAAGGGACTATTATTATGCTTTCAAGTCTTATATGAGAATTTCCCAGAAATTTTCTATAGGATCGTAACAGGCCTTGGCCTAATACTTGCAAGGAAGAAGAAGAATTAAATAAAATTAAGGTAGCTCCTTTATGTTTTCCAGGTCCCTCTTTCTCTCCCCCCTTTGACAGATAACAGAACAAATGTTTAGTTAGATATCAAGCGCCAATACTTCCAAACTAAAGAAAGATCATGGCAAGAAATGACACATCATAGTAAAGTATATTCTTTCTCTATCATGTAAACATGATTTGACTCTTGCCCTTTTGTATTTGCTTTTCTTCTATATAGCAAAACTAGGATAATTGCCAAACAAGTTTCGTAATCAAAAGAAGATTAATTTTGTTATATCTTTACATTCTAATATCTTAAAAAGACCAATAAACGATAATAAAATAATGAATATGTATATTATCATTTATTGAGTCAGATATACGTAAAATTAATATATACATACATAGTTTTATAACGTAAAAATAGCACAATTCATACAAACTCCAAATATTTGAATTAGTTTTTTTTTTTAATTGCGGATGAGCCCATGTAGGACTACGCAAAGTACTTAGAGGCGTTTCCTTTGAGCCCAAATTTCTTTAATTCTTTTGATATGAGCTTGTTTTCTCTCATCTCTCCAAGCTGTTCCAGTTTCTTCTTCGGTTTGTCCTCTTGGTCAATTTGCCACTTATTCACCTTAATTCTAAATATATCTCAGTTTGGGATATCTTCTTTAGTAATGTCTAATTATTATTATTATTATTATTATTATTATTATTATTATTATTATTATTATTATTATTATATAAAAAGAGGACAGCCAAAAATAACGTGGATTGATGGTGTTTTGAGCAGCATGAGGGAAAAGGATGGGACGACAGAGATTGGAATAACTGATGAGGAGAATGACAATAGATTAATTTAGAGCAGGAAGATGTTGAAAATATTGTGAACACTTCTACACAAAATAAACATTTTTTTCATCATCCTATGTGAAATGTGTGTGTGTTTTTTTCCCCCCCTTCGATTACTAATTCCCTTCTGTTCTCTTAATCCTTTCCCACTCAATGCACAATGCATATTTACCATGTCCGATCCGATTGAGGGTCTTTCCACTTTTCAGCGGTTGCCCTTTTACCAGCCGGCTGCTGGCCCTTCACATTCACGTGTGTCAATCACAGAGGTAGATGATCAACAGCCAGTATAGGGGTGACATGTGGTCAGCATGTCGAGTCCCCTAGCCGTTATAGCTGGTTCCTCAACCTGGAGCAGCTACTTATTGTAGCTACCCAATTGCCTCACGATGCTGGGTGGGCACCGGTCCCATACTGGCCGAAATACCATGAGAAAATTTCTTCCCCCATGGAGACTCGAACCAGCGCAAGTCCCGTAGCTTTGCGCCAAGGCTTCCTACCTTAACCGCTCGGCTACGGCGCATGTACATTTCCAAAACTATGCCTATAATTCTAGCTGAATAAGTCAACAAATTATATGGAACAGATACATGTTCAAAATGTAGATTGCTTTCTTTAGGGTACAAATGTCTTTGAAATTACAGTAAAGTTATTTGAAAAATACTAAAAACAAAACTTAAAGCAGACAAATGTAAATTCATAAAAACAGTAAACATTAATTCGAATGTATTTACCACCAAGTAAAAGCCTGAATTCACTCCTGATTAATGAGAAGAGACGAAATAAACAATTACTACCTGATGGTGTACGTAAACATTTATCTTGAATCATTCTCTCAAGGTTAATTCCGAAGAATGAAAACACTTGAAACACTGCCAATGGATCAAATTTCACAGGTATTATTTAACAATAGCCTTCGTTACAGTGAAACCGCCTCCTGAATGTGGTGCATGCTCTTATTAATTACCGGTATCGAGTTGCAAATTACCTTAAACATTAAGTCAGAAATAATTATAATCTATACTTACTGCAAAATGGTCGATAAAATGGGGACACGAACTAGTAGTTACAAAATAATATACTATAACAAAAGTCTTCTTCTTCTTAAACTTAATTTGTAGGATTTTCATCCTGTTTATTTCCAAAATCACTCCTCGGAGGAAGACGTACTGGATGTGCATTCACTGTCTATCCATCTCTTGGCTGGTCTTCCTCTTGTTCTTCTCCCGTCCATTGGTCTATCTTCTTTAGCTCTTTTTTCTTCCATTCTTTCTATATGACCCAATATTTTCGTCTATCTATAATAAATTTGGTTATGTCTTGAATATGGCATTTGCCCCTAATTTCTGTGTTGTGTATTTTTATCAAATAATGTTTTCCCCGGAATAGTTCTTAAGATTTTCATTTCACACGTGCTTATTATTTGTTTAGTTTTTGTTGTATCTGCCCTAGTTTCTACTCAGAACAATACAGTCATGAGATTAAAAAAAAAGAAATTCAAGGTTTTTCGTTATAAATGACAAAGTAATAGCCATAAATATTAACTACAAAATGAAACACGAAATTAATCTTGCAATTTAAATCTGAATTCCTTAAAATTAGTCCGTCGCGGTGGACTACAGTCCAGCCACTCAGTCTCCGGCCCTGACGTTTTCACGACAGTGTTGCCGATATTGATATTCAATGGAGGGGCCGCTTTATGTACCACGCTGTTAGTAGAAATACTGCCGATAACATCGCAGCGATTTTAAACCTCACTAGCGGCGTCAAGAGCAGTGATTGGCTGTGGCAGACATCCACTCCCATTTCAACTATTTCCTTAATGACAGTAGAGAGCGAGTTTCTCCCTTTACCACTCGTACAACCTAAACGTCAGGGCCGGAGACTCAGCCACTGGACTTTAGTGGATGCTCCTTGTCTCTGGTTCTAAGGGTCGCGGGTTCAAATCCAGCCGAGATCGATGGATTTTTTAAGATGGAAAAATCTGAGAAGTAAGTCCTCCGGGAGAGGGTCCCGAGTCTGAAGATTTTCAGTCTCGTAAAACATCCTTAACTCTGAATAACACAGAAATAAGACAACAAGAAGTAGAGGAATTAAACTCAACAATAGAGAAAGACAGAACAAACTGGAAAGAACACTTGGCAAGGATGACTGAGAATAGAATACTAAAAGCAGCATACAACTATTCACCACGAGGAAGAAGTTTGGGAAGGCCAAGGAAAAGATGGAAAGAGCAGCAATTTGGAGCCGGAATAGGCTAGTAAATAAGCCTAAACCGTGAAGAAGAAGAAGAAATCTGAATAAAAAGGCCTCTAAGCAAAATTTACCGAACTCATAATTCTAGTAATACCTTAGCTGCTTGCTAGATGTCTCGTTGGGTCGGTACGTTGACCGACATCTATGGGCAAATTAGCGTAATTAAATTAGCTTGGTCTAGTAGCTCCTAACAAAAGAAAGGCTAAGGACCAACATTAGGCCACGCCATAGTAGTATATTCTTAAAAATTACAAGTTTCAATCTAATATATATATATATATATATATATATATATATATATATATCCATCCATAGTAATTCTGCCCAAAGGCAGGTCCTTCACTGCATTCATAGCATTTTCATACCATGCTTGCAGCTTTATTAGGGAATTGTAGGTGTGGTAGCTTCCCGTTGCTTTCCACACCGGTGAAGGATGATGATAATGATAAGGATGATGATGATGGCCATATGATTTCGGGGAGGATTTGGGCCTTAAAGTTTTCCTGACATTTGTCTTGCAGGTGAGGAAAAACCCCGATAAAAACCTCACCCAGAAAAACTGCCCCGACCGGTGATCGAACCCGGGCCCGCTGCGTGACAAGGCAGCATGCTACCTCGAGACCACAAAAAAACTCCTGGCGCGACAGGCCTACAAGGCCCTTAGCCTACCAGCCGGCTGCTGGCCTCACATCCACATGTGTGAATCACAGAGGTAGATGATCAGCAGCCAGTGTAGGGGTGACATGTGGTTAGCATGTCGAGTCCCCCAGCCGTTATAGCTGGTTTCCTCAACCTGGAGCCGCTACTTATTGTAGCTACCCAATTGCCTCACGATGCTGGGTGGGCACCGGTCCCATACTGGCCGAAATACCATGAGAAAATTTCTTCCCCCATGGAGACTCGAACCAGCGCAAGTCCCGTAGCTCTGCGCCAAGGCTTCCTACCTTAACCGCTCGGCTACGGCACGGGACAAGGTAAAGTGATCCCACAACAGGCCTCAGGAGGACTTTGGGGTAGTAGGAGGTTAAGGCTCCCACTTTTTCTAGACAATCGGCACTTGATGTCAGCCGGGTTGTCAGCCCTGCGTGACGGCCGCCTTTACCCCAGAACAAGCGTCTGGTACTCATTTCCGTTAGAGGCTGAGTCGACCCCAGGGCCATAGTGCCGCCAGAGGGTTTGGGTCAGTTTAAAAATCCTGACCCCAACGGGACTTGAACCCTCGACCCTCCGGCTTGTAGCCCAGTGCCTTAACCACTACGCTACGGCGTGCCCCCCCTCGAGACCACAGCGGTGGACAAATATATATACATACACAGTAAAACCTGTCTATGAAGGAACATGGCGGTTCCTTAAATATATTTCCGTCTTGGCAGTTTTCCTTCTTATAAAGGGTTCCCAAATTACAAGCTTGGGTTTTCTCAAGCAGTGTAAGGGTTTTACATGCACGCTTTAAAGACATAACGTATTGAACTGAAATACAGACAGAACAGTGTACGTAACACAGCTCAGTTTGCACGGCAATACAAAGCAACTTATTTACACAAAACCGAGAAGGAACTCAACTACAGGAAGACTAAAGAGTTTCCCAACTCCCTCGCAGGTAACGTAAGCAGGCAAGGAAAAGCGAGGAATTCCCCGCTGTCACACATAAGCAAGGATATCCCCGCAATACAGTGGCAACACAAGAAGGTAAAACGATATAATGCAGAAAGCGTCATGTGCAAAATTTTCATGTGTGGTCATTAATACTGTAATTAGAATGTGCTTAAGAATAATTTTCCGTCTTACTGAGGTAGAAATTAACAATTGGTACTTTAAAAACCATTCCGTTTCCGTGTTATGAAGGTTTCCGCCTTATACAGGACGATTTTACATATAAAATCCTACCATTCTGGAATTTTTTTTTCCGTCTCTACAGGTTTCCTTCTTATAAAGGTTCCGGCTAATACAGGTTTATTTATATATATATATATATATATATATTCACCGCTGTGGTCTCGAGGTAGCGTGCTGCCTTGTCACGCAGCGGGCCCGGGTTCAATCCCCGGTCGGGGCAGTTTTTCTGGGTGAGGTTTTTATCGGGGTTTTTCCTCACCTGTAAGACAAATGTCAGGAAAACTTTAAGGCCCAAACGGTCCCCGAAATCATATGGCCATCATCATCATCCTTATCATTAACATCATCATCCTTCACCGGTGTGGAAAGCAACGGAAAGCTACCACACCTACAATTCCCTAGTAAAGCTGCAAGCATAGTATGAAAATGCTATGATGCAGTGAAGGACCTGCCTTCGGGCAGAATTACTATGGATGGATGGATATATATATATATATATATATATATATATATATATATATATGGAATGATAAGAAAAATAAATGCCTGGACGGGATTCGAACCCGGATCTCTGAGTCTGTACCTCAGCGTGATATCCATTACACTACCAGGCGAATCCAATTCAAACACTTATTTTTCTTATATATGTATTATATAGAGAGTAGCTGAGGTACAGACTCAGAGATCCGGGTTCGAATCCCGTCCAGGCATTTATTTTTCTTATCATTCCATATTAAGCTTGCATTGCTCAAAAACATTTAATTATAACATATATATATATATATATATGTATGTATATGTATAAACACAGGAAAACTAATAGCTAAAGTTTTTATATGCAAATATAGTTTTAAAAAAAGTAACGTGGCTCGTACATAATTTAATTCGAACATGCTAACATTTATTTTAGCTTGACATGGAAGAAATAGGTTAATGGACAAACAACACGCGATTAAATGTGGTAAGTTTAGCAATAATATAATATAATAATAATAATAATAATAATAAAAATATTATTAACTATCTTGGTTCAGATATAACATATAGCTATGATTGGGATATACATAATAAATTAAACCGATATCAAATTATGTGTGGCACCATAAGAAAAACCCTCCGAAAGACTCGAAGAGAAACTCAGCTCAGGTTTTATAAAATTATGGCTGTTCCTGTTCTTTTATATGGATCCGAATCTTGGGTACTTACAAAAAAAGATATCTCACACATTCAAGCCACTGAAATGAAATTTTTAAGTTCCGTAAAAGGATGTACACGCATGGATAGATTACACAATGAATCAATAAGAAATGAACTGAGATATTCTCAATAGTTGATAAACTAGAAGAGCACAAATACCAATGGAAAGAACATTTAGACAGAATGGATAGTACAAGATTACCCAAAAAGATCAATACCTACAAACCACATGGGAAAAGATCTTTGGGACGGCCAAGGAAACGATGGACTTGAGACCAGAACAGGTCACATTGACCTAATCCTGCAAAGGAAGAAGAAGAATAAGAATATCACTGTCATCATAAACCATTATTAACATTTATATAAACGTTGTGTTGGTGAAAATGTTATTTGCAGAGAACAGGGTCAGTTATTGAGTTAGGTAGGTGCCATATCATGGTCAACTTGCTAGAAGTGCCAACAATAACCTATCAAGGTCATTATTATAGTGTAGGAATTATAAACGACCTTCGAGGCAATTAAAACCTTAGGAATTCCTCGCAGTGGAGACTACGTAAATGAGTCGAGTGTATAAAAGGTCGCCATCAAAATTCCACTGTCTGCAATAGTCCAACAAAGTAGGTCCGCAGTATTATTTCTGTTCTCTATTGTTTCGATGAATGCTCTTAGTATCACAAAATTGAAACTACGGGTTTATTATCATCTAGCAGTTGTTTACATATTAATTAAGACATACTCGAGTTAGAATTTTGATTGAATTGGATCGATTTCGGTAGCACCAACGTTCACAGGTTCAAAACCTGCCGGTATCGATGGATTTTTCAGGGCGTAAAATTCTCAAATGTGGCTTCCTTCGGATGGGAAGTAAATCCGACGTAGATTTTCGACTCGTAAAATAAACTCAAATTACAAG
This sequence comes from Diploptera punctata, assembly GCA_030220185.1. Classification (NCBI taxonomy): domain Eukaryota; kingdom Metazoa; phylum Arthropoda; class Insecta; order Blattodea; family Blaberidae; genus Diploptera; species Diploptera punctata. The sequence continues at coordinate 444,980 of JASPKZ010006829.1, read as the reverse complement.
TTCAGGTACCTGTGAGAGAGACGTACAGACTAAAATTGCAATGGCAAAAAATGCAACTAAGACATTACATGGAATAATTTGGAACAAAAATATTACAAAGGAAACTAGAATGAAAATTTATAAGAGCATAATATAGAATATTTTGTCATATGGAAGTGAAACTTGGTTTTTGACGGAATTACAAAAGAATAAAATTAGAACAGTTGAATTTGATTATTTTAGAAGAAGCCTCCAAAAAACAAGACGGGATAAAATAAGAAATGAATTCCTTTGGAGAGAAATGAATGTCACCACATCTGTTGTTAAGAGGATTGAAAATCAAATGCTTAAATGGTATGGCCATGTACAAAGATTGGAAAATGAAAGATGGCCAAAAAATATATAGGCCTACCAGTGGTCGCCCCCTGGAAGAAATAAACGTGGCAGACCAAGATGGAAATGGAAAACCTACGTCAGAACTATAATGGATGATAGGAATTTGGAAGAGGGAGATTGGAATGATAGAGATAAATGGAAACTGAAGACGGCAAACCTATAAGTGGGGGGAAAGCCGAGGAAGAATAAAATAAACTGAAGCTTTAAACAAGAGGATTTACGCTTTTTCCACACTCATTCGGTGAAGTTGGGCATGCATGTCTTCCAGCTATTTATGACATCCTCTTAAATGTGTGTTCCGTATCTGTCAGATCATTTTATTGCTAGAATTGTGGGATTATATTTCCTGAAAACACTTTTTTTTCCGTAAACATAAAATACAATAGAATGTATTACAAGGAGCAAGTCATCCGGGAGGGACTTTAAGCCGTGGGTCCCGAGTCTGAAGATCTTCAGGCTCGTAAAAAATCCTTAAGCCTGAATAAAAAGTCCTCTAAGCAAAATTTACCGAATTTTCCCGTCCTAGTACTACCTTGGTTTCCTAGATGTCAGTATGAGGCGGAACGCTGACCACGGGCCACTCCAATGACATCTACACGAAAACAAGTGTAACTAAATTATGATTAAATTTCTTCCCTGTAGGAGGAGAGCGAATAAATCTCGTTGAGGGAAACAAGGGCTTACAAGAAGATTAGAATTAAGTATCGTTAACCCATTCGCCTCAAAAGACGAGGTAGATTCGCCGGCAGTTAAATGACCAACTCAGAAGACGAGGTACACCCGCATTACTCTGCTGTTATATATCTTGCAATATTCTGTACATCCCTTGGCATAGTAATCTTTCGTTAACATTTATGCATAGTAGAGGAATGTTTTTTAGCCTTCATCCTTATTGTGATCTCAAGTGCCGTTATATTTTGTTTGTTTTGAATGTCTGAAAATAGACCATATAATTTACGGTAGCTTAAATCTGGTTTCTGAGGAAACCTGAAGTGAATGGGTTGAGTAAGTTGTTCATTAGAATGATTGATGTTTAAAAATAAAGTTGTTACAAATGTTTGACCAGACTGTTGTGATATCCATCATCATCATCATAATATTCACGAATTTAGGCTATTTGTTGATCTGTTTCGGCCTCAAGAGAAACACCATCCAGAAGTCTTTTGAGTGGACGTCCTGGTCTTCTTCTTCCTGCAGGTTGATATCCTGGCAATTAAAATACGACAATACGGAGGGTTGTTTCCAATATTCTTCTTCTTCTTCCTTTCATGTGATAGACCTAGTGGTCTGTTACGGTCTCAATCCAACGTTTGAAGGGTCTGCCCAAAGATCTCTTCCCTGGTGGCTGGTAATTTAAGATCTGACGTGGTATTCTTGTTCTGCTCATTCTTCGTACGTGAGATTTCCAGTTGTTTCTGTATTTTTGTACATATTCCATGACTATTCTGTGTGTAATTCTTTGAGAATCTCAGAATTCCTTTTATGGTCTGTCGTTGAATAACCCGCAGTACGTCTTATAAATTTCATTTCTGCCGCAACATAATATGGATCTGGCCAGTGTCTTGTAAATTCTAGTTCGTGTGTGTTGCTGTACTGTGTTTGGCTTGAAAATACGATTTATAATTCCTGTTACTCTGTTGATTTTTTTTTAATTTTTTGACTAAAATCTTTTTCTTCTTCGTATGTAACTTGGTATCCGAGATAGTTAAATGTGTTGGTTTGTTTCCAATCTTTGGTAACGAATTGGGATGCTATTGTGGCGCGGTGATGTGAGTGCCGAGGTCACTGTTCAGCGAGTTGAACAAACCGGTTATCACTGCAGTTGAACGTATGTTGCTCTCAAAATGTCCATAGTTCTCGGCACGAACTAAGGCGGGTCAGGCTGGTCTTCCATCACGGAAGAAGACAAAATATTTCGATCGATCGAATCACTAATCTCATTCAAATCCTGCCTCGTCCAAGGACAATCTGTGAGGTCGTCAGGAGTTGTGCGACCTGACGTACTAACGCTCAGGCTGGACCCACTTCAGCAACCAAACACGTCCTTACTTGGTGCAGTGGGGGAAAGGTCGGTGGATCTGCTAAACAGTCCTCCCGGTCAAGTCCAGGGACTCGTGAACCATTAGTGGGGTGGGCAGGAGTTGAGGGCCTTGTACTATTGCTCACCTGTTGGAGCTTGCGATCTCCGTGCTGGACCACAACTGCAGCAGAACACGTCCCTGGGGGCGGACCAGTGCAGAGGGGAGCAACTGTACTGGTTCCTGGCTAAGCCTACGGGCTCGTGGACAAACTGTGGGGTCACCAGGAGATGAGCACCTGGATGTACTATAGTCTCACACTGTGGGGCTTGAGGATTCAAGCCCTAGCCGGTCTCACAACGGCTGCAGGATACGTCCCTGGAGGCAGAACAGGGGAGCGGTCGGTGGATCTGCGACAGCAGTCCTCCCGGCTAGGCTCATGGAGCCCGTGGACCAACTGTGGGGTCGTCAGAATGAGCGACCTGACGACTACGAAGCTCAGCAATTCCCAGGAATTGCAACTCCAACACATTCTCTAGAGGTGTTGGTTTCAAGCCGAGAACTTTGAATGTGGACGCGAACTAGATAGGGAGGACAAGTCTGGGCCTTGGGAGTATGGTCATGATGACCGAGGTATCCCAAGGGTGGTGGCATGGGCCTAGATGTACCATACAATATTTAAATGCAGACGATTGGATCTCTGGAAGCATTACGATGTAGATGCGCAGAACTTACATAAATACGCCCGCCTTCTTTCTTGCATTTTACTTTAAGCAAATTAAACCGTTTTAGGAAAGCTACATCACCGCTCCTTCGCGCGCAAAATATTATTCTATCGTTGAAGTCTGTAAGAAAAAAAAAAAAAAAAGAAAAAACATTCAAATATCTCAATGAAACCTTTTCTAAAATTAAATCCTTGGGATAAAAGCCTGCTTAGGAATTTTGTTGTTTAGAAGATCGAGGTTAGCTCGATGTTAAATGAAGTGGAAAAATCTTGCAAGGGATTTAAAAAAAGTAAACCTACGATCCGCAACCAGTTGTACACCAGATGTAGTAAGAAAGGTTAAGACCCTTGTCTTTGGCATTAACCCAACCACACGAAAGACCATTGCTAATTAATTAGAAATATTGCTAAAAACAATCAACACCACCATAAACAACGATTTGAATCTGGAAAAGTTACAAAGGTAGAGATTGTTGCCTCGTCGCATTTCAGAACGTTGCAAGACAGCAGAAGACTGCATAAAAATCATCTGGCAGGAGAAAAGAGGAAATTTGTGATCACTTTAGACGAAGCATGTTTCTTCCTACGTGACACTAACAAACATCGTGCAATTTATTGCCGTTGAAAGGGTGAAAAAAAATTCAAAAACAGTACTCAGAATGCAAGGACAATTTTTCAAATGGATTTATGGTCATCGTTGGTTACTGCTATAATGGACTAATTACCATGTTATGAAAAGTTTAAATCAATTCCATGTAATATCAGGACCAAATTTTTAAGACTGAGGTCCCAGCACTCTATGGTACAGACAAAAAATTAAGTTTCATTGTATCAAGGTAAGTCCACCGCTGTGGTCTCGAGGTAGCGTGCTGCCTTGTCACGCAGCGGGCCCGGGTTCGATCCCCGGTCGGGGCAGTTTCTCTGGATGAGGTTTTTATCGGGGTTTTTCCTCACCTGTAAGACAAATGTCAGGAAAACTTTAAGGCCCAAACGGTCCCCGAAATCATATGGTCATCATCCTTACCATTATCATTATCATAATCATCCTTCACCGGTGTGGAAAGCAACGGGAAGCTACCACACCTACACAATTCCTAGTAAAGCTGCAAGCATAGCATGAAAATGCTATGATTGCAGTGAAGGACCTGCCTTCGGGCAGAATTACTATGGATGGATGTATCAAGGTAAGGTTTCAAGTTACACTTGGGGCTCGACCCTTGTATTCTGGAAAGAATGGAACAGGAATACACACTATTCTTTTCAGTCACATTCCAGTGAAATCTCCTGATGCTTCTCTGATTTCCGTGCCATTGGTATCCTGAAAAGGTATTTGGAAATATGTGTATCTATACATTAGAGGGCTGTGGAAAGCATGTAAAGAGGAGTTAGAACTTCTGGACATTACTGTACCACGTAAGAGTCTTCTCCAATGGAAAGTACGATGCAGAGCGATAGCAATTATGAAGGGAAAACAAATAGAGCATGATCGGTAGTGGAGACAAGAGTTATCATAAGTAATGTCAGGAGTGATTTCCAAATAATCGATAAATTAATTAATCATTTCGTGACTCATTAATTTATCTAGAGGATTTGGAAATCAAGAGTGGCATTTGTTAGGACTATTTAACGAATAAAATTAACCTGTTTACTCACAAATCAACATTTAACTATAGATATTTTAAAATATTTATACATTTAATGTAAACGGCGATTTTTGAAAACAAATGAGAAACGATTGGTACGCTTCGTCTGCTGCTTCTTTTGTTTATCACTGCAACCAGATCATATTATTTATTACAAAAGGAACGCAATATTGTAAGAATGCTCTCTAGTGGAGAAAAAGTGAAACACATCAAACTGTGCATTATAAACAACATTATAGGTTATTCGTTTATTTTTTTAGTACACAACTCAGTAAAATGAAGGAACTGTTCATTATTTGCTATATTCAATGCATTTGTTGGAGAAAAATAATATGACCTGTTCAGAATATTAAAAAGGAGGAGCTTTCTTTATAGCAAAAACAGGAAGCTGATGAAGAGAATCGATAAATAACGAGGTGAAAGACGACTGCCATTGGTTGTAAAACAAAATTAATTGAAACGTGATTGGTCATTGACTAGCATTTGAGGCATGAGTTAAATAGTCATAAGGTAAACACCAAATAAAATAACACTGGTCAACATGATGTTTTGTCTCATGAGTACCAATAGTTGTACTTAATGTAGTTTTTTATTGTGTTTTCAAATATGTATTCGGAATTTCTCCATCACCCACAGTTTTTTTTAAATTTAAATTTCAATTAATGAATTTAAATAATTATTTTTTAGGACGGAAAAATCCAAGGAGCAAGTCCTCCGGGAGGGACTTTAAGCCGTGGGTCCCGAGTCTGAAGATTTTTAGGCTCGTAAAAAATCCTTAAGCCTGAATGAAAAGGCCTCTAAGCAAAATTTACCGAATTTTCCCGTCCTGGTACTACCTTGGTTTCCTAGATGTCAGTATGAGGCGGAACGCTGACCACGTACCACTCAAAATGACATCTATACGAAAATAAGTGTAACTAAAAAAAATTAGTATGGTTCAAATTCTTCCCTGTAGGGGGAGAGCGCCTAAATCTCTGTAAAAGGAAAACATAGGCTTACAATACAATTTTTAATGAACGTTTTTTCGTACATTTGACAATTGTAAAATTAAACCAAATGAGCTAACTCGGGAGATTTCAACTATGGAAAAGAGATATCAAGGCAAATCGAATCCTAATATGCTGGCCGATTATTGTTGGACCATCAAGTGGGATGCTCCACAGGCAAAATATAGCAGAAAATCGTAATTTCTTACTTTCTAGGTGAGTCCTAATGTTCGAATATTGTGTAGTTACGAATGTAGAAAATATTAAAGTGTTTGAAATTATAAATTCCTGTCTTAAGAAAACTTGCGTGATGGAGAAAAACCGATATCATATTTGAATTCAGGACAAAATATACTATCAGAATCACATATTTTTCTTTCTCAGACAAAAAAAAAAATTGTTGCTCAGTGTTATTATTAGAGATCGCAAATAACCCTCCGTAGTGAAATATTCCCATCTAATAAGGACTTACTTGTTTATACATTTTGTATAGGACCTACTCGTACAATATGAAGATTGAAAATTTACTAATCATAGCCTAATCAATAAATACAATGTAATCTTTCAAAATGGGGATGGCAATTGTCTTATGCAATCGAATTCCTTCTTGGGATTGATAATTATGCAAATTATCCACACCTGTTTCAACTGAATTGTAAAGAATCATCATCGCCCGTTCACATACCTTCCTGCGTCCTTAGGGATCTTATACGATACATTCGGCATTTATTTATTTATTTTCGCTTCAGGAAAACTCCAACTCACTGTGATTGGTGGTATCATATTCAATGCCTTCAAAGCTCCAAGCTCACTTTTTTACACGCTTTATATTAGCTTGACCTGTATCTATCTATGTAATGGGATCTTTCAACACGATTTTCACCCACTTAATAACATTGGATCGACTTGAAACGTTGTATACTTGTAAAGCACCAATGACAATACAATAATTTCATTTTTTTCTAAGATCCTGGCCAGGATCATCAGGACATCAAAAAAAATAAAGACCGGTATAATAGGCTGCGGACTTATCGACTTTTTAGTCCATAGTTGTAAGGAATTAATATTATATCCTCTGATAGCTCAGTTGGTAGAGCGGTGGACTGTAGTGGTATATTTTCAGTAATCCGGTCAAATCCGGCCCGGAGGATTTTTCTTTCTTCCTTTAGTTTTAACTGCAGTCTTTACATGGCACCAATTATAAAACTATAAAAAATGAAGAAAAAAAACCTTGGTTGAGACCAAAGGAATAAAATACGATATTTTGCATAAAGCCCCTTAAATGTCCCTATATATATATATATATATATATATATATATATATATATATATATATATATATATATTGCTTCTTAAAATGTATTGACCCCTACGAATCTATTAAACGTGAAAATAGAATAATTGACAAAATATCAATTCAAGACCCCCATAAAAGCCCCCAAAGTACTTTTGAACCCTCCATTTTTTTATTTGGCTCCCTAGAATCCCATTAAGCACAAAAATGAGTCTGATCTTCATCTTTCATAGCTTCATCATAAAATTATATAGTTACTAACTCACTCACCGACACTATCGAACCCGTAGGTTCGTGGCCGCGCGAACATAAGCTCTACATACATCCCTATCCTGAGCTATTTTCCAATCATCCCTATATAATCTACTTCCCTCAAATCATAGTCATTCTACCACCTCATTCTTGGTCTACTAACTGGGCGTTTTCCCTCTTGTTTTCCTACAAGAAGCTCCCATGCACGTCTTTCATTCCTCATTCGTGCCACATGTCCTGCCCATCGCAGTGTTACACAAATACAATTTAAATTTCACTAAACTTTACTTCGGAACGCAGCAGGATACAGCATTTTATATACCAGTACCCATGCAATACAAACATTTACTGTGTATGAATAACTTTCTAAGTAATATACAGGGTGATTCAGAAATATGGCTATATGTTTGATCGCATTTTGTGACGAAAATATTATTATTAAAGGAAATATGATGTTATTGGAAAGGGAATCCTTCAAATTATAACAATGGAACAAAACAAATTACTTACAACACTAAGCAAATCACTTTATTGCTTCAAACTGTTCGCCGTTCGCATCCAAGCATAATTGGCAACGCTTTGGGAAGTCATTCATTGCGTTATGATACATGTTTAGAGGAATAGCTCTAATTTCTTCCTCAATCGCTAATTTCACCATGTCGACGGCTGCAATGCTACGTTAAACTCACGTCTTGCCCGTCTTGCGGCCTCACGATCATTAGCATACGTTATTGCCCATGCAGCAATTGTAATTTGTTGTTGCATATTCAACGCCATTTTGACTAATGACGTAAGGTCTACACTGTTTTGTTTTATTCCATTGTTGTAATTTGAATAATTGCCTTTCCAACGGTAATTTCATATTTCCTGTAATGGTAATATCTTCATCACACAACGCGATCAAACGTACAGCCATAGTTATGATTCACCCCGTATTTAATGTAATCTTTCAAATGGAGATAATTATCATAAGTAATGCCACGAGTGATTTCCAAATTATCGATAAATTCACGACTCACGAAGTGAGGAGTGAATTTATCTAGAGAATTTGGAAATCAAGAGTGGCATTTGTTAGCACTATTTAACGAATAAAATTAAGCTGTTTACTCACAAATCATTATTTAACTATAGTTATTTTAAAATATTTATATATATTTAATGTAAACGGCGATGTTTGAAAACAAATGAGAAGCGATAGGTACGCTTCATCTGCTTCTTTTGTTTATCACTGCAACCAGATCATACTATTTATTTACAAAGGAACGCAATATTGTAAGAATGCTCTCTAGTGGAGAAAAAATTAAACACATCAAACTGTATGTTAATTCATTTCTGATGTCGCATGATGTAAATATGACAATTATATTATTCTGGATTGTTACCTGGGAAAAAATACATTTAAGAAAGTGCAAAGAGTGGTTTCTTTTTTTGGTGGCATAATCAATTGCTACAAATGTTTTTATATTAACTCCCGCATGCGGCATGTGTTGACATTCATGCACTATATATACAATCTGGTAGCCGTATTTCTCGCACGCTCAGTCACTGCAAAATAATGATCAGACCTGTTCAGAATATTAAAAAGGAGGAGCTTTCTTTAATATGGTAAATATAACACTGATGGATATTTCGTGAAACACGACTCTGATTGGTTGTAAAACAGAAATCGTTGAAACGTGATTGGCCATTGAGTCCCATTTGGGGCATGAGTTAAATAGTCTAATGTAATCGAGTTCCTTCTTGGAATTAAGTGATCTGTACGTGTTTCAAGCTGAATCACAAAGAATCGTCATAATCCGTTCACTAATCCTTGATATAAAAATAACAAGTAAATTTGTACGTTTTTCAGTTTGTATAAACAAACGCGCGGTTGGCAGCTTGGAACTAAACCAAGATTACTGCATAATCACTTCACTATAAACTCTAAACAATTTATTTACAAAGTTGTGCGGTAATACCAACTCACGATCAATAAAGTTTCTTAACTAATGCAGCAAAATGCTTCACTCCATTCTTTCAACATTACTATTAAATTATTGTATAAATAATAGTTTTAAAAAACTAAAACAACACGCTTTATTAGAAAACCGAAGTAAAAAAATGAAAAATAATTTTAATTTCCAACACGTTTGGGATAAAATTAAAGTGGTCAACAAAAATAAATCATCTCCAACACATCTAGAATAAAACTAGAGTTATCTACAAAAAAATAATTTTACCATCAAAAGCGTGGGGTGCTCTTTATAGTTTTTACGTTTTCTTCTTAGAGACTTTTCTTTTACCAATATCTGTTTATTATCAAATATATTAATTGATATAAAGCACCCCACGCTTTTCATGGTAACGTTTTTTTTTTGTAGATAACTCTAGTTATATTCTAGATGTGTTGGAGATGATTTTTTTGTTGACCACTTTAATTTTATCCCAAGCATGTTGGAAATTAAAATTATTTTTCATTTTTTAGTTCGGTTTTCTAATAAAGCGAATTGTTTTAGTTTTTTTAAAGTATTATTTTTTTATTTTAATATTTTACAGAATGTCCACCGCTGTGGTCTCGGGGTAGCGTGCTGCCTTGTCACGCAGCGGGTCCGGGTTCGATCCCCGGTCGGGAGTTTTTCTGGATGAGGTTTTTATCGGGGTTTTTCCTCACCTGTAAGACAAATGTCAGGAAAACTAAGGCCCAAACGGTCCCCGAAATCATATGGCCATCGCAATCATCATCATTCATAATCATCTTAGGATTAGGGACTCTCCTGGCGCACCATTATCATCACCATCACCCATCATATCATTGGGGCAACGTAACCCCGCCTTCCAGGCGCCCCAACCTCAGAAGTGGGTTACAAGTACGCCATGCCAGGAGAGAAACCAGGAATTTCAAAAGACAAACTTGGGGCATTTAAAAAAAATTACAGAATAAGATAAACATGTAAATATCTTTAAATTCGATACTATTGTAGTATGAGCTAAAAGTAACACTCTACTAAAAAAAATCCACCAGCGACCTATGGATTACTGAAATTATATACCACTACAGCCCACAGCTCTACCAACTAGCTCTTACAACGATTCAGTAAGAAGTTGATAAGTCCGCACCTATTATACCGGTTTGTATTATTTTGATTTTCTGCTGATTCTGGCCAGAATTTCAAAAACATTTATGAAATTATTGTATTGTCATTGGTCCCTTACAAGTATGCAAAGTTTCAAGTCGATCCAATGATTTTAAGTGGGTGAAAATGGCGTTGAAAGATTCCGTTACATAGATATATACAGGTCACGCTAATATAAAGCGTGTAATTAAAGAATACCCTTTAGACTTACAACTTTAATCAAGTTCTTAGTTTAAGAGCTAATATGAATCAAGTAAGTGATAATTGTATGAATACTAGTAACTTCCAACAACATTTGCACTTACATCTTTAGCCAACAACACAAAGTTCATTAACATTTGTCTAACAGTTTACTATTTGTTTTCGTACGGTAACTGGGAAATTCTTGAACGGTTCTCGACATTAAAATCTGTGAAAGTGTCTGAAGTGACCTGCTAATGAAATGAAATTCATTAACACAGATGTTAAAATTGCATTATGGACTCTGTTCAAAAGTTATCAGAATACAGTTGAAATAATGGTCGACGTTACTGGGAAATGATCAAAATTGTTTATCGAAACTTTCATATACCATGATTTAATTTCATATTTTATAAATATTAACTCACAAAGCACTTTAGTAATTAAATAAATAATAGTTCTAAAAAACTAAAAGAACACGCTTTATTAGAAAACTAAAAAATGAAAAATAATTTTAATTTCCAATACGCTTGGGATAAAATAAAGTGGTCAACAAAAAAATCATCTCCAACACATGTACAATAAAATTAGGGTTATCGACAAAAAGAAAATAATTTTACCATCAAAAGCGTGGGGTGCTCTATATCAATTAATATATTTGATAATAAACAGATATTGGTAAAAGTAAGCTCTCTAAGAAGAAAATGTAAAAATCATAAAAAGCACCCCAAGCTTTTGATGGTAAAATAATTTTTTTGTTAACCACAATTTTATCCCAAGCGTGTTGGAAATTAAAATTATTTTTCATTTTTAGTTCGATTTTCTAATAAAGCGTGTTGTTTTAGTTTTTAAAATTATTTTTTTATTTTTTAGTTTGGTTTTCTAATAAAGCATGTTGTTTTAGTTTTTTAAACTATTATTTATTTTTCAGTTTTAATATTTACAGAATAAGATAAAAATGTAAATATTTTTAAATTCGATACTATTGTAGTATGAGCTAAAAGTAATACTCTATTAAAAAAAATCATCCGGGCCGGATTTGAACAAGCGACCTATGGATTACTGAAATTATATACCACTACAGTCCACTGCTCTACCAACTGAGCTCTTACAACGATTGAGTAAGAAGTTGATAAGTCCGCAACCTATTATACCGGTTCTTATTATTTTGATTTTCTGCTGATTCTGGCCAGGATTTTAGAAACATTTATGAAATTATTGTATTGCCATTGGTCCTTTATAAGTATACCGAGTTTCAAGTCGATCCAATGATTTTAAGTGGGTGAAAATCGTGTTGAAAGATTCCGTTACATAATTACAGACTTTTTTTTACACGCTTTATATTAGCTTGACCTGTATCTATCTATCTATCTATCTATCTATCTATGCAACGGAATCTTTCAACGCGATTTTCACCCACTTAAAATCATTGGATCGACTTGAAACTTTGTATACTTGTAGAGGACCCGTGACAATACAATAATTTCATATTTATTTCTGATGATTCTGGCCAATATTTTAGAAAAAAAATGAAATTATTGTATTATCATTGGTCCTTTACAAATATAGAAAGTTTCAAGTCGATTCAATGATTTTAAGTGGGTGAAAATCGCGTTGAAAGATTCCGTTACATAGATAGATACAGGTCAAGCTAATATAAAGCGTGTAAAAACAAAATGTGTGCTGTTCATAGAAAATGATATGGGAAATCTGTTGTCCAAATGAACGCGAACATAAATTCCGTTTCACATTGAAAGTTAGTTATTTGGTGTATAAGATAATAATCCAGCGAAATAAAAATTCCGTATTTATTAAATCGTGCAAAATCTTGTATAGAGATTACCAAACTGAAGAATCCCCGGTATATCAAAATCCTCTAGTTCAAAATTGGATTCCTGTCCCATTCTTCCCTTGATTTTACCCAAGGCAGGCTGTTGCAACAACACCGTGGGATAATTATTTAGCAAAAAAACTAGTGGAACTATTACAAGCATGGTTGAGTTATTCATTAGTCTACGAAATCCTTTAGAGAATAATTTACTCTAGCATTCTAATTAATGTCACATGGCATTTATGACTCAACAATACGAATTAAACAAAACATATGCCAGCTGTAATACTCGGAGATTTGTTGACTTTTTTTTCCTATCTTCTTCAATTACACGAGTAATTTCATATTAGTCTAAATACATTATAAACTAAGTATCATGCTTAGTAACAGGAAATACATCATAAATATATATATATGTTATAATTAAATCTTTAACATTGAGCAATGCAAGCTTAATATGGTATGATAAGAAAAATAAATGCCTGGACGGGATTCGAACCCGGATCTCTGAGTCTGTACCTCAGCGTGATATCCATTACACTACCAGGCGAATCCAATTCAAACACTTATTTTTCTTATATATGTATTATACTCTCCATTATTACTAGATGTCGCGAGAACACTGTCTTCACTGCCATCTAGTAGCTGACTGTGGTAGTGTAATGGATATCACGCTGAGGTACAGACTCAGAGATCCGGGTTCGAATCCCGTCCAGGCATTTATTTTTCTTATCATACCATATATATATATATATATATATATATATATATATATATAACAACTAATATAACTTAAATTCTGTTCATCGAAATTCAAAGCTATAAGTAGGCCTATTTCTTCTTTATTTTCTTGCCTTATAAAAATTGATTTCTTTTCTCTTATAGTACATTAAGATGCGAGGTTGGGAAGTGGTATTTACAGAATCAAGGAAATATGTTTAAAAACCCGTGCGATAGCGAGGTTTTTAATTTCCGAGATTCTGTAAAATACTTCACAAACGTGCGTTGTACATTATTTTTTGCGCGATGGTGTTTTCAAAATAATAAATAGTAAAATAATAGCATCTTTGTTGGAAATATTTGAGTTCATTATAAACAATTGACTGACGTTAACAGTGTGGGCAATGTTTATTAATTGAAACAACAGGAGGCCTTGAGAACAATTATTGATAACATGGCCGCAAGTACGTATTTATTGTTTTATATTGTTTCAAATAAAGTTCAGTTCATTTAAAAAGCAGTGATTTGTTTCGTATAATGTATATTAACACTACCTTTTGGATATTTTTTGTATATACATTGTATGTAGTATACATAGAGGGCAGTGGTTTTACTTTCCGCACGTGGGTGTAAATGTAATATTACAGTATAGTTATTTAGGTTGGCAACCCCGAAATGTAGGAAGTTGAACTTTCAATAATGGTCGTCATTGCTGGTAAGTACGATAAAACGCACTATCGCGCAAAAAAAGTAATTTATATGTAAGGGATGAGATACTTTGATGATTTAAAGAAAATTAATGGTGTGGGGTGTGCAGTTCTCTTTTCTTTATTATATGTATTGATACGACTACTTAAATCTGTAAAATAAGGAATTTTCAATATATATATTTTTCCCCCTCTGCTGTGGAATTGTATTTATTTATTTATTTATGCATATATCATCATCATTGGCGTGGCGGTCCTTTTAGTTTGACCTTAGCCTCCCTCATAACAACTATCCATTCTCTTCGGTCAGTGGCCTTATTTCTCAAATTTGTTATGCCAATCTTCAATAGGTCCGCCTGTACATCGTCCATCCATCGTAACCTAGGCCTCCCAACTTTTCTCTTTCAATCAAGCTTGGCGTTTGATATCATCCTGGCCAAACGTATCTCGTTCATTCTGCAAATATGGCTAACTTTAATATTTTAAACTATATCGTTAAGCTGAAAATATATAAAACTATTATTCTACCAGTTATATTATATGGATGCGAAACATGGATTCTTACTTTAAGGGAGGAAAGGAGATTACAAGTATTTGAGAATAAAGTTCTTAGGAAAATTTTTGGACCAAAGAGAGATGAAAGACAGGTGAATGGAGAAGACTACATAACAATGAGCTACATGGTCTTTATAGGAAGCCAGATATAATAAGAACAGTTAAGTCTCGTAGACTGCGATGGGCAGGACATGTTGCACGTATGGGGAATGGAAGACTTGCATGGAAGCTTCTTGTAGGAAAACGCCCAGTTGGTAGACCAAGAATGAGGTGGGAGAATAACATTAACTATGGTTTGAGGGAAGTAGATTATACAGGGAACGATTGGAAAACATTAGCTGGGGATAGGGATGTATGGAGAGCTTATGTCCGCGCGGACACGAACCTACGGGTTCGATAGAGTAAGTATCAGTATCTTTATATAAGTCATATATTTCTTGGTTAGTTCTTATTCTCCAGGTACCCTTATCCTTAATTGGACCATATATTTTCCTTAAGATCGTTCTCTCCCAGGTGGCAAACTGATCCATATAGCCTACATAAATGGGTCATATAGAGGACTCGAGATACTGGAAAAGGGTCTGGCTGTCTACTTTGGCATCCTGGAGAAATTAATATTAAAATAGCATTCTTAATCAAACAAAACCAAGGCACAATAACTCCGAAAACACAAGCCAACAGAAGTGATCATTGTTGCTAGAAAATATATGACAATGTAGGAAGTCACGCTTGGCGTGATACATTTCTTCGACTTTCAACTTTCTTACTATTCTCTATCAGGTAAGTAGGCCTCTCAGTTATCTTCATGAGGCCTGATCCAGATATTACATTCAAAGAAAATTCTATAGTATATTATGAAATCGAACCCGGGCCCCGAAATATCAGTTACACGCCACAAACATAAGTGGTCTTGCCGTGGATTTAAATATTTCAGTCTAAAGTCACTATAACAAGAAAACCGTTATCTCAGGATTATTTAACTCATGTCGCAAATGACCAATCACGTTTCAATTAATTCTGTTTTACACCAATGACAGTCGTGTTTCACCTCGCTCTTTATCGATTTATCTTTATCAGCTCCTGCTTTTCTGATAAAGAAACCTCCTCCTTTTTTAATATTCTGAACAGGTTAGACCATTATTTTTCTCCAACAAATACATTGAATTTAGCAAACAATGAATAAATTCAGTGATTTTACTGAAGTTGTTTATTCAAAATATAAATGATTATTAACCATTAATGTTGATTATAATAGTTTGATGTGTTTAATTATTTCTCCACTAGAGTGAATTCTTACAATATTGCGCTCCTATTTGGCAAAAAATAATATGATCGAGTTGCCAGTGAACAACATAACCTCACATTTCTAATTTGTTTTCAAACATCGCAGTTTACATTAACTATATAAATGTTTTTAAACATCGGTAAACTATATACAAAGAATTATTTTTAGTAAAGAGCTTAATTTTATTCATTAAATAGTCCTAACAAATGCCACTCTTGATTTCCAAATTCTCTAGATAAATTGGAAATCACTCGTGGCATTACTTATGATAATGCATGTTCATGATGAAATTGTATACGTCATCATGCCCCTGGTGAGATCAGAATATCCCTCTGGTTACAATTTGACGAATGTCGACCTCGAATACCGGGGCCGGCAGCTTCCATATCCAGACGTATAATTTGAATTCAATGTGAAAGAAGACCACAATGGATGCAAGAACGGCCTGCACTTGTCGCTATGAACTATATGCACTATCTTGAAACGTTGCCAAATTGCATGAGAGTAAGTACACACATCTGTACAGTAAGAAATTGACTCAGGCATCAGCTAAGATAATTTGAAACTCGGACTTTATTAAAGAACGTTTCATTTAACAGCAAAATATTGGTGCTATGTTTAATTTTGAACAGTAATTGCGGTACATCGGATGTCATCGTAATAGTAAATATAACAGTAAGCAGACCTACTCTCTATATTGATGTTATAATAGAAGATCAATGTGGATTTAGAAGTAATAGGTCTACAACAGATCAGATTTTTTGATTTTTAGTATAGGATAGAAAATTAAAATGGGCAAAATATCATGGTACTGTGCATCAAACAAAGGCCAAAGAGGGACACATTATACAGTATCTTGCTGGAGTTTGGAATTCCTAAAAAGTTAAGACTAATTCGAATGTGTTTAAATGGCACTGTTTTCGGATATTTTTTAACCCTTAAATTATTTTTTTAAATGCCCCAGGTTTGTCTTTCGACATTCCTGGTTTCTCTCCCGGCATGGCGTAATTGTAACCCACTTCTGAGGTTGGGGCGCCTGGAAGGCGGGGTTACGTTGCCCCAATTATATGATGGGTGATGATGATGATAGTGGTGCGCCAGGAGAGTCCCTAATCCTAAACTTAACCTAAGATGAATATGAATGATGATCATTGTGATGACCATTATGAGTTGCGGGGACCCGTTTGGGCCTTAAGTTTTTCCTGAAATTTGTCTTACAGGTGAGGAAAAACCCCGATAAAAAACTCACCCAGAAAAACTGTCCCGACCGGGGATCGAACCCGGGGCCGCTGCGTGACAAGGCAGCACGCTACCTCGAGACCACAGCGGTGGACATCCCAATGATAACACTGCTTAAAATTTGATACCATATTCATATACCATCATATTTACTAAAAAAAAAGTTTGATTTATCTCCAAATGGAGGGCACGCCGTAGCGTAGTGGTTAAGGCACTGAGCTACAAGCCGGAGGGTCGAGGGTTCAAGTCCCGTTGGGGTGGTCAGGATTTTTAAAGTGACCCAAACCCTCTGGCGGCACTATGGCCCTGGGGTCGACTCAGCCTCTAACGGAAATGAGTACCAGCCACTTGTTCTGGGGGTAAAGGCGGCCGTCACGCAGGGCTGACAACCCGGCTGACAAAGTGCTGATTGTCTAGAAAAAAATGGGAGCCTTAACCTCCTACTACCCCAAGGGCCCCCGGGCCTGTTGTGGGATTACTTTACTTTTATCTCCAAATGTTAGTTTTTTTTTTTTTTTACTTTTTACGATACCGGTAAAATGTATTACTTATGGTGGAATATAAATAAACTGATAATTTTGATAATGATTTAATGTCTAAAAGCTACTTAAACTATAAATCTTTTGATCGTTTATATGATGGTGCATTATATTTAATCAGATAAACAGCGTAAAAGCTTATCGATGTCATCTCATTCAGCAGTAATTAAGATTTTATTTAATTCTAAATTGCCACTAATTTCAACATTACTTTAAGCATTATTCATAAGTAATGCCACGAGTGATTTTCAATTTATCTAGAGAATTTGGAAATCAAGAGTGGCATTTGTTAGGACTATTTAACGAATAAAATTAAGCTGTTTACTCACAAATCATTATTTAACTATAGTTATTTTAAAATATTTATATATATTTAATGTAAACGGCGATGTTTGAAAACAAATGAGAAGCGATAGGTACGCTTCATCTGCTTCTTTTGTTTATCACTGCAACAAGATCATATTATTTATTTACAAAGGAACGCAATATTGTAAGAATGCACTCTAGTGGAGAAAAAATGAAACACATCAAACTGTATATTAATTCATTTCTGATGTCCTATGATGTAAATATGACAATTATATTTTTCTATAATGTTATTACATGGGGAAAAAACACATTTAAGAAAGTGCAAACAGTGGTTTCTTTTTCTTTTTTTGGTGGTATAATCAATTGCTAAAAATGTTTTTATATTAACTCCCGCATGAGCTATGTTTTGACATTCATGCACTATGTATACAATCTGGTAGCAGTATTTCTTACAGGCTCAGTCAGTGCAAAATAATGGTATGGCCTATTCAGAATGTTAAAAAGGAGGTGCTTTCTTTATTATGATAAACTAACAGTTGGCAAATTCTAGGCGAAACACGACTGTGATTGGTTGTAAATAAAAAATACATTGAAATGTGATTGGTCATTGACTCCCATTTGGGGCATGAGTTAAATAGTCAAGGAAATGAAAATAATTTGCAGTACTCTTTACATCAATTAAATCAGTTGCGCCAAGAATATAATTTCAAAATATCAAATGAAAAAACAAAAATAATGGCATTTTGGGGAAACGATCATATAAGATCAAAAATCGTAATAGAGAACAAACCTCTGGGACAAGTAACAAATTTTAATTATTTGGGTTGTAATTTTACTATAAACACAAAAACTGAAAGAGACATACATATGAAACTGTCGAAATTTCAAATGATATGCGGAACTATACATAAAACATTAAAGAATAAAACAAGAAGAGATACTAGATTGAAGTTTTATAAAACATTGGCAGTTCCTGCATTACTTTATGGGAGCGAAACTTGGGTAATGACCAAAAAATTGCAAAGTAGAATACAAAGCGCACAAATAAACTTCCTTAGAAGAACAAAAGGGTGCACAAGATTGGATCGGATAAGGAATGAAGATATAAGAACAGAGTTAAATATATATCCATTGGATGAGAAAATCAGAGAATATAGAGAGAAATGGTTTATACACGTGGAAAGAATGAATGTATCAAGATTACCAAGAGCAGCATTCAACTACAAGCCAAGAGGTTCAAGGAATGTAGGAAGGCCAGTGAAAAGATGGACAGAACAACTGTGAGGCGGAACAGGCAATTTGACTAACCCGTGAAGTGAAGAAGAAGAAGACTTTAAGCACCCGTCACGATACAGAAGTTTTACATATTAGCCACTTTTACACGCTTTACATTAGCTTGACCTGTATCTATCTATGTAACGGAATCTTTCAACGCGATTTTCACCCACTTAAAATCATTGAATCGACTTGAAACTTTGTATACTTGTAAAGGACCAATGACAATACAATAATTTCATAATTTTTTTCTAAAATCCTCGCCACAATCATCAGAAAATCCAAAAAAAGTGTCTGTGTAATTATGTAACGGAATCTTTGAACACGATTTTCACCCACTTAAAATCATTGGATCGATTTGAAACTTTGTATACTTGTAAAGGACCAATGACAATACAATAATTTCATAAATGTTTCTAAAATCCTGGACAGAATCATCAGAAAATCAAAATAATAAAAACCGGTATAATAGGTTGCGGACTTACCAACTTTAGTCGATCGTTATAAGAGCTCAGTTGGTAGAGCGGTAGACTGCAGTGGTATATAATTTCAGTACTTCATAGGTCGCTGGTTCGAATCCGGTCCGGAGGATTTTTTAGAAGAGTATTACTTTTAGTCCATACTACAATAGTATCGAATTTAAATATATTTACATTTTTATCTTATTCTGTAAAATATTAAAACTAAAAAATAAATAATAGTTTAAAAAACTAAAACAACACGCTTTATTATAAAACCGAACTAAAAATTGAAAAAAAAATTAATTTCCAACACGCTTGGGATAAAATTAAAGTGGTCAACAAAAAAAACATCTCCAACACATATAGAATAAAACTAAAGTTATCTGCAAAAAAAAATATAATTTTACCATCAAAAGCGTGGGGTGCTTTTTATGCTTTTTTTTTACGTTTTCTTCTTAGATACTTTACTTTTACCAATATCTGTTTATTATCAAATGCATTAATTGATATAGAGCATCCCACGCTTTTGATAGTAAAATTATGATTTTTTTAGATAACTCTAGTTTTATTCTAGATGTGTAGGAGATGTTTTTTGTTGACCACTTTAATTTTATTCCAAGCGTGTTGGAAATTAAATTTATTTTTTTCATTTTTTAGTTCGGTTTTCTAATAAAGCGTGTTGTTTTAGTTTTTTAAACTATTATTTACTACATTTATGTTCGCTCATGTAACTCTAAACTGGTATGAACAATGTAGTAATTTCATTACCAACGCAAAATTAGGAGGGCAAAAATCATTTTCACAATCACTGGCCAAGATATTTTGGTGTAACATCAAGATTGCTTTAGAAAAAGATTAGCCTTAAGAATGTTTATATGTTCTTTATTATCTGTTCGAAATTACCAATCCATGCCATGGTCTAAATAATTACATTTTAATTACATTTCATAAGGTTAGTATAATTATAACCCGATTATTATTACCCTGCAGAAAAAAAACAGATAAATATGTCATGGTTCAGCAATGATCATCATCAACAACAAGGATTAGGCCCAATGGCCTTTTCCGATAGTAAACAAATTGGAAAGGACACTTGGCAAGGATGACTGAGAATAGAATACCAAAAGCAGCATACAGCTATTCACCACGAGGAATAAGAAGTTTGGGAAGACCAAAGAAAAGATGGAAAGAGCAGCAATTTTGAGCCGGAACAGGCTAGTAAATAAGCCTAAACCGTGAAGAAGAAGATACACTGTACTGAAATTATAAAGACATCTACGATTCTTGCAGTGTTGACACCTGAAATCCCACACACGTAAATGTCTCATCTAAAGTTAAACACCCTACATATTAAAGCATTTCAATGAAGTAACGCATAATATATCAGGATAATCAAATCCATTACAAGATGTAACAAAAAATTATATAATTTTTAGCCTAGTTCTTTATAGAGTTTTGACAAATTCTGCAATTTAATTTCTTGCACCGTTATAACGGGCTTCCAATATAAAACCGGACCGGCTTCACGGAGTTTCACCCGGCACGCAGTGCTGTCTCTTCCTCCCGCAATTCACCCTGCCTGCCACCCGTCCTTGAACTGTTTCTTACCTTATAGAAAATGCTGGAAATGTCCTCCCGCACACGTGCTATGGGATCACCTTGGTTTAGACAATAAACACGTGTACACTTGTAAGGTTTGAGTTTTAACAATTTTGTTGCTGTATGTGCAGAAGATACTGAAATCACAACTTGTGCTAATTTCGGTAATGATTTTGTGGTGAACGTTCCAAATTTTCGCCAATTTCGTCTAATTTTTCTTCGGTGAGAACCGTACGCCTTCGCGTGTGTTTCTTATTTTGTATTGAACCAGTGGTCTCAAATTTAGTCACAGGATCGTGGATTGTCGATCTGGAAGGAGGTAATTGTCCAGGGAAATTCCGAATAAATTCCTCGCGAACGCGACGAACTGATTCGTATTTATAATAACATTTACACACATAAATGCGCTGCTCTAATGTCACCTGACGTCTCATCTTGTCGAATGATAGTAAACTGACTAGTTCAAGGACGAGCGGCTGGCAGAGTGAAATGCGGACGAGGAGAGAGCGCTGCCTGACGGGTGAAACCACGTGAGGCCGGTCCGGGTTTATATTGGAAGCCCAGTACTTACTTACTCACTGGCACTATCGAACCCGTAGGTTCATGGCCGCGAGGACATAAGCTCTCCATACATCCCTATCCTGAGCTAATGCTTTCCAATCATTCCCTGTATAATCTACTTCCCTCAAATCATAGTTAATGTTATTCTCCCACCTCATTCTTGGTCTACCAACTGGGCGTTTTCCCTCTGGCTTTCCTACAAGAAGCTTCCATGCAAGTCTTTCATTCCCCATACGTGCAACATGTCCTGCCCATCGCAGTCTACGAGACTTAACTATTATTATTATATCTGGCTTCCTATAAAGACCAGACCGTTATATTAACATATAATTTCATACTATTATTTTTCCACAGAGCTGGTGTTTTATTCTATGAACATATTTAATGTCTGTCAATTAGGGCCTACATAGAACTGGGTGCCAACAAAAAAAAACGTTTTGAAGTATCTAGATAAAATAGTTCAAAACACTGCGACGATGTAACACGTTTCAAACCTTTTCAATAAGAGTTAAGATAATTTAAAATTATTTCATGCTTTCTTTTTACCGTGGAAAGTTGTGAATGTAACGGCCGTAATAAAACGTTTACAATTAACTGATAAAAATGTGTCCATCTGGCAACCAAAATGAAACTCTGGCAAGTGAAGTTGCAACTAAATTAGACGAGATCGATACGATCTTATCCGTTAAATCTAAACTGGCGACGATACTACAATAAAGACTCGTTAAAAAAATGCATTACGTCACATTTTCGAGGTCTTCTTTGTACACTGTAGCCACTGATTCTCCGGCCCTGACGTTTTCACGACAATGTTGCCGATATGGATACTCAGTGGGAGTGGCCGCTTTATGTATGCGGTTAGCAGACTTACAGCTGACATCTCAGCCATTTCAAACCTACTAGCGCGCTATAGCTGCGTCAAGGACAGTGGTTGGTTGTGGCAGACGTTCACTCTCACAACAACCATTTCCTTATTGGCAGTAGAGGGCAAGTTTCTCGCTTTACCCCTCGTATAACCTAAACTTCAGAGCCGGAGATCCGGCGGATGTGGTATAAGTACCATTTGGAAGTTCGCATATATATTTAAATATATCCAAGCAGCCGAGATGAAATTTTTAAGAAGAGTAAAAGGCTGCACTAGAATAGTCCAGATAAGAAACGAGGATATCCGTGAAGAACTGCAGATCTACTCCATAAAAGAAAAGATATTTAACAACAAGATACAGTGGAAAGAACATGTAGAAAGAATGGAAGAAAGAAGATTACCAAATAAAATCTTCCATTATCTTCCAAGAGGAAGAAGAGATGTCGGACGTCCTCGGAAGAGACGGTCTTAGATCTATTAGTGAAGACGGAACAGGTAACACTTGCCTAAACCAGGAAGTGAAGAAGAAGATATTCTTGACTAGGTTAATGAAATATATATATATATTTTTGTCTAATGCCACCAGGTTGCCTTTTATGAAAAAACTGGCTTTCTCCCCTAGCATTGGCATAATTGTAATCCATTTCTGGAAGGCGGAGTTACGTTACCCAAATGGTAACAATGGCTGATCAAATGGGACTAATGAAGCGACCTCAGAGAGTTCTTATACCCCCTCTAAACCTTAAACCTAAATTCCCAGACCATGTGCAACCAACTGAATAATTCCCCTTTAAGGAAAAAACTTGATACTGGCTTGACCGGGACCTTCCCTTTATGAAACAGTATTCAGGAGCGCTGACTCACTAGCCCATGAGGTTGGTCCTTACTATCGCTACTACAATTTAAGTCGGTTAAACGTAGAAATAAATCAAACTATGGGGAACAAAATTAACGCATGCCTTCAGCAAAAATAATTACTATAGCACTTTTCGTTTCCATACAGAGAGTCTATTGCAGTTTAAGCATAAAAACTATATAGGAATCAGAGCCTAGACAATTAGTCAATTATTATGTCTATTACAAATATAGGCCTACTACACTACCGGTACTTAGAAGAGACCTAATGATCTTTGTGTACAAAGTAAATAAAAAATAAATGTATTGTTTTTATTTTTTTCCCTCGCTGAAAAAAAAAAGCAACTTCTAAACTTCTTAGCACTTACTTGTACATCAAAAATCAAATAATGGTTTAAGAGCAACCTGTAAATAAATCAAAGACTCATTTTCATGCACATTTCTCTTTTTGACAAATCGGAAACCAAATACGTTTTCAAACACCGATGTCTATAATAACGATTCGCCTAAATAATAAAAAAGTCATAAAAATTTAACAGACTCTTAAAATGTCTTAATCCTTAAATTGGAAATGTATTCTGTAATGTTGATTTCATTTATTTCATATTTTTTATAAAACAATAGAAAAACAAAGAGTATAAAGTATTTAATTTTTTGTCAATTTACGCAATAATGAATAATAACTTATAATTTTAAATCTTTCCGTTTTCACTGCGGTCCGAAACATTTAAATAACAGGTGAATTTTTTCGCCAATACAAGGGTTAATATAATAGGAGTTTCCTAACAATGCTTGGCATAAAATAACTCCCGAATCTATCGATTATTCTACTATACTTCTTACTTACTTACTCACTGGCACTATCGAACCCGTAGGTTCATGGCCGCGCGGACATAAGCTCTCCATACATACCTATCCTAAGCCAAAGCTTTCCAATCATTCCCTGTATAATCTACTTCTCTCAAATCATAGTTAATGTTATTCTCCCACCTCATTCTTGGTCTACCAACTGGGCGTTTTCCCTCTGGCTTTCCTACAAGAAGCTTCCATGTAAGTCTTTCATTCCCCATACGTGCAACATGTCCTGCCCATCGCAGTCTACGAGACTTAACTGTTCTCATTATATCTGGCTTCCTATAAAGACCATGTATTTCATTGTTATGTAGTCTTCTCCATTCACCTGTTTGTTCATCTCTCTTTGGTCCAAAAATTTTCCTAAGTACTTTATAATACTTGTAATCTCCTTTCCTCCCTTAAAGTAAGAGTCCATGTTTCGCATCCATATAATATAACTGGTAGAATAATAGTTTCATATATTTTCAGTTTAACGTTTTTTTAAAGGAGTTGGGACATCAAAAGTCTCTGCAATGCATAATAGCATGCATTTCCAGAATTGAGCCTATGTTTAATTTCTTTGTGCATCTCATTCTTATTTGTGATTATTGTTCCTAGGTATTTGAATTCAGTCACTTCATCAAAATTTCCCTCATTTGTCATTAGCTGTCCATTTCCAAAATATAATGTATTTCTACGTGTGACCATATATTTAGTTTTATTGATATTTACTTCCAGTCAAAATTTCTTAGTGTTACTCAATAGTGTGTGCGTGTTGTCCTTCAGTATCTCCTCGCTATTGGCCAATAGCACTACTATACTTCTAGTATGAATAATTACAAACTAATGATTAAACTAATTTGATCAATAATTTTAGAAAATAATTATAAATAATTACTCATTTTTCTTACATGAAGGTGTCCTTGCCACTTTTTTTTCGGGATGGGAGTCTGAGATATTAATATAAAACACTATCATTTAGAAGAATGAAACTATAAAATATACAGTTGGGTCATGGGTTTATTTACCCCCAAAGTTTGGTAAATAGGTAAGAAGTATGGATGTCGTAAACTAAATAGTATATAATGACGCGAGGTTGGGAAGTGGTTTTTACAGAAACGAGGAAAATGTTTAAAAACTGAGCGATAGTGTGGTTTTTAATTTCCGAGGTTCTGTATAACACTTCCCAAACGTGCGTTGAGCATAATACCATGTGACTTGCTCGCTTTTCATTGGTTATGGACACCGACGTACTTTGGAGAAGCAATATCCTTCCGCCATTCGCGCCACAATTACTGTCTCTTTTGACAGGGAGATGACACAGTAACAGAAGACTCTATACTTTCCGCCATTTTGTTTCATGAGAATTGACTGAAGCACGACTCAAATGCATCATCCATATGTAATAAAATATTTTAAGTTGTAATTATTGATTAGGTATATTTTAGAATATTTTCTATGCTTTGAATATTATTATTTTCATTCACGAAGAATAACAAGTTTATTCACAGGACGTATTTTTAATTTAATGAAGGGAACTACTTTTTCGCGTACTTATTGCTTCTATAACGTGCGTTGGTGTCCATAACCAATGAAAAGCGAGCAGGGCACATGGTTTTGTTTTGACGAGGATCATTTTAATAGTAGAAGTTGACAGGGTATAGATATGATATTAAGGGTGGACCGCTCGAATGGACCTAATTTCAATTGCTTGTTACTGGCAAACGGTTGAAGATAGAAACTTAAAACAACGTTCATAGTACAGAAAAACTCACCAAGTTTCGAATCCTGTCGGTAGATGGCACAAAGATACGTTTCTCGTTCTTAGATTTAATTGTTTGTGAAAATGGCGACTCCGCAGATGAAAACGCAAGCTGTTTTGTGGTATGCGGAGTTTAAATCAATCATTAGAGTTCAAAGGGAGTTCCGGCGTGTGTTTAACCGTGATGCTCCAACTGCTAGAAGCATAAAGAAGTGGCGTGATACATTATTAGCTACAGGATCTGTGTTGAAGAAGCATGGTGGTGGTCGCAGAGCATCCGATGAAATGGTAGCAAATGTTCAAGCCGCATTTGAGCGAAGCCCCCGGAAGTCATTAAGAAGAGCTTCGCGGGAACTTCAAATACCAAAATCGACATTACAACGGATTGTCCACAAACGCCTCAAACTGCACGCATATAAAGTGCAGTTAGTGCAACGTCTGGAGCCGAATGACATGCCGAAACGAGTGGAATTCGCCAATACGATGCTGGACCGTCTCGGCGCTGATCCTGACTTCATGACCAAGATTTTCTTCTCGGACGAAGCCACTTTCCATTTGTCAGGCAAGGTAAACCGGCATAATGTGCGGATCTGGGGATCGGAGAATCCTCACGCTATTCAAGAGCATGTTCGTGATAGTCCGAAGATGAATGTTTGGTGCAGTTTGTCACATAATAAGGTCATTGGACCGTTTTTCTTCGCCGAGAAAACTGTTCGTGGTACCACATATCTTGACATGCTGGAGCAGTTCTTCTTTCCACAAATTGAACAACTGCAGCCTAACATCGTTTTCCAGCAAGATGGTGCTCCTCCCCACTGGTCCAATGAAGTTCGTACGACTTTGGACAACATATTTTCCCTGGCCGTTGGATTGGTAGGGGAGGACCAATCGCGTGGCCCCCGAGATCTCCCGATTTAACACCACTGGATTTCTTTCTCTGGGGCTATGTCAAAGATAAAGTTTACACCACCCCAGTCAAAGACCTTCGTGATCTTCGTGAGCGCATCATAGAGGCTATTGAGAACATTCCAGAAGACATACTCCAACGTACTTGGCAAGAAATTGTTCATCGCTTTGATATCGTCACAGTGACTGCTGGGGCTCATATAGAGATGTGGTGATCTGGATATCAAAACTTGGTGAGTTTTTCTGTAATATGAACGTTGTTTTAAGTTTCTATCTTCAACCGTTTGCCAGTAACAAGCAATTGAAATTAGGTCCATTCGAGCGGTCCACCCTGTATAATATTTAATGTATTTCAGAATTATTTGTAACTATTTAACTCATGCCCCAAATGGGACTGAATGACTAATCACGTTTCAATGATTTCTGTTTTACAACCAATCACAGTCGTGTTTCACGAAATATTTATCAGTGTTATAATTACCATATTAAAGAAAGCTCCTCCTTTTTAATATTCTGAACAGGTCTGACCATTATTTTGCAGTGACTGAGCCCGTTAGAAATACGGCTACCAGATTGTATATATAGTGCATGAATGTCAACACATGCCGCATGCGGGAGTTAATATAAAAAACATTTGTAGCAATTGATTATACCACCAAAAAAAACCACTGTTTGCACTTTCTTAAATGTATTTTTTCCCAGGTAACAATCCAGAAAAATATAATTGTCATATTTACATCATACGACATCAGAAATGAATTAATATACAATTTGATGTGTTTCATTTTTTCTCCACTACAGGTCATTCTTACAATATTGCGTTCCTTTGGCAATACATAGTATGGTCTGGTTGCAGTGATAAACAAAAGAAGCAGATGAAGCGTACCTATCGCTTCTCATTTGTTTTCAAACATCGCCATTTACATTAAATATATAAATATTTTAAAATAACTATAGTTAAATAATGATTTGTGAGTAAACAGCTTAATTTTATTCGTTAAATAGTCCTAACAAATGCCACTCTTGATTTTCAAATTCTCTAGATAAATTTGTAAATCACTCGTGGCGTTACTTATGATTAACTGTTGTAACTACACATAGTCTGGAACTGTTTTGAAACATTTTTATTATGATACATGTAATCGTTAAACACAGTTTGTGCTTTCTAAACCATCACCTTAAGGGGGTGATGGGTAAAATTTTCGACATTTTCGGTCAAATTTAGCTTTTTTTTTGTTTTGTTTTTTGTATTAAAAAATACTATGTACTTTAAAGTATAAGTTGGCGAAGTTTGAGTGTCCTATGGCGCTTGTAAGTCTCCCTAATAACTGTAGGAGGGTATGTATCCTACATTCTAATTTAACTGCATGCAAACTTTCAAATTGGCTTTTCCACACTTTTATTTTCATTGCATTTCAATACATTCAAATCAAAATAGCATTGACAAATTTAATGATAGAAGCACGAAATTTTAACTGCATGTTCCACACACTATGACTAATAATTCTATGCATGAATTTTGAAACAACGTTGATAGTTTTTTAAATAAAAAATAAAATATGTTTAGTAATTTTTAAAAAATATTTCATATGCAGAGGATGTATATATTTCTTTCTTCCTTTATTATAATGATATAGAAAAGTTAACGCACAGTTTGTTCTAAATAAGTCAGTGGTCGTGTAGAAAAAAAATTCAAAAATTTTACTAAAACATTATGGGACTTACAAACCTTTAAGCCTAGAAGGATGAAACTTTAATATAAAATGTTCCTATAATATAGGTGTAATTATTGTAATATCTATAGAGGTTCCGGTTGGCTTCAAATTTCTAGAAAAGTTTTATCTTTAAGGGGGGGGGGGTAGAATTTAGGTTGGAATATATCTGGCTTGCAATTATCAATAACTGCCTATTATGGCATGAATGTGTGTACACAAAATCAAGTATATAGGTTAAAAATGTAGAAAATAGAAATTTCACCCATCACCCCCTTAAAAAGACTTATCTGAGTGTAATAAAGAACTCTAATTACGAGGGCGGATCGGAAAGTAACGCACAATAATTTTTTTCTGCCTTGGTATTGCAGCTAGAATGTTGAAATTTCACATAGATATGGTTTGAGGTTTTCACTACAGATGGTATTTTTTTCTCAGGTGCACCTCTTGCGAGAAAAGCTTGAACTATGCAACAAAGATGGCGCGCATGCTACAGTCGTCCACCTGTGAGGAACAGAGAAGTGTTGTTCGATTTTTGTGGGCCAAAGGGCATATGGACCGTAGCAATGTCTTCCGTGAAGTTAGTGCTCGCTGGGTGCCTAAGAACCTGACAGACGACCACAAGGGCCAGCGAATGATGGCAAGCTTGGACCACTTAACGCGGTACACAGCACAAGGACATGACTTTCTGGAAGGAATCGTCACAGGTGATGAGTCGTGGGCGTACCACTACACGCCCGAAACAAAGCAGGCATCAGCAGTGCGCAGATGGCTACTGTCCACAGACGAAGTGAATGAAAGCAGTAGGTATTTCATACGTCATGAGTGTTCCTTTATTCTCAGGTAGTTTGCCATTGTATCGCTTGCAATTCCCCGTGCCCCCTCTACGTCCCTTACTTTCATTCTCTTCGTCTGTGGACTATACACTCCAACCAAACGGACTTCTACGAACAGGGCATATTGAAACTTGTAACACGATGGGAAAAATGTGTTGAGAAAGTTGGTGACTATGTCGAAAAGTAGGTAAAAGAAGTAAGTTTATTTGTGATTTTTTTCCTTTTTTTACTATTAAACTTTAAAAAAAATTATTGTGCGTTACTTTCCGATCCGATCCGTCCCTCACAGGTGGACGACAGTAGCATGCGCGCCATCTTTGTTGCATAGTTCAAGCTTCTCTCGCAAGAGGTGCACCTGAGAAAAAAATACCATCTGTAGTGAAAACTTCAAACTATATCTCTGTGAAATTTCAACACTCTAGCTGCAATACCAAGGCAGAAAAAATATTATTGTGCGTTACTTTCCGATCCGCCCTCGTAGAAGAGAATAAGACGACAGGTTGGATGCTTCTGAACAATAAATATATAAATAATACTAAATGTCTGGCACAAGGCTCTTTGGGATATAAAAGTTCGTCTTGTGAAATCTTATTTTAATCTCAGATTCTTTTTACAAGGAAATAGGAAACTTTACCTGGAGCATTCTGAAGATAACAATAAAAGAAATGTGTAGCTTTATTTCCAATTGGCTGATAAATAATCCTAAGATCTCATAACACAGCTATTACATTAAATGCTGTACAATTTTACAATTTTCTGGTTTTATTCGGAATTTTTATTTCACACACACACATACACACTTTACAATCCAAGGTCATCGCGTCTAATGTATTTAGATGTGTCCAATGGGCTATGAATTATATTGTTTATAATCAATTGAGTTGGTGTTTACTTGATGAAAATCCATATTTATTAATTAAATAAAAATAAAACGTAGTTTTATTTGATTTTCATATTTATTATATAATTCAGTGACAGCTGTTTCGGTACACTGTACCTTCTTCAGACATGTTAACAAATTAAGAAGAAGGTACAGTGTACCGAAACAGCTGTCACTGAATTATATAATAAATATGAAAATCAAATAAAACTACGTTTTATTTTTATTTAATTGATATATTGTTTATCATTATTTTAAGAATACCAAAGACGATCCTTAATTGGAAAGCTAATGGAAGAAGTGGAACAGGCAGGCCTAGAGAACGTTGGATGGATGGATGGGTGGAGTGAAGAAAAGTATCGAAGCTAGAGATTTGAAGAAAAAGGTGTTTTAGACAGGAACCTCTGGCGACAAATCACTTTGGGTTGAAGGAGAAACACTGTATTGTGGAATATTCCTAAATAAAAAAGTAGTTGTAGACTTTCACGGCCGGCGTCTTGATCCATATTTGGTTCGTCTTCCGGGCTTATAGGCCGTGGTCTGGTTGTCTTCTTACTCGACGTTTCATCTACTGCTGCGGTAGACATCATCAGGAGATACTGCGTGCTTTCTGTGAACTCCTCAACAGTCGGCTGCAGACTGGTGGTAGGTCGTTGGAAACTGTCTCTCTGTTTATAGCTAAACCCCGGGTGGAGGGGAGGTTTTCTGCGCGCACCGAGTTGTGCGCTGTATTGCCGTGTGCCGAAGTCATAGGCTTCGTTGTCGTGTTAAGCAGTGCTGGGATCCAAATTTTGTTTATCTTCAAGGTTTCTTCTTTTTTGTTGAAGGAATTTTTATGTTTGTATATTTCTATGGCTTCTATTCTATAAGCCATAGAAATATACAAACATAAAAATTCCTTCAACAAAAAAGAAGAAACCTTGAAGATAAACAAAATTTGGATCCCAGCACTGCTTAACACGACAACGAAGCCTATGACTTCGGCACACGGCAATACAGCGCACAACTCGGTGCGCGCAGAAAACCTCCCCTCCACCCGGGGTTTAGCTATAAACAGAGAGACAGTTTCCAACGACCTACCACCAGTCTGCAGCCGACTGTTGAGGAGTTCACAGAAAGCACGCAGTATCTCCTGATGATGTCTACCGCAGCAGTAGATGAAACGTCGAGTAAGAAGACAACCAGACCACGGCCTATAAGCCCGGAAGACGAACCAAATATGGATTAAAAAAGTAGTTATTTTTAAGACTTCACTGATTTAATCTTCTTCTTCTTCTTTACTTCACGGTCTACACTCAGATTCAACCCAGGAAGTTACTGTGTGTTTGGAACAGGGAACTGGGTTGCCATTTAACAGTATTTTCTTGAGAGAAATCCTTATGTAAAACTGAAGATTGCAACACAGCAGGTACATAGTTGTAAGTTCTAGCCGTCCAAGCCACCCCCTCTTAAAGAAAAAAAAAACAGTTACCACTTGTCACTGAGCTCGTGTGGATCTGTACTACCCTGTGTGAAAGTGTCGACTCTCATACGAGGGTGAATCAAATATAAACCGGAATTATTGTTTACAATCTTAATGAATTAACAAAAAATACAAAACCACCACCTCATTTTGCTACATAGTCTCCTGCATTTCCAACACACTTTTGCCATCCTTGAAGAATGAGGGATGACGTGTAGCCAGCCAGTTGCGCACGAACTCCTCTACCGCTGCATTGTCACCAAACCGCCTTCCTCCCAGGTCTTCTTTCAGTGGCCCAAACAAATGGTAGTCACAGCGTGACAAATCTGGACTGTAAGGAGGATGTTCCACAGGTGTCCAATGCATTTTCGTCAGTTTTTTGTCATTTTTTTGTTCCTGGCTGAGGAGCCGAGGAACCCACCTAGCAGACAATTTTCGGAAGCTTATTCCAACGTGTGAAGCTGCTACTTCAGAAATTGTTACGCGCCGATCCTCCTCAATAAGGTCCCGTACAGCACAAATGTTGTCTGCAGTGATGCTTGTTCGTTGCCGTATTTGGTGGGGCTCATTTTCCACTGAATCCCGGCCCGCTAATTTTTTTTGCGCCAATCATACACCTGCGTCTTCGAAAGGGTTGCTTCCCCGAACTGCGCATGGAGCCTTCTTAAAATTTCAGAAGGTTTAGTGCCTTCTTTCGCCAAAAACGTAATAATAATGCGTTGTGTAACAGACGTGTGTACCTCTTGCTCGCTCATGGCGTACTGAAGCAAGCGGCCGTTCTTCGGAGTGCGACACGTCAAGATCCCTACTCCAGACACCCCCACCAACTTCCCCTCCAAACCGCAACCTTTGCAGTTCGCTACCAGATCCTCCAGATACAAATTCCGGTTTATATTTGATCCGCCCTCGTATTTACTATAAAACCAGTTCGCATGCCGTACAAGAAAAACTATGGTTTTTAAATGTATAGTACATAGATTTGGAAAAGTTAGTGCTAACCTTGCCCCTCCACCCTCCTTAACAAACAAATGCCGTTATTATGAGTTTGGCAACATCTACCCTCTATAGGTAAGGGACAACTGTCATAGACCATACGGTCTGTAGTAACTTCCTGGTTGAATTATAGTGTAGGCAAAGTGCCTCTTCCGCCTCACAGTTGTTCTGTTCATCTTTTCATTGGGCTTCCAACATTCGTGGAACCTCTTGGCTTGTAGTTAAATGCTGCTTTTGGTAATCTTGTTATATTCATTCTTTCTACATGTCTAAACCATTCCTTGATTGTATCATTCAGTGGATATATATTTAACTCTGTTCTTATATATTCATTCTTTATCCGATCCGATCTTGTGCAGCCTTTTGTTCTTGTAAGGAAGTTCATTCCTACGCTTTGTATTCTACTTCGTAATTTTTTGGTCATTACCCAAGTTTCATTCTCATAAAGTTTGATTAATTTGAGTTATAAATATGATATTGATGATGAGATGGGGTCCTGGTACTGAAATTCGAAACCGGCATTGCCTTGGGAGAGATAAAAACCTGGAATGAACAGATTGGTCGAAAGCAAGGACCTCTCGTCGAATGCGAGTTTCAAACGCTACCGCCTGAGCCAAGACACACGGTTTATTCTCCGTTTTAAATAATAAAAACAGTATCACCGAACGAGTTGTGGCTCAAGTAATCGGGAGGTATCGGGTTCAAGCTCCGGTGCCGATCTTTTAGTCGTGAAGGCAAGATTGGAATTTCATTTACCCGACCGATTTCATATACAATAATACATGCCCATACTATTTATAAACGGCACAATTTATGTTTTTTTTTAACTATAAGACATATTTTCGTCATACTAACTAACTCAATGACAAATCGAACCCGTAGGTTCATGGCGGCGCGGACATAAGCTCTCCATACATCACTATCCTGAGCTAATATTTTCTAATTGGCATGGATTCCCAGAAGTAGTCCCCTCCTGAGAACCGAATTTGTGGCTATTTTACCTCTGGGAAACTCTAGCCCAATGGAATCATGTCCGCGTTTCTTAATGGTTATATTTTTACTGTGAAAGATCGTCATTATTTCTACCATGGTACGTCTGGCTTATCGCATTCCATCTGTCCGGTGTGGGTAACCTCTCAGCAGCAATGCTACCGCCGATGAAGGCATTTTCGTCACATAGCTGGGGTAACTGCTGTGATAACCGCACGCCACTGAACCATACTAATATTTAGGGCAAGGCAATTAATGATTTTGCATCTTTTTCTTATGAAGGTTGAAACATTGCTTGCATATATGAAAATGTACGGCATTAAAAAACGGATTAAATAAAAGCAATTCGTTAGGGCATTTTTTGCATTTTCGTAACTTTTTTAGGGATATGTCATTTTTTGGCAAATTTTAGATCATTTTGAGCATTTTTTACACTTTTCCGGAAGGTTGTGACATTATTTGTATTTGATTTAAGATTTTTATTATAATTCAGTATTTTTCCTTGTCAATACAATTTCTTGGAATTAAATAGATGTTTTGCTAACTACTACCCCTATTTTTGAAGGTGTGCATAATGAACTTGCCCACTTCTACGAATTTTATTCAATTTCTTAGAGCTTATGCTAGCTTCTACCCTTATTCTGATTGTTAACTGCAATTCAAAATTGCTGTAAAAGTACACTGTGTAATTGAAATGGCTTTTCTGCAATAAAAGGTACTGTAACATGTATTTTTAAATACTTTTCTTTTAATATTTTATTGTTAGGTTAAATTTTATGTAATTCAGTAATCAAGTGAGTACTTAATCTAATAAATAGTATTTTATTGGTAATTCTTAACTTTTTATTCATTTTTTTATTTTATTGGTCATTTTTTTTATTTTTTGGGTCATATATGCATTTTTCATTTTGCATTTTTTACCAATTTATAGGTCATATACTGATATTGCTTCAAGTCAGAAATAGACTTGGAAGTTTCCCCTGCATTTAGTCGGTAATTTTTTTATTAAAATTGTAACAATGAATACTTTTAACAGACGAGGATAGAAGTGTCTAAAAGAGTAGTTCAAAACAATGGATCCATTCATAAAAGAATGGACATGGAGCAATTTTAAAAACAAATGTCAAAGCTGCAATGTTAGACGCGTTTAAAATGCCAGTCTCATCCAAGGCTGTCTTTGCTGTCATTAAGATGCTTGGCTATGTGTGAATGTGTCGGTCCTTTTGTTCATGAGTTTATAATAAGACAGAAACTTTCAGAACATTCAAATAAATAATTCATAATACTTACGCAGAGACTATATCCGCACGGTCATGAACCTCAGAGTTTAACAGCGGCAGTTGGTTAAATATATTTTATTCATTCACAGTGTTCTGCTCAAGAGCAGGTCTTTCAATGCAAACTCAGCATTCTCCACTCTTTCCTTAACTCAGCTTTCCTTTTTGTATCTGCATACAAACCATTTATTTTAATACTGTCTATCATCTGATGTCTTTTTCTGCCTCTAACTTTCTTTCCGTTGGCCATTCCTTCTAGGGCATCCGTCAGCAAGCAGTTTCTTCTTAGCCAGTGGCCAATCCAATTTCTTTTCTTCTTTATGAGTTCCAGCATTGTTCTTCCTTCACCCACTTTGTCTAGCACATCTTCATTTTTTTATTTTGTCTGTCCATTTTATACGTTCCATTCTTCTCCATATCCACATCTCTAAAGCTTCCAGTCGCTTTTCCTCTTTCCGTCGTAATGTCCAAGTCTCTGCACCATACAATGCTACATTCCACACAAAGCACTTCACTAGCCTCTTCCGTAATTATTGTGCCAAAGGTCCGCAGAAAATGTTTCTCTTCTTGTTGAAAGCTTCTTTTGCCATTGCTATCCTCTGCTTTTCTTAACCGCAGTCCATGTTACAGCTGATAGTACAACCCAAATATTTGAAGCTCTCCACTTGCTCAATTGCCTCATCTTTAATTCTCATGATTATCTTCCTTGGTTTCCTTCCTATAATCATGGTCTTCGTCTTATTTATATTTATCTTCATCCCATAATCCTCGCACTTGTCATTTAGCTCCATCAGCATGTTCCTCAAATTCATTGCATCTACTGCTAGCAACGCCATATCATCAACAAATCTTATGCACTTGATATATATATATATATATATAGGCCTATATATATCCGTAGCGTAGTGGTTAAGGCACTGAGCTACAAGCCGGAGGGTCGAGGGTTCAAGTCCCGTTGGGGTCAGGATTTTTAAACTGGCCCAAACCCTCTGGCGGCACTATGGCCCTGGGGTCGACTCAGCCTCTAACGGAAATGAGTACCAGACGCTTGTTCTGGGGTAAAGGCGGCCGTCACGCAGGGCTGACAACCCGGCTGACATAAAGTGCCGATTGTCTAGAAAAAGTGGGAGCCTTAACCTCCTACTACCCCAAGGGCCTCCGGGCCTGTTGTGGGATCACTTTACTTTATATATAATATATATATATATATATATATATAGAATTCTTTAATATATCTACTATAAAGTAATAATATAATATAATATTATTTGCCTAATGGAAGGGGGGGGGCAGATGGATTTCTGGATCTTTGATATGGTCAAAAACCCTAATGGAACTGATATTTAACCTCTGGGGTGAATTTCGGTGAAGTCCGGAGGATCTAACTTAGCCAAATCCACTCTCCCCTCCTCCAAATCGGAGCCCCCTTGACCTTCTTAAGATCTTTTAAGATGCAAAAGAGAGAGTGAGATGTGGAAAGAGAGAGGAATCACCGCACCTATATATCCCTAGTAAAGCTGCAAACATGAGCACGATGCGCATACAAAAAGGAAGGCTGATTTAAGGAAAGAGTGCAGAATGCTGAATTTCCAGTAAAATATCTGCTCTTGGGCAGAATACTGTGTATTATTTGTCCAATGCCACCAGGTTTGACTGTTATGACATTTCTGGCTTTCTCCCCTGGGATTGGCGAAATTGTAATCCATTTCTTGGGCTGGAGCACCTGGAACCCGGAGTTACGTCACCCCAATGATATGATCAAATATATAAAAATGAATGCCTGTTTGTTCGTACTTTATGCGCGGCCATACCGTTGATCCGATTGTGATGGGGCTTTTTGCAAAATGTTCAGGAGATTCCTGGGATGAACATGGGCTATAAGAGAGTTGTAATACTCAACTCCTACACCCTTAAAAATCGCCCTTTGTAGTGGAAAAACGTGAAAAAAGTAGCTCTTTGGACGCTTAAATGGCTTACGCTGTCTAAACCATAACAAATACACAACATTAATGTACACAGAATTGAATATCTCAAAAAGCTCAACAAAAAAGTCCGCGACAGCATATGTTTATCTCTTACGGATAATTTACAATAACCATTTTTGTATTTCATTGATGCCAAGAAGATCAAGAGAAGTACGTAGATTCCTGTGCAAGCACAGCAACAAAATGGCGGATATTCTTTTACGGATAACTCACAATAACGAATTTT
Organism: Diploptera punctata; assembly: GCA_030220185.1. Taxonomy (NCBI): domain Eukaryota; kingdom Metazoa; phylum Arthropoda; class Insecta; order Blattodea; family Blaberidae; genus Diploptera; species Diploptera punctata. Next base: position 407,731 of record JASPKZ010006829.1, on the reverse strand, counting down.
GTCTTTTAGTTCATTTACGTCAAGAAGATCGAGATAAGTAGATTCTCGGGCAACACCGGGTAATCAGCACAGGAAATCTTAAAATAATTACGATATATATTTATAATTATTTTTTTATTTTAGTTATTCAACTAATCATAAGAAGTACATAATTTTTGTTTTTCAGCTCATTTATGTCAAGAAGATCGGGATAAGTAGATTCCCGGGCAACGCCGGATAATCAGCACGGGGTATCTAAAAAACATGAATTTAAAGATGAAGAGTCAGGAAGTCCTTAAACTAAATTTCAGATTACGGGCAGTTAATACAATCATATAGTCTGTTTGGAGAAAGAGAAAAATGGCGTAAAGCAGTGTAACAAAATTTTTAGTCTTTTTTGTAAACTTGAATAATATTTTATACCATGTTATCCTAACATCAATCCTTAAGGTTAGCCTTTATGGGCTAAACATGTTATAAGCTTTTCGACGCATCTTACATGTTCATAAGTAATGCCACGAGTGATTTCCAAATTATCGATAAATTCACGACTCACGAAGTGAGGAGTGAATTTATCTAGACTATTTAACTCATGCCCCCAATGGGAGTCAATGACCAATCACGTTTCAATGATTTCTGTTTTACAACCAATCAGAGTCGTGTTTCACGAAATATTTATCAGTGTTAAATTTACCATATTAAAGAAAGCTCCTCCTTTTTAATATTCTGAACAGGTCTGACCATTATTTTGCAGTGACTGAGCCTATAAAGAAATACGGCTACCAGATTGTATATATAGTGCATAGATGTCAACACATAGCGCTTGCAGGAGTTAATATAAACACATTTGTAGCAATATATTATACCACCAAAAAAAGAAATCACTGTTTGCACTTTCGTAAATGTATTTTTTTCCCAGGTAACAATCCAGAAAAATATAATTGTCATATTTACATCATACGACATCAGAAATGAATTAATATACAGTTTGATGTGTTTCATTTTTTCTCCACTAGAGAGCATTCTTACAATATTGCGTTCCTTTGTAAATAAATAGTATGATCTGGCTGCAGTGATAAACAAAAGAATCAGATGAAGCGTACCTATCGTTTCTCATGTGTTTTCAAACATCGCCGTTTACATTAAATATATAAATATTTTAAAATAACTATAGTTAAATAATGATTTGTGAGTAAACAGCTTAATTTTATTCGTTAAATAGTCAACAAATGCCACTCTTGATTTCCAAATTATCTAGATAAATTCACTCCTCACTTCGCGAGTCGTGAATTTATCGATAACTTGGAAATCACTCGTCGCATTAGTTATGAGAATTTGGAAATGAAGAGTGGCATTTGTTAGGACTATTTAACGAATAAAATTAAACTCATTACTCAGAAATCATTGTTTAACTATAGTTATTTTAAAATATTTATGTATTTAATGTAAACGGCGATGTTTGAAAACAAATCAGAAATGTGAGGTTATGTTCATTCACTGCTGCTTGATCATATTATTTATTGCCAAATAAGATCGCAATATTGTAAGAGTGCACCCAAGTGGAGAAATAATGAAACACATCAAACTATATATCATAATCAACATTACGGGTTATTCATTTATTTTTTTAGTAAACAACTCAGCAAAATCAAGGAATCTTTTCATTATTTGCTATATTCAATGCATTTGTTGGAGAAAAATAATGCTTTGACCTGTTCAGAACATTAAAAAGGAGCAGCATTCTTTATCTCAAAAGCAGGAGCTGATAAAGAGAAATCGGTAAAGAGCGAGGTGAAACACGACTGTCATTGGTTGTAAAACAATATTCATTGATACGTGATTGGTCATTGACTAGCATTTGTGGCAAGAGTTAAATAGTCAAATTAAAGACACTTTCCACACTGAATATGAGGTTCTCCGCTCCCCTCACATTTTTTTATTCAAATGATACGGACTTTAAATTAAATTTTGTATATATTATGCAATAAGAAGTAAGATTGTACACCAAAATCTTGGTCTTACATAATAAAACTTAAATATTTACTTTACAGTCCATAACTCCTGTAATATTTGAGTATTCATCTTTCTTCTTCTAGATAACATTGCTCACCATCTGAAATAAGCCACAATTCTGTGTAATCTACATAAAATGCTCTCACGTACAATACAGGGCCATGACTTAATGTAATAAACATTTTCCAGTCCATTAACATATTTTCTCCCCACCATATACGGTGTCCACAATGCAGAAATCAACATATTATGATAGAAGCTTCTGATCTAAATGATTGAACGCATGACATTTTTACACGAATATTCTGTTTATAAGAAGTTGTACATACACCATAGAAGACATTGTCAAGATTTGATAATGGCACATGAAATGGGGGTAATTAAACACACAGAGGAATACAAATATTTGGGAGTAAAAATTACAGAAGATGAGAAGAAGGAAAAGGAAATAAGATCAAATATAAACTCAAGAAAATAAGTAAATATATGCCCTAAATGGAATATTATGGGATAAACATATAAAAAAAAGAAACTAAAGTTATTTTTTAAAAAATAATAGTTATAAGTATTATGACTTATGGGTCAGAGGGTTGGACTATAAATTATCAGATGAAAATAAAATGTATGGTAGCAAAAATTGACTATTGGAGAAGATCTGCTGGGATATCAAGGAGAGAGAAATTTAGAAATGAAGTTATAAAAGAGAACATGAATGTACAAAACTCAATTTTAGAATGTATCCAAGAAAAGCAACTAAAATGGTACGGGCATATTAGGCGAATGGAGGATGAAAGATTACCAAAAAAAAAAAGGGAATAGACGCCATCAGGAACGAGAAAGAAAGGACGACCAAATCCCACGTGGATCCAAGGGATTAAGAAAAACTTTGAAGGACTGGGAAATAGAGGAAGATATGTATTATAATAGAGACGAATGGAGAAAAATTATAAAGCGAAATTGAAGACAAATCATTACTTACTTACTCACTGGCACTATCGAACCCGTAGGTTCATGGCCGAGTTCATGGCCGCACGGACATAAGCTCTCCATACATCCCTATCCTGAGCTAATGCTTTCCAATCATTCCCTGTATAATCTACTTCCCTCAAATCATAGTTAATGTTACTCTCCCACCTCATTCTTGGTCTACCAACTGGGCGTTTTCCCTCTGGCTTTCCTACAAGAAGCTTCCATGTAAGTCTTTCATTGGTGCCGGAAAAATGTATCAACATTGTTAAATTCGGAGATACACACACACCATTATTATTATTATTATTATTATTATTATTATTATTATTATTATTACTATTATTTCATCATCATTATCATTTTAGGATTGTTTCTGTTACTTACACAGGTATCCTCAACCAAAATACACATTTGTTTTTTTCTTCCACACTTTCCGGTCTTGCGTGTCTGCTTCTGTCGTATTTCTCTTCATGTTGTCTTGAATTCCCTTTATCCACGTTGGCTTTGGTCTACCACGTTTCCCTTTTCCAGGAGGTATCCATTTCAATACTTCTTTGTTTGTTTCTGGGTCCCATCTTCTCATTATATGTCCATACCATCTTATAATTCGTTTGACTTAATTTTGCGAGATATTTGTAGAAAGAGACAGCTGTGCTGAATTCTCTCACTCGCAACAGTGTGTCGGTATTTCTTCGCCAGATGTTAATAGGTGAAAGGGGGAAGATGAAAACTGACAACAGGCTGGGTTCTTTCTTTTATACCAGGGCGAAAGTTTAATAGTGTCAGGTAGTGAAATAAACAACAGGCTATTTATAGAATATACGTTATATTTGGCTAAAATTAGATAAAGAGGATAAACAAGAAAGTGATATTAAGAACAGAATAAATAAAGGTAGAGCAATAACAGCAATGATGAATGGAGTCTTATGGAACAGACATATAACCAGGAAAAATAAGTTACAAATATATAATTCAATAGTGAGAAGTACTGTCACTTATGGAGTTTGGAAATTCAACAAAAACATAGAACAAAAACTTATGTCGATGGAAATGGATTTGTTGAGGAGAGCAGCAAGATGTTCAAAATTAGACAAAATAAGAAATGCTGTCATAAGAGAAAAAATGAATATTGGTTATTCAATAGTAGATTATATACAGTATAAACAATTAAATTGGTATGGACACGTACGACGAATGCAAGAAGAAAGATTACCCAGGAAAACGCTGGAATTGTGTCCACCTGGAAGGAGGAGGAGAGGAAGACCTCGAAACTCGTGGATGCAGGAAATAAGAACTGGAATGAGAGCAAGGGGACTGGAGGACATGGATTGGATGGAGAGAGACGAGTGGAGAAGAAAAATAAAACTTTAGGCACAGAAAGATGTGTAAACGTTAAAATTCTGTATATAAATAAAATTTGGCTAAATATATATTTGAACAAATTATTGTGTTCATTCTATTATTTATAAAAATACGAAACAAATATTTTATTTCATTCTGTTATTTGTAAATAATATTACGTTCACAATGTTGAAATGGTGATGTAAAAAATGGCAGTAGTCCTATATCCTATTCTTGGTTCATATGAACTCTGCTACAAATTAAAGAAAAAACTTAAGAATTTGTTCTTGACATTAGTAATTAACAAGTGCAGCAAGAAACTTAACTGCAAACAGGATTCAGTCGGTTAAATCTAATAACTTAAATTTTTCCACTTACAAAAATCGAAACTATAAATTCAAAGTGAAACAAAAATAGTTACACAAGGATAGCTCAGAATGGAAGAAGGTTTTAACTAATGAAGGAATATTAATCGATAATAAAGATAAAATAAATGTTTTATTATTCGCTGACGATGTTGTACTTTTAGCAGAATCTGAAAATGAGGTCCAAATGTTAGCATATAAATTTAAATAGCCAATAGATATAATTGTAAAATATCAATAAACAAGTCAAAAGTAATGGCATTTATTGGTAAATATGGAATTAGATCAAAAATGGTACTGGATAACAAAATAATAGAACAAGTATCACATTTCCAATATTTAGGATGTGATATAACTTATAGAGAAAATAAAGTAAATAAATTTCAGGCCATTTGTGGAACCATAAAAAGAACCTTAGGTCGGAAAACAAGGAAAGGTACGAAACTTAAATTACATAAAACAATGGCTGTTCCTTTGTTGTTGTATGGAAGTGAAAATTGGATAATGAAATCAAGGGATAAAAGCAGGATACAGACTGCGGAAATGCTATTTTTACGTAATGTGAAAGGATGCACAAGAGCGGATAGAATAAGGAATGAAACTATACGAGAAGAATTAAATATATATATAAAATTGAAGATAAAATCAGCGAAAATAATAAGAAATGGACAGAACACTTAATGAGAATGAACGAAAGAATACCAAAAAAAGAACCTTCCTGTATAATCCCACACTTTTATTTTCACTGCATTTTTGTAATTCAAAATTGAATGGAATTCACAAATTTTGTCCTAAAAGGTTCAAATTTTGACGGCATGTCCTAAAAACAATGAGTAACAAAGTAGTACATGGGTTTCATGAATGAAGTAGTATTTTAAGAAATAAGAAATAATATGCATGCAATTATTAATTTTTTGTTTGTAATTCCATGCACAAGGTACATTTTTTCCCTTTGTATTCACATTATAAGAATTCTAATGCATGTTTTCTTTTTAATATTGACGGGTCTTGTAAAAAAATAAAGACTTCTACTAAAAAACTGTGGAACCCATTTAATTATAATATATGCAAATTTGTTTGAATATAATGTTTAATAACTCATAAAATAAATGTCTCACAAGAATGAAACTTAAACACATCATTATATATCATGCAGTGAATGTTTGTACAAAAAATCAAGTCTCTAGCTCAAAAAATGTAGAAAATAGAAATTTCATCATACCTCTTCTTACATCATCCATACATTTAAATTTAGGTCGATGTCTCTTTCCTTTCCCAGGTGGGATCCATTCCAAAGCTTGTCTGGGTAATCTTTTCTGTATGATCCTATGTATATGACCATTATAATTCCTTATATAAAAATACTCTGTTTTGAATCTTTTTACCTCTGTGTTAACATGGTAAAAAAAAGGTGTGGAACATCCTGAATATAAAGTTAAACACTTATATAATAAAAAAGCTTAATAATCAATGGTGGCAAGAGGAGAAAAATATTTATTTGAAGGTATGTATGTCTCATCAATAGATTTTTGTTATGAGGTGACAAAGATTACACTTAATATGGCAGAGAGTGAGAAATTATGGATATTTTACATAAAAACTGTAAATGAGTTTGAATTTAAATCCAACTTTAGAGTATTTTTTTAAATCTGAAAACTTGAATTTTTTTACAAAAGCAACAAAATTCCTAATGCTAAATGTTGCACATGCCAGAAATGCCACACCAAATGTGAAAGTTAATTTTTAACAAATATATATCCATAATTTTTCAATATAATATATATAAAATAGATTACTACCCTCAAATTATAAATTCAATGGAATAAGAAAACAATGAAAACATCTCGTGTGTTATAAAAGAGCTAGGACTTTTTTTTTACTAAAAGTTAAGATTATAGTTAAATAGTATAAGAATAAGTTAGACTTTTGACATCTTTTATTTTGGTTTCACATACAAACAGTTGAATAGTATAATGAGAAGTTAGACTTTCAGACTGTGTTTTATTTTGGTTTCACATACAAACAGTTGAATGATATATACTATCTGCATTGCAACCTTACCTTTTATTTACATAAAAATCCTGCCCCTATTTATAATACTAAAAGAAGGGTCATTCCACGCCAAATCATCCAGAAAAATTAAATTTGTCACCCACCACCCCCAAATTTGATGAAACTTTGTATTTTTTATCTTCTCACATAGTTATGAAAGCATGCCAAATTTTATCTCTTTATTTCAACTGGTTTTTGTTGTATACGGCTTTGAAATATTAGTAAAATAGAATAGAATAGAATAGAATAGAATAGATTTATTTAGCCTGGTGGAACACATGAGAGCATTTAACAGAAATTTAGAATATTCAAAATATGCTAACCACCTATTCCAATTTAATCATTGTTTCGATCCAAATTTTGAAATTTTACATGTTTGTGATAAGGGTAAGAAGTTGGACCTTTTGGAGGCTGTAGAAATAAATAAATTGAAAAATAGTAATAAACTGTTAAATTCTCAACTTGATTTGAATGAATCACCTTTGTTAAATTAAAAAATTTAAAGAAGTTATTGTTGTATTGTTGCTTAGGTCAGTTGATATGTACTATAATAACACAATTCATAATTTGTTAACATGTCTGAAGAAGGTACAGTGTACCGAAACAGCTGTCACTGAATTATATCTTAATAAATATGAAAATCAAATAAACCCAAAGTTTTGTTTTTATTTAATTAATGGATATGGATATTATCTCTCTATCTGGGATGAAAAGGATATCCCTGAAAAAATTACTAGTTATAATAAAAGTTTAGGAATTATTAATCAAGTTATGAAACCATCCCTTGTACAAAAAAACACCAGATTACGTTTATATAACACTTTGGCTAGACCAGTGTTGACCTATGGTAGTGAAGCATGGACACTAAAAAGACTACATGAAAGCAGAATAACGGCTTGTGAAATGAGATCCATGCGCAGAACAGCGGGTTACACCAGATGGGATCGGAAAAGGAACACCGATATCTTAAAAGAATTGAAGACTACGCCAATTTTGGAATATATTAAACAGTACCAACTAAATTGGAAACACCATCTTGAAAGAATGAGTTCAAATCGGATCCCCAAAGCTGTTTATAATTATATACCAAGAGGACGAAGATCACTGGGCCGTCCTATGAAACGCTGGAGGGAAAATTTTCTATAGGATCGTAACAGGCCTTGGCCTAATACTTGGAAGGAAGAAGAAGAAGGGTATGGATTTTCATCAAGTAAACACCAACTCAATTGATTATTAGTAAAATAGCCTATTTTGCGGTTTCCAAACCTCCAAAAAGAATTTGTATTTCCAATGAAAAATATGTGTATCTTTGACATTTATAGTGCAAATTTTATTACATGAAAATTTGCAGTACTGCTTGAGTGAACTGTGCTTGACTGAACTGATCTTACTAAAACCAAATATTTGTTTTAAATTCATGTGATAAGTTTTATTGACTTTATTATTAATTTCATTTACGGGTTTAACACAAGTTATTTCTGCTGTGATGTCAACTGGAATGGTGAGGTGAGCTCATAGATCTGGGAATTTTGTCAGAGATATGTAAAACAATTTAACTTTATGAACATCTCTGACACAGGACTTTTGATTTCTACCTTGAAAGGAAGCTATACATTTTATTTCTCTTCTCAAAAATATGTAATTGACAATGGCTATATTTTAATATGAAAATCTCAAATTTAGAGGTTGACAACCTACCTCCAGTCCACCAGATAGACTTAATTTCGTATTAACTAACTCACTGGCACTATCAAACCCATAGGTTCATGGCCGCGCGGACATAAGCTCTCCATACATCTCTACCAATGTTTTCCAATCATCCCCTTTATAATCTACTTCCCTCAAATCATCCTTACTTACTTACTCACTGGCACTATCGAACCCGTAGGTTCATGGCCGCGCGTACATAAGCTCTCCATACATCCCTATCCTGAGCTAATGCTTTCCAATCATTCCCTGTATAATCTACTTCCCTCAAATCATAGTTAATGTTATTCTCCCACCTCATTCTTGGTCTACCAACTGGGCGTTTTCCCTCTGACTTTCCTACAAGAAGCTTCCATGCAAGTCTTTTGTTCCCCATACGTGCAACATGTCCTGCCCATCGGAGTCTACGAGACTTTACTGTTCTTAATATACCTGGCTTCCTAGTTCATTGTTATGTAGTCTTCTCCTTTCACCTGTCTGTTCATCTCTCTTTGGTCCAAAAATTTTCCTAAGTACTTTATTCTCAAATACTTGTAATCTCCTTTCCTCCCTTAAAGTAAGAGTCCATGTTTCGCATCCATATAATATAACAGGTAGAATAATAGTTTTATATATTTTCAGTTTAACGTTTTTTGAAAGGAGTTGGGACATCAAGAGTCTCTGTAATGCATAATAGCATGCATTTCCAGAATTGAGCCTATGTTTAATTTCTTTGTGCATCTCATTCCTATTTGTGATTACTATTCCTAGGTATTTGAATTCAGCCACTTCCTCAAAATTTCCCTCATTTGTCATTAGCTGTCCATTTCCATTATATAATGAATTTCTATGTGTGACCATATATTTAGTTTTATTGATATTTACTTTCCCTCAAATCATAGTTAATGTTATTCTCCCACCTCATTCTTGGTCTACCAACTCGGCGTTTCCCCTCTGGTTTTCCTAAAATAACCTTCCATGCATGTCTTTAATTCCCCATTCATGCCACATGTCCTGTCCAGTCTACGAGACTTAACTGTTCTCATTATATCTGGCTTCCTATAAAGACCATGTAATTCATTGTTATGCAGTCTTCTCTATTTGCCTGTCTGTTCATCTGTCTTTGGTCCAAAAATTTTCCTAAGAACTTTATTCTCAAATACTCGTAATCTCCTTTCCTCCTTTAAAGTAAGAGTCCATGTTTCGCACCCATATAATATAACTGGTAGAATAATAGTTTTATATATTTTCAGTTTAATGCTTTTGAAAGGAGTTGGGACATCAAGAGTCTCTGTAATACATAACTTCATACACAAAAATATTTTAAGAATATGACTCAAGATGAAATAAACCTGTTATTTTATGATTGTAAGATTGTATGGTCTAACAAAGTTGGTTTTCTGCTGTTTATCTGCATCTCTCAATCAATATGATGATAATGAACATCCGGTATCATGGCAGCTGCCGCCATCTTCCAGAAACCAAACTCCTTTCCTCTCTGTCCATTCATTGGTCTTCCTCCAATCCTATGATATTCATAGCTGCTTTCACCCCTTCTATCCAAGTTTTCTTCGGTCTTCCTCTCTTTCTCCTTTCTATTGGGATCCATTCCATAACAATTTTAGGCAATCTTTGCTCTGGCATTCTTTTGACATGGCCATACCACTGTATCTTTTATTTTCTACAACATCTATGATGTCCGGCTCCTCTTGTACACCCATAATTTCCCTTATTTCTGTATTTCGTATTCTATCCATTCTAGATTTTCCAGCTGGTCTTAAAACATCCATTTCTGTACTTAAAATTCTTTTCATTTCCCTGGTAGGAATTTGCCAGTCTTCAGCACCATATGTTAAAATGCTCTGAATTATGGTTTGATATATTTGTAATTTTCTATTTTTTGTAATATGTTTGCTCCACCAAACAGAGTTTAAAGGATTTATTGCTTGTTTTGTTTGTGCGATTCTATTTTTAATTTCCACTGTGTTATTGCCTGAATTGTCTAATTTTGTTCCTAAATAGGTGCATTCAATACTAGGTTTTAGTTCTTGTCCATTGTTGAAATTTATATTTTCCATTTCTTGTCCTATACACAGATATTTAGTTTTCTCAATGTTTATAAAGTCCCCATTTTTCATATTCATAATAATGATGATAATAATAATGATGATAATATTAATAATAATAATAATAATAACAATAATAATAATGTTTTATTTATTCTGTCAGAGTTAAACTATAAAGCCTACTCTTCTATTCAATTAGTCTGAATGATAAAAAGAAAACTATAGTGTTATTGACATTCTGCACATCCAATTAGTTTTAGAGAATCAATTTTTTTTAAGCAGCTGCAGATGTAGCCAAAATGTCTGGCAGAAATATCAACTCCATTGGGCCAAGGTCTTAGACCAGGGATTCATGATCTTTTTGAACTGGTGACACACTTTACTGTAGTCCACTTTATACCGACACATTTACATGTTTATTATGATAACAATAAAACAGACTAGAACTTGTTTCAGACTTTTTTTCAGATAAAAATTTGTCCACGATAAAATTAGAAGAACATAAAAAGCACTCTGGTAAAATATTTCCCATATATATATATATATATATATATATATATATATATGGCATGAAAAGAAAATAAATGCCTGAGTCGGGATTTGAACCCAAGATCTCTAACTTTGTACATTTAGTGCTCCAACCAACTGAACTACTCAGGAATCCTAACACAAACATTTATTTTTCTTTTTTTTATATATATATATATATATGTCCACCGCTGTGGTCTCGAGGTAGCGTGCTGCCTTGTCACGCAGCAGGCCCGTGTTCAATCCCCGGTCGGGGCAGTTTTTCTGGGTGAGGTTTTTATCGGGGTTTTTCTTCACCTGTAAGACAAATGTCAGGAAAACTTTAAGGCCCAAATGGTCCCCGATATCATATGGCCATCATCATCATCAACACCCTTATCATTAACATCATCATCCTTCACAGGTGTGGAAAGCAACGGGAAGCTACCACACCTACACAATTCCCTAGTAAAGCTGCAAGCATAGCATGAAAATGCTATGATTTCAGTGAAGGACCTGCCTTCGGGCAGAATTACTATGGATGGATATTAAAACCGGATATTTATCCCCATATAAAAATAATAAGGGTTTTTGTTTTGTTTATAATAATATTTATTTATATGAAGAATGGACATCAGATTGATTTATAGAATTCATATTTTTTTATAAGTATAAAAAAAAATAACTGGTCAATATAAACTGTTAATACAGTTAGATGTTTTTATAACTGATGCAGTATGTAAAATACTTCAAATATTCAAATTGATAATTTTTATAAAGAAATAAATGGGATTGGTGGAATTGGATAGAAGTTAACTTGAAAATACTCCTTCCTTTTCTGTTGGACCAATCAGACCATAGAGGTTATAACTGAAATAACAAGATGGCTACAATACTTGAAGATGGTCGGTCATGTTCAGCGACTGCTCCTTAAAGAATAAGGAAATAATTGTTTATTTTATTGATGTTGGTTGAAAGAAATAGTGTTAAAAGTATGAAAGATTATATAGTGATATAATAGTCATCCATCTTGGTGAAAAACAGTTTCTAAGTGAGAATAATGAATAATAATGACTGGATTGACCGTTAGCATTCGTCATCCATTAAATACATAAAATGGTAATCTTCTAGAAGTGAAAAATATCAACCTAAGCCGGAATCTTTTGGAACTTTTAAATTACAAGATTCATCTTGACCAAAGTGAGAGTTTTAAATAAACTAACTTATCGTTCAACTGTTAATAAAGTGTTGTTATTTGTGTAAGAAACTTTTCCTCATTCCCCTGAAGAGAGTTATTAATGCCGTGGCAGATTTAAAGTGGTTTAAGTTATATCACAAATCTTCAACTTCGGATATCTCACCGAGAAACCCAACTTTAAATGTCTCCACAACGAGGGGCATAAATTAAACACAACTTCAAATGGCGCATCAACGAGGGCTCGAATGGGAATCGAACCAGGGACCTGTAAACCTGAATCGAACCAAGGACCACGAGAATGAGGAAAGTAATAAAAAATCTTCAAAAGTGAGTACAGTTAAAATTTATATGTGAAAAGTGAATTAGTGATAATAACAATTAATGCTTTTAAGAAATAAGAAAATATTAAAATACCCAACAATGGCCAATAACGAAAATATAACTTATAAAACTGTTAATATTGAAAACGAACAAATTAGTGAAGGCCAAGAAAATTTAATTTTGTATAACAATGAAAATAATGAAACTAATGATACACCTTCTTGGGTAGCATTATTAATAAATAACATTTCTGATATTAATAATAAATTAGAGAAGAATAGTGCAGAATTAAAAGAAATTAGGAATGACAATTCAAATCTCAGTAATAATATTTCAAATCTCAGTAACAAATTAGAAAAGAATAGTGATGAATTAAAAGAAATTAGGAATGACAATTCAATTCTCAGTAGTAAATTAGAAGCTAATGTAACTAACCTTAGCAATAAAATTGATGCAAATATTTCCAATCTCAGTAAAGATATAAAGAAAGAAATTAAAGAAAATAACTTGAAACTAGATGAAAAATTAGAAAGCATTAGGTTAGAATGCAAACAAAACAATTCTAAACTGGAAAAGAGAATAGTAAATATAGCCAAAGATTGTAAAAATGAGATAGAAAAATGTAATGAAAAGATTGATGAAACTCATAATCAAATAGAAACATCTTTGATTGAGGTAAGGCAAAGTTGCCAAGATAAAATCGAAGAATTAGGAACTAAAGTCGAAGATAGACTAAAAATTTCCGAAGAAAGTGTTATCTTAGGTAATGAAGAACTTCAATCAAAGATAACAAATGAAGTAATTATTATAAAAGAACAAGTTGAAGGATGGATAACTAAGATTGTAGAACTTGAAAACAAATATGTGTCAAAAACTAGTGAAAAGGAGATTGAGGTTATGTCAGGACATTCTAGTAATGTTAATAATGATCCTCCTTCTAGTAGTAGTAGTAAAAATGTATGTAAAATTCCTGCTAATCTTTTAGGGGAAATTAACTTACCTAATTTTGGTGATACTGTAGGCCAAAGCCCTACTGATTTCATTAGGGAAATTGAAGAATACTTCGAAATCAAAGGAATAGAAGACAAGTTCAGAATGTTCTTCATAAGAAAAAGTTTAAAAGACAATGCAGAGTCTTGGTTTAAGATAGCTTGCCATGATTCAATGACTTATCAAACATTTAAAAATGCTTTCTTAGGTTATTACTGGGGACCAGAAAGACAAAACAAACTAAGGTTAGACCTAACTAGTGGAAAATTCTCCAACAATGGTAAACAAGGTTATCTTAATTATTTCTTGGAGAAGCAAAAATGGCATCATTGTTACAGCCTCCAATAGATGAGAGAACTTTAATTTCTATGTTATCGCATCACTTCCCAGATGAGATTAGATATCATTTGATAGTAGCCAGACCACAAAATGTATCTGAAATGTTAGAGTTATTAGCTCTACTAGAGAATAAAAGAGAAGTAGATAAATGTAGTAAAAGAAATTTATTTGGGGAAGGGGCAGAGCCCTATAATAAGAAAGGTAATTTTGTAACTAAAAGAAATGATGAATATCATAATGAGAATAGAGAAAGAAGTTTCAAACAGGGCAACAATAATAATAGGTTTGTTCAAAATAGAAACAGCCCAAATAAAAATAGGATGACTAATAATTATAGTAACAATAACCAGAATGGATGGTTCAAACGTAATGAAAATAGGAATGACAGACAAATTAATTATATGGATGTTAACAGAGTAGGAGAAAATAGAAATAGGTATTGGACTTCTCCCTGTAGAGGTAAAAGAAGAAGGAATACCTATGGTAATGAAAATAAAGGGTATTTCCAACGACAACAAAATTGTCAAATTAATGAGACTAGTGATAGGACAGAGCAAAATAAAATAGACTCTGTAACTATTCACAACCAAAGTCAAGATATACCTAGTAATGAAAATGACCACGAAGTAAATCATAGGATACCTCATGCTTTAAACGCATAGAAGGTACATTAAAGACTCCGCAATGTACCTCAATCGTTATGAACTTAGGGGTCCAAAATAGATGCTTTGATAGGTTTCAAAATTTAGAAATTGTACCAGCAAATATGAGAGGAGATAGTAAGTTATGTACCTCAAGACAGCGAGATAGCATAATATTGAATAATCATTTGAATATTTCTAAGAATCAGGATACTATGCCTGTTACTAATAAAGAATTAAATGTCATAGGACGACCACCCAAAATTAAAGTAAATATTTTTAACAATGATGTTACTTGCATAGCGGATAGCGGCTGCTCAAACACAACAATAGATCAGAAATTTTATAATTTCTTAGTCAACAAAGGGAATAAGATAATGACTGTAAGAATATGTGGAGTGTATTGTACTCTTGCGATAGGCAAGAAGAAACTGCCAATTAAGCTACAGTGCCTTCTAGATTTACATATCGGAGGATATTACTTCAGTGCGATATGTTTAATTTCTCCATACTTGTCTTGTGATATGTTAATAGGCTGCGACCTGTTGGAGCAATATAATGCCATAATAAATTTTGAGTGTAAGAATATTTCCTTGTATAATGAAGATAATGTGAGAGTCGTCATCCCATTTGATAATGAATATGAGGAGAATAAGAATCTAAGTAAGAAGGAGAGTGACATTGCTGAAGAACACATTTTTATAGAGAATATTGTTGTTCATGAGGAGAGGGAATTGGTAAATGGCCGTGGATGCCAAATGCAAGATAATATTGCAGTTAATTGTACTTCCGACAAAAGTGTCGAGGGCGAAGAAAGCCTTAATAATGAAAATGGTTGTGCTGACGATTATGTCGCATGTAAATGTTGTGATTTAGAATGTGTCTCTTGCAATACTGAGTATGATGAAATTCCTCTATTATATTGTGTGAGTGACGAACTTGAAAAAGACATCTGTGAAATGATAAAGGAAAAAGTTAAAGACACTCATGGCATAAACAATGAACAGAAAGGCATGTTGTATGACATCTTAATGAAAAATAAGAGTTCTTTTTCTTCGAAGCCAGGATTGTGCAACTGTTTTAAATATTCCTTTAAAGTGATGGAACATCCACCTATAAATATTAAAAGTAGACCCATCCCTATTGCTATCAGAGAGCAGGCAGATCAAATGATAGATGACATGTTAATGCAAGGAATAATACAGAAATCTGATTCTCCTTACGCCAACCATATTTGCTGGGTGTTAAAACCTAATGGCAAAATTCGCCTGTGTTTAGACAGTCGTAGGACTAATTCTTTCACTGTCCGGGATAATTATAGGCCCGAGACAATTGAAGCATCTATAGCAAATATGAAAACAGGTAGATTTATTAGTTCTATTGATTTAACTTCTTCATTTTGGCAGATAGAACTAGACCCCAAAGTTCGGCCCTATACAGCTTTTATACATAAGGAAATGTATATGAATTTATGTTTATAAAAACAAAGTTATTGTTCATAGTGACCACATTTCACTAAGTTTTATAAGTAAATGTAGATTATCCAATAATAAACTGAGTAGGATGATCATGGAAATAATTTCCTATGATATTGAAATAAAACACATAGAAGGAGAACAGAATGTGTTTGCTGACCTCCTGTCTAGATTGAAAAGTGTTGGGAAAATACCTGAAACTGTACATACTCCTAAACACGAAGTAGTAATGTTTAATGTAAAACTGTATAGAGACAAAGGATTTTCATTGTTGATGAAAAACATTGTTGAGCATCAAAAATCTGATATAGAGTTACAACGATTGAAGTATAGTGCGAGAGATATAAATAATGATGAGACAAAAATGGAATTGATTGTAATAAGAAAATCGGTATAAAGGATGACATTCTTTACAAATTACATGGGAGAAATGTGAAAAAATGGAAAGTTATAATTCCTAATAATATGGAAGTTCCACTATTTAGAACTTTTCATGTCGGCTTAAATCATGCAGGTTGTGAAAAATTAGCTCTCAACATAAGTGAATTTTTTTATGTTAAACATTTAGATAAAAAGTTGAGAAAGTTTACTTCTTCATGCATAACTTGTCAAAAAGCCAAATGTATGAACGTAAAATATGATATAGTTCCACAAAACATATTAAGGAACAAAGTAAATAGCTTAGTAGTAATGGATACTCATGGAGAAATGCCTACTACTCAATTTGGTTACAAGCATATTCTTGTATTATCTGATGTATTCTCAAAATTTGTAAAAATATATCCATTAAGAAGTGTAAATAGCAGAGCTTGCCTAGGTAAAATTGTGAGAGATTATTTACCTAATTATGGACCTATTGATGCACTACTTAGTGATAATGCTTCAGTGTTCTCAAGTCCTAAGTTTAAAGATAAACTTACTGCGATAGGAATTAAATTGTACCATTGTAGTAAATATCACCCAAAAAGTAATCCCTGTGAGAGAGTTAATAGGGAAATTACTACAAGTTTAAGAGTTTTGACCCATCATAAACATTCTGACTGGTTTAAACATATCAGCGTCATAGAGAATGTTATGAATCATTCAATTAATGTCAATACTGGGGAAGCACCCATATTCCTAATGACAGGTAAACAACCTGACAGGTTAATTGCTAATTTACCATTACCTATCATTGATAAAAGTCAAATCCCGGAGACATCCGAGGAAATATGTAAAAGAGTTATTGAAAGGTTAGAATGTCGCGCAGAAAAGCGCAACAATAAGGTTAAAAGACATAAAAGGAAGTGGAATCCCAAAGTTGGAGACAAAGTTCTCATAAGGGATATTTCACTATCCAATGCTTTAAAGAAACAATATCATAGGATGAACCTATTGTATAAAGGTCCCTATGAAATATTTAAAAATTTTAATGATACCACATATGAGCTAAGAGAAATAGACACTAGAAAAGAAATTGGAAAATATTCCAAAGAACTGTTGAAACCATTTCAGACTCCTATTAATTAGTTGTAGCTGGTGACTTCAAATAGTTCAAAGTGTATTTAAAATATTGTATGTAAATTTTGTAAAATTAATACTTCTATTTCATTATGTAACATGTATTTATTATAATTGTGATGTATTACATTGTATTGATTCTAATACAGATGAATCTTGTATAGAAAGAAACTTGATATTTGGGGAAAGTGATTTATTTTAATTTAGCCTCTCACTTAGTTGTAGCTAAGATTAAAATAAATCAGGGGCAATTTAAAACCGGATATTTATCCCCATATAAAAATAATAAGGGTTTTTGTTTTGTTTATAATAATATTTATTTATATGAAGAATGGACATCAGATTGATTTATAGAATTCAAATTTTTTTATAAGTATATAAAAAAAATAACTGGTCAATATAAACTGTTAATACAGTTAGATGTTTTTATAACTGATGCAGTATGTAAAATACTTCAAATATTCAAATTGATAATTTTTATAAAGAAATAAATGGGATTGGTGGAATTGGATAGAAGTTAACTTGAAAATACTCCTTCCTTTTCTGTTGGACCAATCAGACCATAGAGGTTATAACTGAAATAAAAAGATGGCTACAATACTTGAAGATGGTCGGTCATGTTCAGCGACTGCTCCTTAAAGAATAAGGAAATAATTGTTTATTTTATTGATGTTGGTTGAAAGAAATAGTGTTAAAAGTATGAAAGATTATATAGTGATATAATAGTCATCCATCTTGGTGAAAAACAGTTTCTAAGTGAAAATAATGAATAATAATGACTGGATTGACCGTTAGCATTCGTCATCCATTAAATACATAAAATGGTAATCTTCTAGAAGTGAAAAATATCAACCTAAGCCGGAATCTTTTGGAACTTTTAAATTACAAGATTCATCTTGACCAAAGTGAGAGTTTTAAATAAACTAACTTATCGTTCAACTGTTAATAAAGTGTTGTTATTTGTGTAAGAAACTTTTCCTCATTCCCCTGAAGAGAGTTATTAATGCCGTGGCAGATTTAAAGTGGTTTAAGTTATATCACAAATCTTCAACTTCGGATATCTCACCGAGAAACCCAACTTTAAATGTCTCCACAACGAGGGGCATAAATTAAACACAACTTCAATATATATATATATATATATATATATATATATCCCGTCCAGGCATTTATTTTTCTTATCTTGTTATATATATATATATTAGTCTTAATTTAGACGAGAGGTAGCAGGATATTGTTCCAACTGCCATCTAGTGGCTACTATAACAAGATAACAAGTAAATATTTTTAGAGAGAATTTTTACTTTACAGCAGTAATGCTTGTATATTTAGATGTTATAATTATATTTTTGACATTTAGCAATGAAGGCCAATTATGACATGAAAAGAAAAATAAATGCCTGAGTCAGGATTTGAACCCGAGATCTCTAACTTTATACGTTAGCGCTCCAACCAACTGAGCTATTCAGGAATCCTAAGACAAACATTTATTTTTCTTTTATATATCTTCTTCTTCTTCTTCACTTTCACAGGCTAGGCAAAATGCCTGTTCTGCCTCACAGTTGTTCTGTCCATCTTTTCACTGGCCTTTCTACATTCCTTCAACCTCTTGGCTTGCTGCTTTTATATATATTATTCTCAACAACCTCTTGGCTTGTAGTTAAATGCTGCTTTTATATATATTATTCTCAATTTACAAGAGATGCAGCAGGATACTTTTCCAACTGGCATCTAGTGGCTATACTATAACAAGCAAGCATTTATGCATATATATATATATATATATATATATATACTATTCTATAGTAATTCTGCCCAAGGGCAGGTCTTTCACTGCAATCATAGCATTTCCATGCTATGCTTGCAGCTTTACTAAGGAATTATAGATGTGGTAGCTTCCCGTGTTTCCGCACTGGTGAGGGATGATAATGGTAATGATAAAGATGATGGCCGGATGATTTTCAGGGACCGTTGGGCCCTAAGATTCCTGACATTTGTCTTACAGGTGAGGAAAACACCGAAAAAACCTCACCCAGGAGCCTGTCCCGACCTAGAATTGAACCCGGGCCCGCTGCGTGACAAGGCAGCTCGATACCTCGAGACCACAACGGTGGACAATATATATATAAACTGAAAACTGACCAATATGTTTTGACAATTCTGAATTCTCTAAATGTGAAGAGTAATGTAAGCATTAGTAAATAAGTTTAGTCTATTGTCATCTTACCTCATAGTAGTTGAGTTCTTTTAGGACATGTTTCAAAACAGACTGGACAAGCTAACAATAAAACAGAAGATTTGTTTTGAAACATGTCCTAAAAGAACTGAACTACTATGAGGTAAGATGAATGCAGTCTCAACTTATATTTATTAACACATTCAGTACCAGGCACTGAACAGGGCATTTAAACACACAGGCCAGCCATTTAAATACCCCAGCTACCCTTTTTGCGGCACTTCAGAAAATGGACCATTATTCACAAACTATTAGTCCTAGAAAATTCAAATTTTGTACATACCTAAAGGAGATATCCTAGTAGGATTTGATGGTGAAATAACTTGGGTGATTGACATCACATGGTATTGGCATATCAATTTCAGGAAGTAGAAGTTCATCTTCATTTTCACTTTGTGATTCTTCTAATCAGTTCATCACCTGAATCATTATTATACAAAATATACACTAATTCTTCTTCAGTGAGATATTTTTCTTTTGCCATGGTTTCACTCACGCACAAACAACCGTGCGATAACGAGAAACATATACGACTGCATTGGAGCCTGCAGGCAAGTTTAGGTGAACGAATTCCATGTGTTGTTTGTTTTAAAAATAAAAGGGGATTCACCAAGGTTAAACGTGTCAAACGGGAATAGAAAATGTACATTTACATGCCATCTATGATCTCCAAGACATACTAAGCCAACACAATATTTAGGCGCCAAATATAAACGTGGTTTGTTTGCACCTGCTCTAAAATGAGTTAACTGACCGACGGCCATACACGATAGTCTCTTTAAATGCCTTAACTGGTTTACGGTACTGAATGTGTTAAGAAGAACCTCATAATGTTACTTCCTGTTGTAATTTAATAATCTAAGCATTGTTGCAGATGTTCACTCCCATTTGAATTATCACTAGGCAGAAAAATTAAACATTATAAATATAAAATGCTGTGTTTTAGAGACTTTCTGTTCAACATAAAATTTATTTTGAATTTCAAAACTTTCCAACACACTTCCATGTACATCTGGGCAAAACACTAGTTGTCTTAGACTATAAAGCTTATTTTATCTTTTATGCCAGTCAAAAATGGAAATACACTAAATTTCAATTAACTTAATACGTTGCACTAGTAGAGGAAGTTGGGGTAATTTGGACCCCTGTTTTGAATTTGTTTTTCTTTTTTTTAATTAAGGGATTTGAAATTTCTTTAATTACAGTGACTATTTAACTCATGCCCCAAATGGCAGTCAATGACCAATCACGTTTCAATGATTTCTGTTTTACAACCAATCAGAGTCGTGTTTCACCAAATATTTATCAGTGTTATAATTACCATATTAAAGAAAGCTCCTCCTTACAATATTGCGTTCCTTTGGCAATAAATAGTATGATCTGGTTGCAGTGATAAACAAAAGAAGCAGTAGAAGCGTACCTATCGCTTCTCATTTGTTTTCAAACATCGCCGTTTACATTAAATATAGGCCTATAAATATTTTAAAATAACTACAGTTAAATAATGATTTGTGAGTAAACAGCTTAATTTTATTCGTTAAATAGTCCTAACAAATACCACTCTTGATTTCCAAATTCTCTAGATAAATTGGAAATCACTCGTGGCATTACTTATGAATATCATTAGTGTTGTAACTATGAAATAGCATTGTTATTTTATTCAAATGTGGAAACATCTTCATAATTTATAAACTTTTTTACATTACAAGAAAGGTCCACTTTAACTTCCATATTCGGATGAAATGGACTCCAGAGTCCACCTTAGCTTTTAGTATATTTTTAAGTTTATTTACTCTATTAATTTATATAGACAGGCACAGATTAATGTGAAAATATTTATGACTGATCATAATGAAAAAGCGTTGGTATTTATTTAATGTTTTGAAAAATTATTGTTGATTATAACATTCACATATCATTCAACTGCAGAAAGTGACGGTCTTTGGGTTTAGTAAAATTACAAGGATATTAAATAAAATTAAGTTAATGTTTTTTTTTACAGATAGCATCCTCATTGATAAAATATACATATTCGTGTAAAGTGCACCCAGAGGGTCTACATTAACCAAATTACCTTGTTATGTTTAATTATTTTATACAACCACCATGTCGCACAATATCAAACCAAACCCGTCAGTATATTAAAAGAGCATCTTCATAATATAATATATTTAGGAGTTTTTTCAACATTTGTGATATTCAATAGCAGAAATTAAGAATTGATTCTTAGCTTGGAAAACTTTTAAAATTGTCATTTTCATATATATCACAAAAAACCCTTCTTCACACAAAAGAATAAAAGGAACTGACCTTGAACCTGTCAAAGTTTGAGAGGAAGAAGTTAAAATATTTTCCGTCTGAGGGCAGCACCAATTAAATAAGATATTAACAGCATCCACTCAAACAGAAGGGTTCACATTACCCAAACATCCCTATATTTGTCATAAGTAATGCCACGAGTGATTTCCAAATTATCGATAAATTCACGACTCACAAAGTGAGGAGTGAATTTATCTAGAGAATTTGGAAATCAAGAGTGGCATTTGTTAGGAGTATTTAACGAATAAAATTAAGCTGTTTACTCACAAACCATTGTTTAACTATAGTTATTTTAAAATATTTATATATTTAATGTAAATGGCAATGTTTGAAAACAAATCAGAAATGTGAGGTTATGTTCATTCACTGCTGCTTGATCATATTATTTATTGCCAAATAAGATCGCAATATTGTAAGAGTGCACCCAAGTGGAGAAATAATGAAACACATCAAACTATATATCATAATCAACATTACGGGCTATTCATTTATTTTTTCTAGTAAACAACTCAGTAAAATCAAGGAATCTTTTCATTATTTGCTATATACAATATATTTGTTGGAGAAAAATAATGCTTTGACCTGTTCGGAACATTAAAAAAGGAGGAGCTTTCTTTATCACAAAAGCAGGAGCTGATAAAGAGTGAGGTGAAACACGACTGTCATTGGTTGTAAAACAACATTCATTGAAAAATGATTGGTCATTTGTGGCATGAGTTAAATAGTCCAATATATAAACATTTTGTTTTAATATTTACATTTGATGTAAAGTTAGATTGTAATAGAGTCCGGATGTTATGCACTTAAAAAATTCAAAATAGGCAGGCAAAAAGGCACTAAAAATTCAAAATAGGCTCTTACAAAAAATGGACTACAACATAACTTTTTACAGTCTTACACTGAGAATATAAACATATGCTATCAATAGCATGCCAAGATATCAGAGATGCTTTTGGAATTTGTTTTGCCTTTTTACAAAGAGCAAACCCCTCTTTATCACTCAACTATGTTTGTATTGAAAAGAAGCAAGGAACTTTTCTCCAAGCCTTAGAGCTGGAGCATAATACAATGGGGCATAGCTTAGGACTATTTCTCTTAACGGGAATGCATGAGGTGGAAGGTTATTGCCGCCCTTATGCTAAAATATTCTAAGGTAATTTATAAAAAGAACACTTGAAAACTTCTATGAAATGATTCATGCCATGAAGTTTGCCCATTTCAATTGATTTCATTGAAATACTGAGTTAATTTTGAGAAAAAATTGCAAATAGGCATTTGAACCAATGACATTTTGAAATTCCCATTCAAATTTGACCATTATATAAACGAAAATGCGCACAAGTTGTGCATTAGAGTTTTATTAGTTCACTTTGCTTTTGCAATCATTATGAATCTGTGCAGGTCTCAATTAATGATTTGGGTCGTTTTTTACATGCTGTGACGTGGTAACGATTGCAAGATAGTTCACAAAACTCGCGATGGGATCCACGAATCTACAAGATCTGCAAGAATGCTGGAACCGTCTAACAATATGGGCCAGGAACAATAAGCTGCATCTCAACAGAGAAAAAACAGTACACATGATCTTTAGAAGGGGGGGAAGGATAGCAGCCAGAGACCGAGTCTTTCATGATCAAGATCCACTGAAAATTGTAAGCTCTTTCAACTATCTTGGCATAACATTAAGGGAACTACTTTCAAAAAGCATGTAGAAGACAGAGTGACAGCGGCTATAATTGCTATGAATGATATCCAATTCCTAAGAAAATTATCTATGACTACGGCAATGCAGATCTTTGACACGAAGATAATCCCGATTGTGAGCTATGGTTTGGAACTCATATGGCCTTAATATTTAATTTTAGGAAGTTACATTTTGAGGTTATTTTAATTATATTATTTTTGGTCTGGACATCTTACCTCAATATTAATGTTGATTTGTTCTTGGACATGTTTCAAAACAATTTTATCGTCAGCTTTCCCAGACTGGTTTTATTTATGTTGCATTATGTTGCACCACCTGGATGTCGATGTCAGCTCCATCCTGTGGTTGGCCAAAGAACCTCCAAACAAGGTCACCCTCCATCGGAATATCAAAATTCATAACTCTGTTTCTGTTCTTCTGAATATAAATTTTTTCCCAAATAGTCAGCTCTTTTGTATTTTCTAACTGTTTTAATAATTTAGTGTCTGAATTTATATTATGTTTTTCAGACCAAACATGAGCAGCAACTGCAGATTTTTCAATTTCTCCATTTTTAATATTTCTTATGTGTTCTTTGGTTCTAATTTTTAGGTTTCTTTTTGTTTTCCCTATATATATCTTTTCACAACCCATGCATTCAATTTGATATATTCCTGACTTTTTATTTTTATCAGTTTTTTCATTTTTGATATTTTGATATTCCGATGGAGGGTGACCTTGTTTGGAGGTTCTTTGGCCAACCACAGGATGGAGCTGACATCGACATCCAGGTGGTGCAACATAATGCAACATAAATAAAACCAGTCTGGGAAAGCTGACGATAAAACAGAATTGTTTTGAAACATGTCCAAGAACAAATCAACATTAATATTGAGGTAAGATGTCCAGACCAAAAAAAATCATATGGCCTTACCTCACAAAGAACGACCTTAAGAACATAGAGAAAATTAAGTCAGTCTATCTAAAGAGAATACTATGTATATCCAATTTGACCATTATTTATTATCCTTTGTAATTTATACTCTCTCCAAATCATTAGAATTTTTTCTTCCATTTAACCACCAACTGTAGCAATAATTACTAATTATTTAGATATTTATTGACAATTTTTTTAAAAATATGCTATGTTTTCTTGCTAATCTAAGTCCTTTTAACTCTTCATGCATCATCCATATAGCCAATACTTATTTTTCAATGAACTGCATATGAAAGAAGTATGAAAACAACATAAATATATTCTCTGTGTAACAAATTCCATTAAAGAATGGAATTGGTGCAATGGAAGACCCTAATGCTAACCAACCAAAGGCAGATACAATTTACGAAGTAACGGACTGCGCAGAGAACACGTTGTAGATAAATGTATAAATAGGGCAGGTAGTCGACAAAATTGCCAGTCTCAAGACAACCCTTGAGGATGCCAGATGCAGTCTCTGGTGAAACGTCGGGGAACTACAAGCCTCAAGACCATGGCCAACAGCCCGGAAATCTTCTACAAGATCATCATAGATGAAAAGTGAGTCTGATACCGAATACATGTGAAAATGCCAAAGATAATCAATGATCTTGTGATAGAAAATAAACATTGGAATTTGAACAAAATAATTTTGTGGTAATGTTTTGAAATACAGTATGAATGTCATGAAGTTATGTTTGTTTTATGTCATAAGTAGATTTGTTTTCCTGACATTTCTTAAGTTGGCATACAATTTAGATAAGACTAAAAATTAAATTCAAAATTTTGTTATGTTATGTAAAACAAAAACCACTTAAATTCAGCCTTATATCTTTTTACATAAACACCTACGTAACAACATGTATTTTCTTTATCACACCCACTTCACTGCACTGGAAAAATAAACCAAGAAGTTTATACAAAATCCATTGTTTTAAAAATAATTTTTTGTCTCCTCTCGAAAATTTGTTTCAATGGAGTTAGATTCCTTTTCATTTCTACAGTTCAATTACAACTGAAGTAAAAAAGGAAAATAGCACATGTTTATGACGTTTTTATGATAAACTTTAAATAATTAGAAGCCAATAGCATATATATATATATATATATATATGTTATAATTAAATGTTTAACATTGAGCAATGCAAGCTTAATATAAATAAAAAAAAATATTCTCTTTAAATTTGCTTACTTGTTATAGTCAGCTACTAGATGGCGGTGAAGACTGAGTTCTCGCGACATCTAGTAATAATGGAGAGTATAATACATATATAAGAAAAATAAGTGTTTGAATTGGATTATTCGCCTGGTAGTGTAATGGATATCACGCTGAGGTACAGACTCAGAGATCCGGATTCGAATCCCGTCCAGGCATTTATTTTTCTTATCATTCCATATTAAGCTTGCATTGCTCAATGTTAAACATTTAATTATAACATCTATAAAGCGTCACTGCTATAAGGTAAAAAAAAAAATATTCTCTTTAAATTTGCTTACTTGTTATAGTCAGCTACTAGATGGCAGTGAAGACTGAGTTCTCGCAACATCTAGTAATAATGGAGAGTATAATACATATATAAGAAAAATAAGTGTTTGAATTGGATTCGCCTGGTGGTGTAATGGATATCACGCTGAGGTACAGACTCAGAGATCCAGGTTCGAATCCCGTGCAGGCATATATATATATATATATATATATATGTGTGTGTGTGTGTGTGTTTGTCTAATGTCAATATTTTGCAATTTTCATACCATACCATACTTTAGAATTTATACACATCAGATAGATGGTAATAGGGTTGTTGACTTCCAGTTTATCAATAATTCTAACAAACTAATCCGATAAGAATATGAAACTATGTTGTATACCGGTATAGAATGAAGGAAAGGCGGTCAAACTCTATGTTACTCTCGCTCATTCTAGCAAAGGGAATGCTGTCACGAGAGTCTTGTGTACTGGTAACAAGAACTCATCACCATAATTGGCTCGACTGCCCCATGTGGCCGCCTTCAGAAACCTATGCCAGACTTCCCTGTTCTGCGCTTCATTCTTCCAGTTTTTTATTTTTAAAATTTTAATGTCTTGAATTATACCATCCTCCCATCTTAATTTAGGTCTTCCAACTTTTCTGGCCAATAGTGGTTGTTCATTGTAAATTCTTTTTGTAATCCTTTTGTTGTCCATGCGAATAATGTGTCCAGCCCATGTCAATCTATTAACTTTAAAAAAATTCAAAATATCTGGCTGATTGTACAATTTATACAATTCATTATTTATCTCTTTCTCCATGCATTAACAAGAACTCAAGAATGAGAATTCTGGAATTCTTGCAGCAAGTATGAAGCAAGAAGTTATACAGTGTTCTTGCTGCCCAAGAAATGTTTACTGCATGTACGAAGCCATACATTAATCAATAACCAATGAAATTCATAGTAAAACTCCATTCAGGTGTAAAGTAAAGTAAGTAAGTAAAGTGATCCCACAACAGACCCGGAGGCCCTTGGGGTAGTAGGAGGTTAAGGCTCCCACTTTTACTAGACAATCGGCACTTGTCGAGACTAGTCCCATCATCAGCAGAAAGGAAACAGGTCTAATGTCAGTGAAATAAAACATTTTACTCATTTAAAGACAGATGTTGAAAATATTTTCTTTTCTGATCTATGCATTTCTGATATTGATTAATAAGTACTCGTACTTCAACAAGGGTCAATGACATTAGACCTGCTTCATTTTTGCTGATGATGGGACAAGTCCTGAAAGGCTCACAGATTTTTAATAATCTAAGATGTTGAAGAGATGGAATTTTAAGGTACAAATTTTATATTATAATTTTAATATTATGCTAGAACAGCATTGGCACTTTGTTTCCAACCGTCTTTCCAATATCTGTGTTGTATGTAGTATTACCCGTTTAAGGAGTAAGTGCAGTTGTTGACGGAGGGCACTGCAGTCGTGTTTATGCAGGAATAGAACATGTGACACTGCTATCTATGAGTGCAGAGGGGAATGGGACGTGGGACGCTGACAGTATACACTGCCTTATATGACGTCACGTGTAACAACAAACAGAGCTTCGTAATTCTTCCGCCTGCAGAGATATTTTCAATGACTAATAATACCAAGTCTTGTGACCCAAATACACTGGTCGAGAAGGTTTTCTTCATAAGAAATCTGATTAGTGAATCTAGTGCATTTTTTCATACTGAATTCAGATATGTAGTCAGAATTTTTCCATCAGGCACAGTTTTTTTTGTGACAGCTACTTTTTAAAAATTGATTTTAGCATTCTCTTTGACCTGTCATAGGAACCTTTACCTTATATGTAGCACAATGAGTGTTTTCATCAGCAATTTCCACAATGGAAAAGAGGTACCAAGGCAAGTGGAGTTCTAATATGCTGGCTGACTACTGCTGGACCAAGAAGAGAGATGTTCCAGATGCAAAATATGCCCGAAAATCACAATCTACCACTTTCTAGGTTAGTCAGAATGAGTTAGAGTTAGATGGATTTTATTAAAAGTTATAAAAAATGTAAATGAATATCACAGAAAACTCTTGCCTGATAAGAAAAAACTGAAATGATATTTAAATTCAGGATGAAAAATACTTCTAAAATCTCATATTTTTATTCTTGTGAAAGAAAAAAAGGGCTCAACTGCACTTCTACTAGCACTTAATTTTTCAGTTATATTGTTGTAAACTATAGCTCATCTTCTGTATTTACTAACATTATTTAAAGAAATATTCAAAGGAAATATCTACCAATAAAACTAAAATAATGGCCTTTTGCGGAAAATCCCCAATACCAAGCAAAATTTGTTTAAATAACAAAATTTTAGATAGAGTTAATGAGTTTACTTATTTGGGATATAAACTCTCTTTTGTTGAAAATTTGGATTTATCAGAGAAAATTGTGAAATTCAACAAATCAATGGGAATCATTAATAGAGTTTTAAAACCTTCATTAGTGCAAAAATCAACTCATAAACTCATACTCGTCTTTATCAAATAATGGCTCGACCAGTCCTATGTTATGGGAGAGAAGCGTGGACTATAAGGACAAGAGATGAAAGCAGACTAACAGCTTGTGAGATGAAATTTATGCGCCGAACAGCTGGCTACACCAAATGGGATCGAAAGAAAAATGGTAATAATGAACTACTGTCCAAATGGGAAACGGTCACTTGGTCGATCTATGAAAAGATGGCACAAAAACCGCTTTCTCAGGCCGTAACAGTTCTTCTAGGACTAATACCTGGCAGGTTGATGATGAATATTTTAAACTTTTTCAAACAATTTTTATAACATTATTAGACAATATTTAATTTTAGGAAGTTACATTTTGAGGTTATTTTAATTATATTATTTTTGGTCTGGACATCTTACCTCAATATTAATGTTGTTTTGAAACATGTCCAAGAACAAATCAACATTAATATTGAGGTAAGATGTCCAGACCAAAAATAATATAATTATTAGACAATTTTGAAGTATTTATTTAAATATGCAAATCACAATATTATGACACTGTTAGACAATATTGTAATGCTAACTGCTATTTTCTCCTCAGAATATATTACTTAGTCTATGATTTTTCTATCGCTGTTTAGGGTTATCGCTGGTTGGATCAACGTTAGGGAGTGATAAGTAAGTGTACACCCATTTTTAATAAACGTTTGGTAATTTTAATATTAATATATTTTTTTAACATAGATTTGGGTATTTATTGCAAATATTGGTCATTTAAATTTCATAGCAACATATAGTAATCCACTATAATAATCGATTGTAGTTCAATTGTGGGTTATCGCTGGCTTTATAAACTCTGGCGCATGCACATGTTGTTCTATAGGACTTTGAAAATATTTTACGCTAGTTTAAGTGCAGTTTTTCCTAATTTCTATTTAATTTCTACTCTATTTCTCATACTTTTTATTTCTCACCAAGAACTATAATAATAACAGGAAGAAGCAAGCACAAATGTGCATTAGTTTATGTCTCTGCTGTTTGCCAGCAACGATTTTGTTCTCTTTAAACAGACATTGAAATGATATCTTTCACACGGTTTATCACAGAGCTTACACATGCAGTCCATTGACGGATCATGATACTTTGAAATTCTGCAGAATTTGTGGTGATATCCATGCACTGCCAGTCTTATTATTGCACAGCGTATCTTGTTGTTTGATCCTGTCCAGTCTCGACTGATCATTGCATCTGTTGCGTAAAAATCGTCATGCCCCAAATGGGAGTCAATGACCAATCACATTTCAATGAATTTTGATTTACAACCAATCACAATCATATTTCACCTCAATTTTATCATATTAAAATCAAGCTCCCCCCCAGGAGCTATCACCTTGACGTGGTGGGGGGGCTTAGTACCCGATGAACCAGACGACCCTACTGGGGAAGATTGACTTAGGTTAATCTTGCTGGTGGGTAAGAGGCGAGGGGAACTAAGTATAGCTCACAACGAGGGAATGGTGTCTGTATCCATATTGGGAGGCCACATCTTCGTCAAGTCTTCAACGGTCAACAGGGCGACAAGAAATAGCACAGCTAAACTTGTAGGGCTTGAAGAGCGGAAGAAGCAGCCCTCTCTTGGGGGGTGGATACCCAGAGGAGCATGTTTGGAGGCTCAGAGGAAGCAGCCCTTCCACCATCCTTGTCCTGGAAAGCGCTCGTAACGCTTCCAGGAGACATTTATCTTACTGAGAAGCTTCATGGAAAATTATCAAGCAAGAGGAAGACGTGATGTTGGAAGACCTAGAAGACGTTGGGCTGATGCATTATGAAGTCGGAATAGGCAATTGCCTAATCCCTGGAGTGATGATGATGATGATAAAATCAAGCTCCTCCTTTTTAACATTCTGAAGAGGTCAGAACATTATTTTGCAGTGACTGACTCGAAATACAGCTACCAGATTATAGGGCCTATATATAGTGCACAGATGTACACAGGTACTGCTTGCGGGATATAATAGAAAAACATTCGTAGTAATTGATTATCTAATATATAAAAATCAATGTTTGTTTGTTCATACTTTTATGCACGGCCATATCGTTGATCCGATTGTGATGGGGTTTTTGCAAAATGTTCAGGAGATTCCCAGAATGAACATAGGCTATAAGAGAGTTGAGATACTCAACTCCTACACCCTTAAAAACATCCTTTGTAGTGAAAAACGTCAAAAAACACCCTTTGTAGTGAAAAACGTGAAAACTCCCTTTTTTTTACCCCTTAAATGGCTTATGCTGCCTAAACCATAACAAATACACAAAATGAATGTACACAGAATTGAATATCTCAAAAAACTCTACAAAAAAGTCCGCGACAGCAAATGTTTATCTTTTATAGATAACACAATAGCCATTTTAGTCTTTCATTGATGCCAAGGAAATCGGGATAAGTAGATTCCCGGGCAAGCATGTGCTGCCATATCGTTCATCAGATTCTCATGGGGCTTTTCGCAAAATGTTCAGGATTATCCCGCAAAGGTTATAGGTTATAAGAGAGTTTTAATGCCCATCCTTCACCCTTAAAAATCATCTTCTGTAGTAAAAAAACATGAAAAAATGTCGCTTTTTGTAAGCTTAAATGGCTTACGCTGTCTAAACCATAACAAATAAACAAAATTAATATACACAGAATTGAATATCTCAAAAAAAACTCTACAGAAAAGTCCATGACAGCATATATTTTTCTTTTAAGGAAAACTCACAATAATCATTTTTATCTTTCATTGATGCCAAGAAGATTGGGATAAATAGATTCCCGGGCAAGCATAGCAGCGCACGACGGATATTCTTTTATGGATAACTCAAAATAATGAATTTTGTCTTTTAGGTCATTTATGCCAAGTACATCGGGATGCATAGATTCCCAGGTAATCAGCACGGGGTATCTAAAAGTAATAATGATATAAATTTATATTTATTTTTCCTTTTACTTATTCAACTAAATGCAAAAACACATCATTTATTTAGGTGTAGCAGCACACGCCGGGTATTAGCTAGTACCACAATAACAAGAAACCACTGTTTGCACTTTCTTAAACATATTATTTCCCAGGAATTTATGCTCCAGAAAAATATAATTTACATCATAGGACATCAGAAATTAATTAATAACCTATAAGGTTGGTTACATACAGTTTGATGTGTTCCACTAGGGTGCATTTTTACAATACTGCGATGCTTTGGCAATAAATAATATGATCTGGTTGCAGTGAAGAACAAATGAAGCATAATAAACGCTTCTCATTTGTTTTCAAGCATCGCCATTTACATATAAATACTTTAAAATAACTATATTTAAACAATGATTTGTGAGTAAACAGCTTAATTTTATTCGTTAAATAGTCCTAACAAATGCCACTCTAGATTTCCTATTCTCTAGATAAATTGGAAATCACTCGTGGCATTATTTATGATAATTTTTGTATTCTTTTTTTTTTTTTTAGTTTTTATAAAGTTTTCGTTATTGCATTTTTTTTACAATCTCCCTTAAAAATGCAATAAAAATAACTCATTCTAACCTTAAAATATTCCACCTAATGGTATTACTCAATTTGCATGAGGTTGGGAGCATGAGATCTGATAAAAAATAATCATAAGTAATGCCACGAGTGATTTCCAATTTATCTAGATAATTTGGAAATCAAGAGTGGCATTTGTTAGGACTATTTAACAAATAAAATTAAGCTGTTTACTCACAAATAATTATTTAAATATAGTTATTTTAAAATATTTATATATTTAATGTAAACGGCGATGTTTGAAAACAAATGAGAAACGATTGGTATGCTTCATTTGCTTCTTTTGTTCGTCACTGCAACCAGATCATACTATTTATTGCCAAAGGAACGCAACTTGTAAGAATGCACTCTAGTGGAGAAAAAATTAAACACATCAAACTGTATATTAATTCATTTCTGATGTCCTATGATGTAAATATGACAATTATATTTTTCTGGGAAAAATTACATTTAAGAAAGTGCAACAAACAGTGGTTTCTTTTTTTGGTGGTATAATCAATTGCTACAAATGTTTTTATATTAACTCCCACATGCGGCATGTGTTGACATTCATGCACTATATATACAATCTGGTAGCCGTATTTCTCACAGGCTCAGTCACTGCAAAATAATGGTCAGACCTATTCAGAATATTAAAAAGGAGGGGCTTTCTTTAATATGGTAATTATAACACTGATAAATATTTCGTGAAACACGACTCTGATTGGTTGTAAAACAGAAATCATTGAAACGTGATTGGCCATTGAGTCCCATTTGGGGCATGAGTTAAATAGTCAAGATAAATTCCAATTCCAATAGCTGTAACCTGCGGCTAATTCTAACTAAAGTATCAGATATCTGCACTACAACCGATAAAAGATTTTCTTTAAAAATTAAGACATTAAATACTCTTCAATAATCTTACAAATAAAACTTAAAAATCTAACCAAAAAGTTTAATCTTTTGAGGTTATACTTTGAATTAACACTTTGCAGAATTTGATATAGTTTTATTTTACAAAGAAAAATTGGATAATCTTTCCATTAAGTGCAGTGAGAATATCTTTTAAGTCCCAGACAGATACCAGGCGCATACGCCACCAACGTAAATCAGTTTACTCTATGGAATATCGCGATGCAGCCAACATTATACATGCTATTTAACAAACCTAAAAGCTAACCTAATGCTATTTAAGCACTCTAACCTGTGAAAGAATGCATCGCCCAAGAATAAATAGTAAGTTCTCAAATTCTGAAGTGCATAACCTATGTTGGCTGCACTGTTGTATAGAATATTCTTTAAAATCAATATGGCTGCCACGTCTTCAAGTTACGTATATAGTTAAATATCATTGAAAAATATGTTCAAATAATCGTTAGAAAAATGTAAAATTTGTTGTAAATGGTGGGAAATAATTTGAAAATGAAAACCCTGCCGGCGCATGCACGTGTGTCTGCCTCAGACTTAGAAAAATTTCTCACTGCGCTTAATGGAAACATGAGCCGAAAAATTACCGGGAGTCAAATCCCGGATCTGACTCAGTATGTCAGTGCAATAACCATTACGGCATTCGAACTTCTGATAGGAACGTCAAATTTCTTTCCACTTATATAATTCTCCTTTCATCCGAAGGCCAATAGTCATTGCTATCAACCTTAACACTCAACACAGATATAAGAGGACAATCTATTTAATTACCATTGTTTTTTAATACGAGGGCGGATCGGAAAGTAACGCACAATAATTGTTTTCTGCCTTGGTATTGCAGCTAGAATGTTGAAATTTCACAGAGATATAGTTTGAAGTTTTCACTACAGATGGTATTTTTTCTCAGGTGCACCTCTTGCGAGAGAAGCTTGAACTATGCAACAAAGATGGCGCGCATGCTACAGTCGTCCACCTGTGAGGAACAGAGAAGTGTTGTTCGATTTTTGTGGGCCAAAGGGCATAAACCCAGTGAAATTCACAGGGACATGCGTGGCGTGTATGGGGATGATTGTATGGACCGTAGCAATGTCTTCCGTAAAGTTAGTGCTCGCTGGGTGCCTAAGAACCTGACAGACGACCACAAGGGCCAGCGAATGATGGCAAGCTTGGACCACTTAATGCGGTACACCGCACAAGGACATGACTTTCTGGAAGGAATCGTCACAGGTGATGAGTCGTGGGCGTACCACTACACGCCCGAAACAAAGCAGGCATCAGCAGTGCGCAGATGGCTACACTCCAACCAAACGGACTTCTACGAACAGGGCATATTGAAACTGGTAACACGATGGGAAAAATGTGTTGAGAAAGTTGGTGACTATGTCGAAAAGTAGGTAAAAGATGTAAGTTCATTTGTGATTTTTTTCCTTTTTTTTTACTATTAAACTTTTTAAAAAAAATATATTGTGCGTTACTTTCCGATCCGATCCGTCCCTCACAGGTGGACGACTGTAGCATGCGCGCCATCTTTGTTGCATAGTTCAAGCTTCTCTCGCAAGAGGTGCACCTGAGAAAAAAATATACCATCTGTAGTGAAAACTTCAAACTATATCTCTGTGAAATTTCAACATTCTAGCTGCAATACCAAGGCAGAAAAAAATTATTGTGCGTTACTTTCCGATCCGCCCTCGTAATACTAAAATTCTAATAAATTATCATGTACTGGTAACAAATACTTCAATCAAAATTAGTTTTGACAATGTTCTAATCTATCAAATGTCAATAGTTTGTTAGGTAGGCCTATTATGTAAATCCACATTATTGACTCATACCAATAAAAGGCTCAACTGCACTTCTACTAGCGCTTGATTTTTCAGTTATATTGTTGTAAACTATAGCTTTTTTTCTGTATTTACTAACATTATTTAATATTTTAAACTTTTTCAAACAATTTTTATAACATTATTAGACAATTTTTAAGTATTTATTTAAATATGCAAATCACAATATTATGACACTGTTAGACAATATTATGATGCTAACTGCTACTTTCTCCACCACAGAGTATATTACTCAGTCTATGATTTTTCTATCGCTGTTTTGGGTTATCGCTAGTTGGATTAGCGTTAGGGAGTGATAAGTAAGTGTACACCCATTTTTAATAAACGTTTGGTAATTTTAATATTATTGATATATTTTTTAACATAGATTTGGGGATTTATTGCAAAGATTGGTCGTTCAAATTTCATAGCGACGGAGAGTAATCGAGGATGATAATCGATGTGGTTTGATTGTGGGTTATCGCTGGCTCTATAAACTCTGATGCATGCACACTGTTGTTCTATAGGACTTTGAAAATGTTTCACGCAAGTTTAAGTGCAGTTTTCCCTAATAAAATATGTATGTTCTATTGGAAAAAGTTGGTTATATGGCAGACACAAATTCGAATCGCATGCACGAGTTGCGGAAGTTGCTGTAATGGTTAATGTAGCCTCCGGTAGATGGCTCTGCAGTCGGCGTTACCAACTTTGGGAATAAATTCCCAAATGCTATAAAAAAAATGGACATAAACTAACTTGCCATTTCCTAACCAAAGAAAACAATTTACATGCATATTATTTATTTCCAAATGCTAAAAAAAATGGACGTAAACCAACTTCCCATTTCCTAACCTAACAAAACAATTTACATGCGTATTATTCGGTTGTTGATGTTGGCAACTTCTGGAGTTTTTTGGGTGGTTGATGGTGGCAACGTTGGAACAACATGGGAAAGTAGCAAGTAAGTAATGTATCCACGATCATGTTTTACGTAAATATATAAATATAAAAAGTTGTAAAGAAAGCTTGAAGATCGTTGCAAAATGTTTAAAACAGTACAAAACATGTTTACAAGTGTTTAATGCATCAGTGGCATAAGAATGTAAGTGTAGAAATGTGACCGGCAAATAACGTACCTCACCCGTTCTATAAAATAAAACTATAATAAATAAATAAATAAATAACTCACCTTTCTGCATCTTCACCTGTTGTCACTCCACTGGGTTGAATTTCCTCAGCACTGGTGGTCACTTCAACGAGTGATTCAAGAAGAGCAGTAGACGGATCACTTGAATTAGTCTGATCTAACGTTCCTTCTATGACAACACTACTCTGTACGGTCCGAGAAGACACTGTATTCACTTGATTTACTGGCATATGAGAGAAACTCTGAGCTACTGAAGACACTACACTAGATACTGGTATCATTTGTGGTCCCTGTCCTCCTGTCACTGCAACATGATGCCCTGGTATCATCCCTTGCCCTAACGTTGATTGTGATATATTCTGTGATTGCTGAGCAATATTCGGTACTGTTCCTACATGCATTTGCTGAGGTGGCAAATTCTGTAAATTTGTGGAATGGTGCATTTGAGGTTGCATATTTTGAGGTTGCTGTAGAACTTGCTGTTGTTGCATTGTTTGCTGCTGTTGTTGAATTTGTTGCTGAGGTGGTTGAATTTGTTGCTGGGGTTGTTGAATTACTTGTTGAGGCTGTTGAATTACTTGTTGAGGCTGTTGCATTACTTGTTGAGGCTGTTGAATTACTTGCTGCTGAGGCTGCTGTATTACTTGCTGTTGAGGTTGTTGTATTACTTGTTGAGGCTGTTGCATTACTTGTTGAGGCTGTTGAATTACTTGCTGCTGAGGTTGTTGTATTACTTGCTGCTGAGGTTGTTGTATTACTTGCTGCTGAGGTTGTTGTATTACTTGTTGCTGAGGCTGTTGAATTACTTGTTGAGGTTGTTGAATTACTTGGTGAGGCTGCTGAATTACTTGATGAGGCTGTTGCATTATCTGTTGTTGTGGTTGTTGAGGTGTCTGAATTCCTTGATGTTGAGATGTTTGGATAACTTGCTGAGGTTGTTGAATTACTTGAGACTGTTGCATTACCTGCTGTGATTGTTGAATTACTTGTTGTTGTAAAGGTTGTTGAGTCTGCTGCAAAATCTGCGACATAGGCTGTTGAGATTGCTGTATTACCTGGGGTATAGCCTGTTGCGGTTGCGGCATTACTTGAGACATTGCTTGTTGAGGCATTGATTGTTGGGACATACTTTGCTTTGCAATAGATTGTTGAGTTTGCTGCATAGCCTGTGACATCACTTGCTGTGGCAGTGTTTGTTGGGGCATAGTTTGCTGTGGCAGTGTTTGTTGGGACATTGACTGCTGCTGTGGCAATCCCTGTTGTTGTTGCATTACCTGTGCTTGCTGGAGAGACTGCTGTGTCATTGACTGGGCCTGTTGCATAGACTGCGCCTGTTGCATAGACTGTACCTGTTGCATAGACTGTGCTTGTTGCATCGTCTGTGGCTGCATTGCCGGCTGTGACATGGGCTGCTGTGGTTGTTGCATCTGCTGCTGTGCCTGGTTTTGAATTTGTTGTGCATATTGTTGCTGCTGAAGCTGAATATTATGCTGCTGTGGTTGAGATGCCGATTGACCAATTTGCTGGGACACACCTCCATGCTGGATCTGGTGATGTGATAATGGCACATTTGTTACTCCCTGCTGAGACGGAGAGGATGTCTGAATAGTCTGAGTTTGAGCAGAAATGGAAGTCTGTGTTTGCATCTGAATAGAAGATTGTCCTTGAGAAATGGGAGCTTGTTGAGAGATAGTGGAAGAAGTAATATTATAATACGGTCCCTGTGACTGTCCAGGCTGGGAAGTGATATGTTGTTGTTGTGCCTGTGGGGCAGTTGTCTGCGGCACATAAGCTTGCTGTTGTTGAGTCATCTGCTGTTGAATTTGCTGTTGTTGCTGCTGCATCTGCTGTAAATTTGCAGCAGCCATCACTTGCTGGATTTGCTGTGGTGGTAGGCTCTGATGTTGTGCAACTGTCGCTTGTTGTTGTGGAGGTCCAGCTGTCATGTTTTGTTGGATGGACACTTGAGACATACTCTGGGCATGTTGAGATAATCCCTGGAGATTCTGTTGTTGGTTCGTTTGTTGATTCTGCTGTTGTAATTGCTGTTGATTGACTACCTGTTGCATATTCTGTGGAAGCGACTGTGGAATATTAGTCTGCTGCATGGGTTGCTGTACAGAAGTTGGAGGTTGCTGCATACCTTGATGGGGCTGTGTTATATGCTGTTGTGCTCCTTGCATCTGCCCTGTTTGTAGTGTTTGTCCTGGCGATATGGAAGTAAAATTAGCAGGTGCACCTGAATTTTGTCCAGCCGTTAGACCTGCCATGGTTACTTGATGTTGTGCAGCCACCATCGCCTGATGTTCTTGCACTGACACACCAGTAGACATTAATTGGGGCTGATCAACAGTAATAATCTGATCATCAATACTTTGAAGAGTCATCGGTCCATCGGTAATGACAACACCACTGTCTGGTGGTCCAGTATACTGAACTGATCCTACTGTAGTAGCATCACTGGAGTCATTAGATCTCACCACATTTATCACTGCCTGTTGTGATGGTTGTTGCATTGTATGATCTAAATAATCCATGCATAACCATCGCCCACGTTTAAAAGGTTCTGTACTTTCTATTTTTACTACTTTGAAGCGCTCATTGCGTCCCGCATGATGTGTATGACCGTCCCTCATCTCTGTTTCATTCTGTTTAACACTACCAACTATATTAATGACGTTTCCTGCATCAGTCACACTAACATGAACGTCACCACCTGATATGGTATTGGCACAAGCAACTGCAGCGTTTATAATATTACCTCCACCTTCTGAAGCTACTATGGCAAGACCGTACTGGGAACTAGTAGGAATTACAGGTGCAGTTCCTAAAGATGTTGTGGAGGCATTGAAAAACACATCCTCTTTCGAAAACGTATCCTCTGAATAACTTGGGGTTTCATTTTCTATATCAGTTATGCGTGAATTGTCTATGACATCAGACATGTCATCTGTATGAGATTCGTCCAAATCATCAGCCGAATCATCACCACCGTCGTTGCTAGTACGGGAGCCGACAGTCACACTTGTTATTTGAAAGGATGGTGTCTTTTTTCTCTGAGTGGGTGTTGACGATATAAGAGTAGTAGGATGGTTCACAACTTTCTCGGGTTCTCCCAGACGCATTGTTTCACTAGTAGTCCGGTTAATTGCGTTGCTATATTTAGTTTTCTCGTTAGATTTACCTGATTTTTGACTTATATTGTCAGCCATGTTAGGCTGTCGAAGAGGGACCTACTCCCGAAAATAATCTCAGTTGAGGAGCAATTTTACTCCTCCAAATGTCAACTACACGGATCAATAACAACACACACATAATCCATAGCACTTCAACACAGGAATATAATTTCACAAACACTACTATTTTATTCCATTCACCGTAAAAGTGTTCAGTAGCACACACTTATTTACACATTCACAAACGAAATACTGTTCTATCCAATATGGCGCCTGCCGTCTGCAACTTTGGATCATGGGATTGACGAAAACTACTCTCGTTCCGGGTATCAATTATTAGATGAAAACACATGATGACAAAATTATATTTTCATAATTTTGTACTAGTAAAAATAAATATCTATTTGCAGTAATCTGTAATAATACATTCACAAAGTGAATTAAAAGTAGCTCTACAACCTCAATACATGCACTGTAAGTTTACTACTGACTTAAGTTACCATGGATTAGAAACTGTTCCAAACATTAAATCTCTTTGGATTCCTGTTCTAACTTGTACGCAAGTCTTGCTTGATTACTTTAGTGTTGATAACTAAATTGAATATTCTTATACGAACATTGTTTCTTCTTTCAAAATTGTACATTTGTTAATTTATTAAAAAATACACACGAGACAGTAAATAAAAAAAAATGCATCGGCCGGGAATCGAACCCGGGCCGCCCGCGTGGCAGGCGAGCATTCTACCACTGAACCACCGATGCTTATGTGCTCATATGTCCTGTGCAATGTATTTCTCTCAATTAAAATGAACTTCTAAATTTATTAAAACTATGTTATTACGTTATTGAATAAATAATTTAATATATTACTGTGAATGAATATTAATCTTTTGATTTTCAAAATCTGTTTCGAAAATTTACTTTGTTCAAAACAGATTGACATCAAACACTCAGTAACAATTATCTCATATAGTGCAATTGTCAACTAATTTCAATACTCCATTATTGATATTATATTTCTAATATTCTTATTGTTTACCTTCTCTATCGTCAAGTATACTTTGTCATTTTTATAGAACCTATTTGGGTACATTTGTTAAAATAAATAATGCAATAATTGTTGATTAATCAAAAAAATTATGAAAATTCAGTAACCCATATCTTGAATCTCGATTATCAAATATATATCAAAATATTATCATTGATAAAATATAAAATTCTTAATGTTTTTCTTTTTCCAAATCGTAGACCTATTCCTAGCATTTGTCATATTTTGTTCCCGTCTTTGATCCGAGGCTTGATCCTTGGACTGCGAGCAATGTATAAGATATACCTTGAAGTGGGTTGCTAGCCTGTTTAGGTGTATTAATAACAAACACTAAAAATTCAATAAAAGAAGTAAAAAAACGAGCCAATAAAGCAGCACAAATATCAGGGTATATGAAAGATTTAATTTGGCGCAACAAACATGTCAACAGAAAGCAAAACCCGCATATACAAAATGATAGTTTGATCAGTTATCGTATATGGAGTAGAAACTAGGGCTGATACAATAAAAACTAAACAAATAATAAGCACATGTAAAATGAAAATCTTAAGAACTGTTCAGGGGAAAACATTATTTGATAAAATACACAACACAGAAATTAGGGACAAATGTCATATTCAAGATATAACCAAATTTATTATAGATAGACGAAAATATTGGAAGGGTTATATAGAAAGAATGGAAGACAACCAACTTGCAAAAAAGAGCTAAAAAATATAGACCAATGGACGGGAGAAGAACAAGAGGAAGACCAGCCAAGAGATGGATAGACAGTGGATGCACATCCAATACGTCTACCTCCAAGGAGTGGTTTTGGAAATAAACAGGATGAAAATCCTACAAATCATGATTAAGAAGAATAAGGTAAAATATAAAATACAGTGATGGACAAGTATTTGAATAACTGAGTTTATCATTTGAACTCGGCTC
This sequence comes from Diploptera punctata, assembly GCA_030220185.1. Lineage (NCBI taxonomy): Eukaryota > Metazoa > Arthropoda > Insecta > Blattodea > Blaberidae > Diploptera > Diploptera punctata. The sequence continues at coordinate 366,505 of JASPKZ010006829.1, read as the reverse complement.
TAAGATAGGAATTTAATCAAGATGGTTCATCAGTTTTGTCAACATACATTTTATTATCTTATGTTCTGTAATATATTGTGAGGTGAGAAACAGAGGGTTCTACGTGCATTTCAGTGAATTTGTCAGGAGAGGGGTTCAAAGTTTGGGGCCAATTATCATCATCAACAACAAGGATTAAGCCCAATGACCTGTTCCGATCTCATTATAGGTCAAATTGGTTCTTCCATCTCTTCAATGGTCTTCCCAACAATCTTCTCCCTTTTAGTTTATAATTATACATTTTTCGTGGTACATGCTGTTCATTCATTCATAATACGTGCCGAAGGTAAGCATTTTGATAGTATTTTATTCTTTCACAGAGATTAAATATATTAAGTTCTGTTCTTATATCTTCGTTTTTCTTTTTATCGGTCCTTTGGTTTCCTGCTATTGCTTTCATACATCTTCTTTTCTGCAGCCTCTATTTTTTTACTATCTGTCTTTCTTAATGTCCAGGTTTCACATCCATAGATAAGAGATGGAACTGCCAATACTTTGTAAAATTTTAATAGTTTCTTTTCTGGTTTTATTCAATAAAGTATGTGTAATTGTGCCACATAGATAACTGAATTGTTGTATTTTAGTGTGTTTATCTACATTTCTGTCATTACCTAAAAGACATCCCAAATAATTAAAATTCTGAATTTGGTCTATAATTACATTGTTTATCATTATTTTTGCTCTTATTGCACATTTTCCTTTCAGAGCTAATTTGTTACTACTGATTCATCTCAAAGCAAAGGCCGGATTGGGGCCAATTACAGGATTAGAAAATATGGTGTGTTGGTAAATGAATAATAAAGTTTATACAGCTTATCATTATTAATTTATTACGATATATAAAAGGAACACATTCTATTATATTATTTAAACGTTGATATAACATTTTGCTTCCAAGTATCACTGGACATTTAATATGGAAATATCAATTAACAAAACTAAAATTATGGCATTTCATAGGAAGGACCCCATACAAAGTAAAATCTGTCTCCAGAATAAAATTTTAGAGAGATCTAATCAATTTAAATATCTTTGATATTATCTCTCTATCTGGGATGAAAAGGATATCCCTGAAAAAATTACTAGTTATAATAAAAGTTTGGGAATTATTAATCAAGTTATGAAACCATCCCTTGTACAAAAAAACACCAGATTACGTTTATATAACACTTTGGCTAGACCAGTGAATGGTAGTGAAGCATGGACACTAAAAAGACAACATGAAAGCAGAATAACAGCTTGTGAAATGAGATTCATGCGCAGAACAGCGGGTTACACCGGATGGGATCGGAAAAGGAATACCAATATCTTAAAAGAATTGAAGACTACACCAATTTTGGAATATATTAAACAGTACCAACTAAATTGGAAACACCATCTTTAAAGAATGAGTTCAAATCGGATCTAAAAAGCTGTTTATAATTATATACCAAGAGGACGAAGATCTCTGGGCCGTCCTATGAAACGCTGGAGGGAAAATTTTCTATACGATCGTAACAGGCCTTGGCCTAATACTTGGAAGGAAGAAGAAGAAGAAGAATGGCGAAAGAAAAGTGGGCCATTTGCAAAAAAAAAATGATAAGGATGATGATGATGATGGCCAGATGATTTTCGGGAACCATTGGGCCCTAATCTTCTTGACATTTGTCTTATAGGTGAGAAAAAACTCCGAAAGAAACCTCACCCAGGAGCCTGTCACAACTGGGAATCGAACCTGGGCCCACTGCGTGACAAGGCAGCATACTACCTCAAGACCACAGCGACTCCAATATTTACAGAGGATGTAATATGCAACAAAGGAAGAAAAAAGTCTAAAATGTCTGGCCAAATCTCAGGATGATATAGAAGATGTATCAAAACATGTTCGAGAACACCCTCGTTGTTGCCGGATTGTGTCACTGGCATTGAACATGTGTTCTCGTAGTGTCTCCACATTATTAATGGGGACTGCATACAACAAGGTCTCTAGGGCCGCATGCAAATACATTAGTCTCTGGTGAGCTGAGTTTTCCGTGAGAACGTGAAAAGTTCAAATTAGCAAGTCACTAACTGGTCATGCATGAAAGTAGTTTTTTTGTAATATTGGCAAGAAATTACCCAGAATTCTCAGCGATAAAACCACTTCTGTTATTTTTGTCTGCTACAGGAACGCATTTACGCTTGCGTCCCGCAAATAAAACCGTATACGACGACGTCTGCATCGTGCGATATTACACCGATTCTCCTGTTCTTCCAGTTGAATTCTTTGGTAGACTCTATCAAATTCCTCTCCTCCGCATATACCAAAAACATGATCGAAGTCTTAAAGGTCCGACATCTTGGATAAAGCAGCAAGGTATGCGGCAAGGTTTCAAAGTACATCGGTTACCATCGGGTTGCTCACGATTCATTCTCTGCAAAGTCACCTCGCCAGGTAGCTTAGGAATTTCGACAATTATTATCGCATGAACAGATTTTTGAGTAAGAAAAAATGTCTTTGGATGCAACTTTCTCAACAGAGAACGACTTTTACGGTCTAATACGTTCATAGATACGACCCTAAATGTCCCCACAGCCAAAAATCTAGAGGGTTTAGATCAGGAGAACGAGCAGATCAGGGTATTGGCCCATCCCAACCAATCCATCTCCCTTAAAAGTCTCGTGTTACTTATTACCTAACCCGAAGATGAAAATGGCCTGGTGCCCCATCAGCATGTACCACATTTTTGTTCATGTATGGGCAAATTATAAAGCAACACAGGTAATTGGTTCTGAAAGAAGTTGAAGTACCTAGCACCATTTAATTTATTGTTTAGCACATAGGGACCTAACAATCTGTCCTCGTGGATGCCTACCCTAATGTTTATACTTCATTTGTGGTGGTGTCTTCTCTCTTCAAATGAATGCGGGTTTGCATCGGCCCATATGTATTATTAAAATTTACAATATCGTCCCTCGTGAAACCCGCCTCATCTCTAAACAGAAACTTCGCTGTGAAAATCAGATCCTGAGCATACATATGGAAAAACCACTGACAGAATTGCAATCTGGCAGGTCGATCGTGTGGCAGCAGAGCTTGAACTCGTTGCACATGGTAAGGACAGAGCAACTATTCATGGAGGACTCTTTGCACAACAGATTTAGCAACACCTTCAGCTGCAGCTGTTCTTCGGACACTCGTTCGAGGGTTGTCCCCCACATGTTCTAATACCCGTATTGTTCGAGATCTGCCACAATCTCATGTTCTTGGTACAAAGGATCCCATTTCAGAAAGTCGCTGGAACAGGGTGTACAGGATGGTTTACAGGATACCTGTACGAATTATACTGCAGCCACTGATTCTCCAGCCTTGACGTTTTCACGACAGTGTTGCCGATATGGATATTCAGTGGGAGTGGCCGCTTTATGTATGTAGTTAGCAGACATACAGCTGACAACATCTCAGCAATTTCAAACCTTACTACCGGGCTATAGCTGCATCAAGAGCAGTGATTGGTTGTGGCAGACATCTACTCTCACTACATCCATATCCTTATTGGCAGTAGAGGGCGAATTCTCCCTTTATCCCTCGTATAACCTAAACTTCAGAGTCGGAGATATGGTGGCTCGGGTATACATGCCCATAGGATGCTTCCAATTGCATTCCCGTAGCAAAAGATCATATCTGCCATCTCCTGTGTTGAATAGTCAACCTCCATTAATGCTGTAAGTACAGAGAAGGACAAGAAAATAAATTAGTACAGTAGGCAAGATATTAGGCATTGCAGATATTAGGGGCATTTTTTATTTTTTTTTATTAAGAGCCCCACCACCATCCCCCTGCGTTTCCTCGGGTTTAATGCCCATATCCTCAGGTCTGCTCTTGTCCCTAATTACTGTCTGCTGTTTTTATTATGTTCAATTTCTGGATACAAGTTTCGAGTGTTTGTTCTTAATACAACTTACATACAGTTATGTTTACATATTAATCCTTAACCTAAGTCTTAAGTCTTAAATCTACCACCTAATCTAGTAATATTTACATGGTGTTGTGTTAAAACTAATACTTACAACTGACTTATTGCTAGATTACATCTAATCCCTTCTTCTTTGTCTGCGGATGTCCTCCTCTTGGCGTTGAGTAAGGACCCATCCGACGAACATTCTCACTGCTTGATATGGCTGTTTTTCTGTCCAAAACCGTAGAGGAGGCGGCCAGTTCATATCACCGTTTAGTGCAGCCTCACGTAAGTCCCTTCGTCTGGCCTCATATTTGATGCATTCGTACAGGACATGTTGTACAGTGTCCAGCTCTGTTCCGAAGCAATCGCAATGAGGTGTTCTTGTGAGGCCTCTTTCATGGAGTTTGGCTTTGAAAGAGCCGTGGCCGCTCAGGAGTTGAGTGATATGGTGACTTGGTTGGATCCAAGTTTTCTTTAGCCTTTCATTGATGTTAGGCAGAAATTTGTATGTTATGCGTCCATGTTCTGCCACTTCCCATCGTTCTTGTGTAAATAAGTCAGTTTCCCCTTAATATCTGCAATGCCTTATATGTTCATCACACAAACTAAAGCCATAACACCAAAGATATTACATTTATGACTAAAGTTTATGGGAACTCAGTGTTAAATCAGGAGTGAAACAAGGAGACCCCCTCTCAGCTACCTTATTTGGCTTAATCATTGATTATATATTTAAGAAAATGGAATTAAGGGGAAATATTACAACAGAACTTAAACGATGTATAGCATTATGTGAACCTTCACAAAATTGAAAGAGGAATCTAAAAAATTTGGTCTAATAATAAATCAAGAGACAAAAATATTTAAAATATAGTAATCACAATAGAAAATCTACAAATTGATGATATACAAATTAACACATTAGAATCATTTAAATACTTAGGTACCAAAGTAAATGGATATAATACATTACTTATTTACTTACTTACTCACTGGCACTATCGAACCCGTAGGTTCATGGCCGCGCGTACATAAGCTCTCCATACATCCCTATCCCGAGCCAATGCTTTCCAATCATTCCCTGTATAATCAACTTCCCTCAAATCATAGTTAATGTTGTTCTCCCACCTCATTCTTGGTCTACCAACTGGGGTTTTCCTTCTGGCTTTCCTACGAGAAGTTTCCATGCACGTCTTTCATTCCCCATACACGCAACATGTCCTGCCCATCGCAGTCTACGAGACTTAACTGTTCTTATTATATCTGGCTTCCTATAAACACCATGTAGTTCATTGTTATGTAGTCTTCTCCATTCACCTGTCTGTTCATCTCTCTTTGGTCCAAAAATTTTCCTAAGAACTTTATTCTCAAATACTCGTAATCTCCTTTCCTCCCTTAAAGTAAGAGTCCATGTTTCGCACCCATATAACATAACTGGTAGAATAATAGTTTTATATATTTTCAGCTTAATGTTTTTTGAAAGGAGTTGGGACATCAAAAGTCTCTGCAATCCGGATATAATACATTACAAGAGGAAATTAAAGATAGATTGGTAAATGGGAATAAAGCTTATTTTGCAAATAGAACCTTATTTAAAAGCAAATTAATATCAAAAACTGCAAAAAATAAGGTTATACAAAACACTCATTAGACCAGTAGTTACATGTGCTTGTGAAACTTGGGTCCTAAAAGAAACAATAAAACAGAAATTACTAATTTTTGAAAGGAAAATTTTAAGAAGAATATTTGGACCAAATAGAGGAACTGATAACTGTTGGAGAATCAAAACAAATAACGAACTAAACAAATTAATCAAAAATCAGAACATGGTAAACCATATAAGATCTCTCAGAATTGGTTGGCTTGGACATTTGATAAGAATGGATGATCAGAGACTGGTCAAAAAACTCTACAAATGGAAACCTATAGGAGGCAGAGCTGTTGGAAGACCGAAGATCAGATGGGAGGATGATACAATGAACGATCTAAGGAAAATGAAAATGACTAATTTGAATATGGCAAGAAACAGATTGGCATGGAGGAGGATTGTTGAGAAGGCCAAAACTTTCACTTTTGAGGTTGTCGTGCCTTAAGATGATGATGATGTTTATGGGAACTTTTTGTCTTCCTTTTTGCATACTACATCCTCTGTCAATATTGGAACCTTTTTTCTGGACATTCTGTATAATATATTGGCAAGACCAATTCTCTGCTATGGGAACAAAGGATGGACTCTGTGAAAAAGTGATGATAGTAGAATTACAGCTATACCTCTTCCAAGCTATGTTCCAGTTGTAATGTAAACAAACTAGATTCCATTCATCAGTTTCATTGATCAAATAATTGTAAGAAAATGTAGTTTGCTGTCTAACACTTAAAATGAATAAACAAAATAAAAATAATAAAAATATGTATTATCTAGCACATGTCTGTATAAGTTACATGGCAGAATCTTCTTCTTCTTCTTCCTTCCAAGTATTAGGCCAAGGCCTGTTATGATCCTATAGAAAATTTTCCCTCCAGCATTTCATAGGACGACCCAGAGATCTTCGTCCTCTTGGTTTATAATTATAAACAGCTTTGGGGATCCGATTTGAACTCATTCTTTCAAGATGGTGTTTCCAATTAATCTTAAAATAATTAATTACAATTTTAATAGATTAAATAAATAGGCTTTTCTTTTGATGCTCAGACTGGGCCTTGAACCCAGGACCCTTGGTTCTCTAGACCAAGTGCTCTACCAACTAAGCTACCGGAGCAAGTACCGATCGTCGTATGTTAGAACATTACTCTCTCTCAAATTACTTCCAATCACTAGTGAGCTGATTCACCGTGAGCAATTGCTGAGAACGAATTAACGGCCGACTTATCGGTAATGCACGAGAGTCGACGTTTTCGTAATATTGGCAACGAATTACCCAGAATTCTCAGCGATAAAACCACTTCCGTTATTTTCGTCTGCTATAGAGGAATGCATTTATGCTTGCATCCCGCAAATAATACCGTATACAAACACGTCTGCGACACGCAATATTACGCCGATTCTCCTGTTCTTCCAGTTGAATTCTTTGGTAGACTCTATCAAATTCCTCTTCTCCGTGTATACCGAAAACATGATCGAAGTCTTCAAGGTCCGACATCTTGGATAAATGTTGGATAAAGCAGCAAAGTACATCGATTACCATCGGTTCCCGTTCGGTTCCCTTCGGGATTTTAATTTGAGTTGCTCATGTAAGGTACCTCCGCAGGTAGCTTACAAATTTAACCAATTATTATCGCATGAACAGATTTCTGAGTAAGCAAAATCGTATTAGCATACAACTTGCTCAGCAGAGAAGGCATTTTACTGTCTAATGCGTCCAAACATGCGAATGTAAATTTTTCTCTTCAAATATGATTTATCCATCATTGAGATGTATGAAATTAATAATAAAAACATTGAAAAAAGCCATACTGGCATTTGTAATGTAATGTATAATTCCCAAATAAATGTCTTCTAATAAAGAAGCCACCATTTGCAAAGATAGAAGCAAAGGCTTCATAGCATCATCATCACCCATCATATCATCAGGGCAACGTAACCCTGTCTTCCATGCGCCCCAACCTCAGAAGTGGGTTACAAGTACGCCATGCCAGGAGAGAACACCAGGAATGTCGAAAGACAACCTGGGGCATTTGCAAAAAAAAGTATAATTTTATTAATTAAATAAAAATAGAACGTAGTTTTATTTGATTTTCATATTTATTATATAATTCAGTGACAGCTGTTTCGGTACACTTTACCTTCTTCAGACATGTTAACAAATTATGAATTGTGTTCCAACTGATCTAAGCAACAATACAACAATATTTATTTAAATTTTTTAATTTAACAAAGGGGATTCATTCAAATGAAGTTGAGAATTTAACAGTTTTTTACTACTTTTAAATTTATTAATTTCTACAGCCTCCAAAAGATCTAACTTCTTACCCTTATCACAAATATGTAAAATTTCAAAATTTGGATCGAAACAATGATTAAATTGGAATAGGTGGTTAGCATATTTTGAATTTTCTAAATTTCTGTTATATGCTCTCATGTGTTCCTTTATCCGAGAGATAAAAGGTCTGTTAAATTCTCAACTTGATTTGAATGAATCCCCTTTGTTAAATTTAAATAAATATTGTTGTATTGTTGCTTAGATCAGTTGGAACACAATTCATAATTTAACATGTCTGAAGAAGGTACAGTGTACCGAAACAACTGTCACTGAATTATATAATAAATATGAAAATCAAATAAAACTATGTTTTATTTTTATTTAATTAATAAATATGGATTTTCATCAAGTAAACACCAACTCAATTGATTATAATATAATTTTACTTCCATTGATCTTCCCTTTTTCATGTTCAGTCAATAAACTTCTACTATTAATTAAAGAAACCTAGTATTTGAAGCTTGAAACATTTTATTATCCATTTAAATCTCGTTTAACAATACAGAGTTGTAATATGATTAAGAACTATACTATATTTTGCTTAGGGTTGATGTGTATTTAGATTAAGTTGCTGTACAAACAAAATGACGTAGAACATGGATTTATGACTGTATTATATGTAGAGTTTATTGTTTGTAAGTTATGTGGCAACAATTTATGATAAAACATGATCTTGTGAATTTCTTAGATAGGAAGTGTGAAATAACAGTTGGGTTGAAAAACAGCTATAATGGCTGAGGACTCAACATGCTAAACACGTCACCCCTATACTGGCTATATGATAGTTCACCTCTGTAATTAACACACATGGATGTAAGGCCAGCAGCCAGCTGGTAGGCCAAGGGCCTTCTGTGCCATGGAGTAAAGAGAAATAACAGTATGGTACCGGTAGTGAAGAATACTTAACAATTTTGCTTTTATAACATCAAAATACTTATTTGAAGAGAAAAATTAAACGCTCAGACTGGGACTTGAACCCGGGACCCTTGGTTCTCTAGACCAAGTGCTCTACCATCTGAGCTATTATAGCCTCACTGTGATGGTTAACAGTTTATATAAAAGCGGGTGCCGCGCGGCAATGCTTGACATGCGGTGTTGTCACGTCTCTCATAGCGCTATGGGCGTTTATTACTGATTATTATTTATGTTATTACTTAATTTTTATGTTATTATTTGGTATTGTTTAAGTTTTAAAATTAAAATACTATACGTATTTATTTATTAAATAATTTAATTCCAACATTATTACATAATTTTAATACTTACTTACTTACTTACTCACTGGCACTATCAAACCCGTAGGTTCATGGCCGCGCGGACATAAGCTCTCCATACATCCCTATCCTGAGCGAATGCTTTCCAATCATTCCCTGTATAATCTACTTCCCTCAAATCATAGTTAATGTTGTTCTCCCACCTCATTCTTGGTCTACCAACTGGGCGTTTTCCCTCTGGCTTTCCTACAAGAAGCTTCCATGCACGTCTTTCATTTCCCATACGTGCAACATGTCCTGCCCATCGCAGTCTACGAGACTTAACTGTTCTTATTATATCTGGCTTCCTATAAAGACCATGTAGTTCATTGTTATGAAGTCTTCTCCATTCACCTGTCTCTTCATCTCTCTTTGGTCCAAAAATTTTCCTAAGAACTTTATTCTCAAATACTCGTAATCTCCTTTCCTCCCTTAAAGTAAGAGTCCATGTTTCGCACCCATATAATATAACTGGTAGAATAATAGTTTTATATATTTTCAGCTTAACGTTTTTTGAAAGGAGTTGGGACATCAAACGTCTCTGCAATGCATAATAGCATGCATTTCCAGAATTGAGCCTATGTTTAATTTCTTTGTGCATCTCATTCCTATTTGTGATTATTGTTCCTAGGTATTTGAATTCAGCCACTTCCTCAAAATTTCCCTCATTTGTCATTAGCTATCCATTTCCATTATATACTGAATTTCTACCTGTGACCATATATTTAGTTTTACTGATATTTACTTCCAGTCCTAATTTCTTAGTGTTACTCAATAGTGTGTGCGTGTTGGCCTTTAGTATCTCCTCACTATCGGCCAATAGTACTACATCATCAGCATAAACTAACAGCTTATTAATACCATTCAGTTGTACGCCTTCCTCATTCTCTAAAGATTTAATGGCATGCTCTAGTACAAAATTAAATAGTAGAGGAGATAGTGCATCTCCTTGCTTCAGCCCATTCTGGATTTCAAAAGTGTCTGAAAACTGTTTGCCTACACGCACCCTACTATTTGAGCCATTTAGACACATTCGTATAAGTCTAACTAACTTTTTAGGAATTCCGAACTCCAGCAGGATACTATATAACTTCTCCCTCTTAATTGAATCATATGCTTTTTTGAAGTCTACATATAGTTGATGTACAGTTGCCATTATATTCTCATTTCTTTTCTAAAATCTGTCTTATACTAAAATCTGATCTGTTGTAGACCTGTTTCTTCTAAATGCACATTGATGATCTCCTAGAATGTCATCAATGTAGGGAGTAAGTCTGCTTACTAATATATTTGTAAGAATTTTGTATGAAGTTGAAAGTAATGAGATGCCCCTGTAGTTGTTGCAATCAGTTTTATCTCCTTTCTTATAAATTGGTATGATAATTGATTCCTTCCATTCATCTGGAAGAGCTTCTTTTTCCCAAATCATACTAAGCAACCAGCGTATTTTGTCTATCAATTTTTCTCCTCCTGATTTTATGAGTTCTGCTGGGATCTCATCTGAACCTGATGCTTTATACATCTTCAATTTTTCAATCGCCATTTCAACCTCTAATGCACTTGGCTCTGCGACTAGCATTTCTGCTGTCTGTAACTTATCCTCCTCAATGTCCTGTTCTGTATGTACATTTAATAGCTGATTAAAGTAACTTTAATATCCATACAAAATCATGCTGAAAATATTATTATATTTATTATTATTAACTGTTCGGTCTGAAATCTTTTCTCATGGCTGCCACATGTTGAAATCACTTATATATAAACTAATATAATATGTAGATATGGTATTATTATTGTAGCTACATATCATAATAAATCACTGATAATTATACAATTAATTACGGTATACAATTTTATAACTGGATCAAACGTTCCACATCGTTCCGAGTTTTAATTGAAACTGAGGGAAGAATAGCAATGTGGCAACATCGTCGTAGTTGCGGCAGTCGAGATCTTTGTATTTTAATAACATAACAGCTGCGAGGAAACGAAGCGAGCCACTTGTTAAGCATCATAGTGAGGCGATAATACCTGAGCAAGTACCGATCTAAATGCAAATTTTTCTCTACATACGTTGTAATTCCCGCCCACCAAATGCTATGAAGCCTTTGCTGCTATCTTTGCAAATGGCAGCTCATTTATTAAGACGACATATTTGGGAATTATACATAACATTATAAATGCCAGTACGGCTTTTTTCAATGTTTTTATTATTTATTTTATGCATCTCAATGATGGATAAATAATATTTGAAGAGAAAAATTATGCGCTCAGACCGGGACTTGAACCCGGGAACCTTGGTTCTCTAGACCAAGTGCTGTACCACCTGAGCTACCTCAGCAAGTACCGATCTAAACATAACGCCCCTGGCATGCGTTCTTGTAACCCACTTCTGAGGTTGGGGTACCTGGAAGGCGGGGTTACGTTGCCCCGATGATATGATGGGTGATGATGATGATAGTGGTGCGCCAGGAGAGTCCCTAATCCTAAGCTTAATCTAAGATGAATATGAATGATGATTGTGATGGCCATATGATTTTGGGGACCGTTTGAGCCTTAAAGTTTCCTGACATTTGTTTTACAGGTGAGGAAAAACTGTCCCGACCAGGGATTGAACCCGGGCCCGCTGCGTGACAAGGCAGCATGCTACCTCGAGACCACAATGGTGGACTCACCCTTATCATTATCATCATCATCATCTTTCAACGGGAAGCTACCACACCTATAATTCCCTAGCAAAGCATAGCATGAAAATGCTATGATTGCAGTGGAAAACCTGTCCTTGGGCAGAATTACTATGGATGGACAGATATATACAGGGGTGTGAGTATATATTTGGATCAAAGAGAATCATGTCTTCTTCTACTACAAGGTTTAGGCTATGCAGCCTGTTCCGGCGAAGTTAAAAGTGGAGTCCATCTTCTACGTGGTCAGCCAACATCTCTTGTTCCTCTGGGATTATACAGGAAGGTTCTTTTTGGTATTCTTTCGTTGTTCATTCTCATTAAGTGTTCTGTCCATTTCTTATTATTTTTGCTGATTTTATCTTCAATTTTATATATATTTAATTCTTCTCGTATAGTTTCATTCCTTATTCTATCCGCTCTTGTGCATCCTTTCACATTACGTAAAAACAGCATTTCCGCAGTCTGTATCCTGCTTTTATCCCTTGATTTCATTATCCAATTTTCACTTCCATACAACAACAAAGGAACAGCCATTGTTTTATATAATTTAAGTTTCGTATCTTTCCTTGTTTTCCGACCTAAGGTTCTTTTTATGGTTCCACAAATAGCCTGAAATTTATTTACTTTATTTTCTATATCTTTATTTTCTCTATAAGTTATATCACATCCTAAATATTGGAAATGTGATACTTGTTCTATTATTTTGTTATCCAGTACAATTTTTGATCTAATTCCATATTTACCAATAAATGCCATTACTTTTGACTTATTTATTGATATTTTACAATTATATCTATTGGCTATTAATTTAAATTTATATGCTAACATTTGGAGCTCATTTTCAGATTCTGCTAAAAGTACAACATCGTCAGCAAATAATAAAGCATTTATTTTATCTTTATTATCAATTAATATTCTAACTCTTTTAATATTCTAACACCTTGTCTAACTCCTTGATTAATTGATCTGCATTTGAGATTTTATTTTCAATCTTAACTTGGATGTAATTATATAGCATGAAAATGCTATGATTGCAGTGAAAGACCTGTCCTTGGGCAGAATTACTATGGATGGACAGATATATATAGGGATGCGAATAGATATTTAGATCAAAGAAAATCTGTCCTTAAATTTCATTGATCTTGGCCAGGATTGAACCTAAAAACTTTGGGTCCAGAGGCAGATCATCAAGGCCACACTAAATAAACATTTTATTTGTAGGTCTGTCACAAAAAATGGTTGATAAGAGTGTATAAACAAATAAAGTTCCACTTTTTACAATCTAATGTTTTTTCTATTGTGAAATTTTATAACCACGAAGGTGTAAGTATAATCTTGTGTTTGGAAATCTGCTTATTCCTGGTTATCAGATAAAATACGACTTCGAGTAAATATGTGTACAGTTGATTTGTTTATGGTGGCTACAAAACACAAAATCTTAATTCACTTGTTAGGATTTTGTTTTAGTATCTCAGTAGATTATAGCAAGTGGTTCAATTACTAGGTAAAAATGAGTACTGAAGACAATGAATGGGATTGCGAAGGAAAATTATTTGCAACTTTAAAAAGATTTCACATAAATCCGTATCTTATAATGTTGAAAATAACTTTGTTCACAACATATGGTGGTAAGTCATCAGGTGCAGTTTATTGAGAATTATATTTATTGAATATATTTTAACATTTATTTAACGTTCACAGGGAAAGAACACTATGAGGTTTAATTTAAGAATTAAATTAATGTTTTTATTACCTCACCTCATATCCTTTTTACACGCTTTATATTAGCTTGACCTGTATCTATCTATGTAACGGAATCTTTCAATGCGATTTTCACCCACTTAAAATCATTGGATCGACTTGAAATTCTGTATACTTGTAGAGGACCCGTGACAATACAATAATTTCATATTTATTTTCTAAAATCCTGGCCATAATCATCACAAAATCAAAAAAAGTGTTTTTGTATCAATGTAATGGAATCTTTCAATGCGATTTTCACCCACTTAGAAACATTGGATCGACTTGAAACTTTGTATACTTGTAGAGGACCAGTGACAATACAATAATTTCATATTTATTTTCTAAAATCCTGGCCATAATCATCAGAAAATCAAAAAAAGTGTTTTTGTATCAATGTAACGGAATCTTTCAACGCGATTTTCACCCACTTAGAAACATTGGATCGACTTGAAACTTTGTATACGTGGAGAGGACCCGTGACAATACAATAATTTCATATTTTGTTTCTAAAATTCTGGCCAGAATCATCCGAAAATTAAAAAAAAAAATGAAAACTGGTATAATAGGTTGCGGACTTGTCGAGTTTTTAGTCAATCGTTGTAAGAGCTCAGTTGGTAGAGCAGTGAACTCTTAGTGGTATATAATATCAGTAATCCATACGTCGCTGGTTCAAATCCGGCTGGGAGGGTTTTTTTTATAGAAGAGTATTACTTTTAGCTCATACTACAATAGTATCGAATTTAAAGATATTTACATTTTTATCTTATTCTGTAAAATATTAAAACTAAAAAATAAATAATAGTTTTAAAAAACTAAAAGAACACGCTTTATTAGAAAATTAAAAAATGAAAAATAATTTTAATTTCCAATACGCTTGGGATAAAATAAAGTGGTCAACAAAAAAATCATCTCCAACACATATAGAATAAAATTAGAGTTATCAAGAAAAATAAAATAATTTTACCATCAAAAGCGTGGGGTGCTTTTTATGATTTTTACATTTTCTGCTTAGAGAGCTTACTTTTACCAATATCTGTTTATTATCAAATATATTAATTGATATAGAGCACCCCACGCTTTTGATGGTAAAATTATTTTATTTTTCTTGATAACTCTAATTTTATTCTATATGTGTTGGAGATGATTTTTTTGTTAACCACTTTATTTTATCCCAAGCATATTGGAAATTAAAATTATTTTTCATTTTTTAGTTTTCTAATAAAGCGTGTTCTTTTAGTTTTTTAAAACTATTATTTATTCTTCTATACTGCAGTTTTGGAGCTTATCTCCATCATCAATAACCTCTGGTCGACCGGTGTTATGTCGTTTCTTGGCGGTTTTCTTTTTACTTCTATAGGTGGACCAATGAACCTCTGGATCAGGTCAAAATTTGCGGGAGTTTCAAAATTCATTATATCCAAAAAAATAAGAAAGATAAACTCATGAATTTCAAAACACCCGCAAATTTTGACCTGATCCAGAGGTTCATCGGTCCACCGATAGAAGTAAGAAGAAAACCGCCAAGAAACGACATAACACCGGTCGACCAGAGGCTACTGAAGATGGAGATAAGCTCCGAAACTGCAGTATAGAAGAAAAAGGATATGAGGTGAGGTAAAGTAAAGTAAAAATAAAGTAAAGTGATCCCACAACAGACCCGAAGGCCCTTGGGGTAGTAGGAGGTTAGGGCTCCCACTTTTTCTAGACAATCGACACTTTATGTCAGCCGGGTTGTCAGCCCTGCGTGACGGCCGCCTTTACCCCCAGAACAAGCGTCTGGTACTCATTTCAGTTAGAGGCTGAGTCAACCCCAGGGCCATAGTGCCGCCAGAGGGTTTGGGTCAGTTTAAAAATCCTGACCCCAACGGGACTTGAACCCTCGACCCTCCGGCTTGTAGCTCAGTGCCTTAACCACTACGCTACGGCGTGCCCCATGAGGTGAGGTAATAAAAACATTAATTTAATTCTTATATTTTAACATTGTTTTATGTGAATTATTTATACTGAATGAAATTTACATAGTTATGCTTTTATGATCACACATAGAAATACATTATATAACAGCTAATGACAAATGAGGGAAATTTTGAGGAAGTGGCTGAATTCAAATACCTAGGAACAATAATCACAAACAGGAATGAGATGCACAAGGAAATTAGACATAGGCTCAATCCTGGAAATGCGTGCTATTATGCATTGCAGAGACTTTTGACGTCCCAACTCCTTTCAAAAAACGTTAAACTGAAAATATATAAAACTATTATTCTACCAGTTATATTAATGGGTGCGAAACATGGACTCTTACTTTAAGGGAGGAAAGGAGATTATGAGTATTTGAGAATAAAGTTCTTAGAAAAATTTTTGGATCAAAGAGAGATGAACAGACAGGTGAATGGAGAAGACTGCATAACAATGAATTACATGGTCTTTATAGGAAGCCAGTTATAATGAGAACATTAAGTCTTGTAGACTGCGATGGGCAGGACATGTGGCACGAATGGGGAATGAAAGACGTGCATGGAAGCTTCTTGTAGGAAAACCAGAGGGAAAATGCCCAGTTGGTAGACCAAAAATGAGGTGGGAGAATAACATTAACTATGATTTGAGGGAAGTAGATTATACGGGGGATGATTGGAAAACATTAGCTCAGGATTGGGATGTATGGAGAGCTTATGTCGGTGTGGCCATGAACCTACAGGTTCGATTGTGCCAGTGAGTTATTTTCTTTCATGTGGAATTTAAGGGGGGTGATGGGTGAAAAATTGACCATTTGAGATCAAAATTGGCATTTTTTGTTTTTTGTACTAAAAATATCCTGTACTCTAATGTATATGTTGGCAAAGTTTCAGAGGCCTATGACGCTTCTAAGTGCCCTAAAGTGCTGATTAGGCCTGTATGTTACATATTATATTTAAACTGCATGCAAATCTTTAAACTTGTTTTTCCACACTTTTATTTTCACTGCATTTTTGTACATTCAAAATTGAATGGAATTCACAAATTTTATCCTAGAAGGTTCAGATTTTTACTGCATGTCCTAAAAACAATGAGTAACAAAGTAGTGCATGGGTTTCATGATTGAAGTAGTATTTTAAGAAATAAAATGTATGCAATTATTAATTTTTTTTGTAATACCAAGCATGAGGTACACCATTTTTTTTTCTACCTTTGTATTCACATTATAAAAATTCTAATGCATGATGTTTTTCTAAATATTTTAGGGGCTTTGTAAAAAAAAAATAAGACATTTTACAAAAAATTTTGTAACCCATTTAATTATAATATATGCAATTTTTTTTAAATATAATATTTAATAACTCATAAAATAAATGTCTCACAAGAATGAAACTTAAACACATCATTATGTACCATGCAGTGAATGTTTGTACAAAAACTCAAGTCTCTACGAGGGTGAATCAAATATAAACCGGAATTATTATTTACAATTTTATTGAATTAACAAAAAAATACAAAACCACCACCTCATTTTTTTACATAGTCTCCTGCATTCAGTGGCCCAAACAAATGGTAGTCACAGGGTGACAAATCTGGACTGTAAGGAGGATGTTCCAGAGGTGTCCAATGCATTTTCGTCAGTTTTTCTTGTGTCAACCGAGCAGTGTGTGGCCTTGCATTGTCATGCAGCACAATCACATTTCGGATCGGTTTCCGGCGGATTTTCGCAATATGAGTTCATCACTGATGATGGCTTGAACACTTCCGAAGCTTATTCCAACGTGTGAAGCAATTTCAGAAATTGTTACGCGCCGATCCTCCTCAATAAGGCCCCGTACAGCACAAATGTTGTCTGCAGTGATGCTTGTTCATTGCTGTCTTTGGTGGGGCTCATTTTCCACTGAATCCCGGCCAGCTAAAATTTTTTTGCGCCAATCATACACCTGCGTCTTCGAAAGGGTTGCTTCCCCGAACTGCGCATGGAGCCTTCTCAAAATTTCAGAAGGTTTAGTGCCTTCTTTCACCAGAATCTTAATAATAATGCGTTGCTCAACAGATGTGTGTACCTTTTGCTTGCTCATGGCGTACTGAAGCAAGCGGCTGCTCTTCAGAGTGTGACACATCAAGATCCCTACTCCAGACACCCCCACCAACTTCCCCTCCAAACCGCAACCTTTGCAGTTTCCTACCAGAGCCTCCAGATACAAATTCCAGTTTATATTTGACCCACTCTCGTAGCTCAAAAAATATAGAAAATAGAAATTTCAGCCATCACCCCCCTTAAATTATTTTAAGTGTAAATATGTGAGATTAATTGTAAGTTTTTATTTTTTTCAGCCACAGCTTCGCTACTACCATATTTAACAATCCACATGCAAAGCATAGGGCTTACAGTTGATGAGATCTCAATGGTGTACTTAGCATTGCCTCTGACAACCTTCCTAAGTCCTCCAATCACTGGTAAATTTAACAATTCATTACAAATAATAAATCTGATATTATCAGGAATGCTTTCATATTAGTATTGTGTTTTGTGAGTGATATAAATTTCAATTCAGCCTGCCTGTTTTTCATGAACGAATATAAAAATTTAATTAAATAAAAATAAAACTTAGTTTGATTTGATTTTCATATTTATTTAAGATATAATTCAGTGACAGCTGTTTCGGTACACTGTACCTTCTTCAGACATGTTAACAAATTATGAATTGTGTTCCAACTGATCTAAGCAACAATACAACAATATTTATTTAAATTTTTTAATTTAACAAAGGGGATTCATTCAAATCAAGTTGAGAATTTAACAGTTTATTACTACTTTTTGAACTTAACAAAATTACAGAAGAATATGGATTGAAGATATCTACAGAAAAAACAAAAATTATGACATTTCAAGGTGTAGATCCTGCCAGAAGTAAAATTGTACTGGGCAATAACATTTTGGAGCAGGAGAATAATTTTAACATATGAAGGAAGCAATATCTCATATGAAGAAGAAAATGATGTAAATGCAAAAAATCTAAATTTTTAACAATTTTTAAGGTTAATAAATTCTATATTCAAGCCACAGTTAGTCCAAAAACATTCAAGACTGAAAGTGTATAAAACACTGGCTCTTCCAACTCTTTTGTATGGTAGCGAAGCATGGACATTGAAACAGAAGGATATACAGAGACTTAGATTCTGCTGAAATGAGATACCTTCGGAGGACTGCAGGATACACACTACTAGATCACAAAAAAAAATGAAGACATCTTAGAAGAATTACACATGGAACCTTTAGAAAACAAAATTTCTGATTATAAGTCAAGATGGATGCAATATGTTCATCGAATGGAAGATCACAGGATATCCAAACTAATGTTAAGATATTAACCTGCAGGAAGAAGAAGACCACGACGTCCACTCAAAATACTTCTGGAAGGAGTTTTCTCTTGAGGACGAAACAGGTCATAAATTGACCTAAATTCGTGAATGTACTATGATGATGATGACGACTTTTCAATTTATTAATTTCTACAGCCTCCAAAAGGTCCAACTTCTTACCCTTATCACAAACATGTAAAATTTCAAAATTTGGATCGAAACAATGATTAAATTGGAATAGGTGGTTAGCATATTTTGAATATTCTAAATTTCTGTTATATGCTCTCATGTGTTCCTTTATCCGAGAGATAAAAGGTGTACCAGTTTGTCCTATATAGACATTGTCACATGTGCCACACTTCAATTTATATACACCTGATAATTTCTTTTTTTATTTTGGTTTTATTGTTTTTTATTATATTTTGTAAAGTTTTATTAGTTTTAAATGCCACATTAATGTTCAACTTTTTAAAGTGTTTAGATATTTTATTTGAAAATGAATATGGATTTTCATCAAGTAAACACCAACTCAATTGATTATATAAAAGTTTAAAATTAATATTACAATTTTCAGGTTATTTAATTGATAAACTCGGACAATACAAACCAGTTGTCATTCTGTCACTTACTCTCAGTGCTGTGTTCCATCACTCATTACTTCTGATTCCACAAATGGAAATGCCTGGAGACACACCAGCGGCTTATGTTTTTAAACATCCCGAAACAGGCAGAGTTGAGGTAACATTTCTATTATACAAATATTTTTTTACACGCTTTATATTAGCTTGACCTGTATCTATCTATGTAACTGAATCTTTTAACGTGATTTTCACCCACTTAAAATCATTGGATCAACTTGAAACTTTGTATACTTGTAAAAGACCCGTGACAATATAATAATTTCATATTTTGTTTCTAAAATCATGGCCAGAATCATCAGAAAATAAAAAAAAAGTGCCTTTGTATCTATGTAATGGAATTTTTGAACACGATTTTTCACCCACTTAGAAACATAGGATAGACTTGAAACTTTGTATACTTGTAAAGGACTCGTGACAATACAATAATTTCATATTTATTTTCTAAAATCCTGGCCAGAATCATCAGAAAGTCAAAAAAAATGAAAACTGGTATAATAGGTTGCGGACTTGTCGACTTTTTAGTCAATCGTTGTGAGAGCTCAGTTGGTAGAGCAGTGAACTCTAGTGGGTATATAATTTCAGTAATCCATAGGTCGCTGGTTCAAATCCGGCTGGGAGGTTTTTTTTTAGAAGAGTTTTACTTTTAGCTCATACTACAATAGTATCGAATTTAAAGATATTTACATTTTTATCTTATTCTGTAAAATATTAAAACCAAAAAATAAAAAATAAATAATAGTTTTAAAAAACTAAAACAACACGCTTTATTAGAAAACCGAACTAAAAAAATGAAAAATAATTTTAATTTCCAACACGCTTGGGATAAATAATTTTCCATCAAAAGCGTGGGGTGCCTTTTTATGATTTTTACATTTTCTTCTTAGAGACTTTACTTTTACCAATATCTGTTTATTATGAAATATATTAATTTATAAAGAGCACCCCATGCTTTTAATGGTAAAATTATTTATCCCAAGCGTGTTGGAAATTAAAATTATTTTTCATTTTTTTTAGTTCGGTTTTCTAATAAAGCGTGTTGTTTTAGTTTTTTAAAACTATTATTTATTAATACGATTATCTTGTAGAAGATTTCCGGGCTGTTGGCCGTGGTCTTGAGGCTTGTAGTTCCCCAACATTTTGCCAGAGACTGCGTCTGGCATCCTCAAGGATTGTCTTGAGACTGGCAATTTTGTCGACTACCTGCCCTATTTTTACATTTATCCGCAACGTGTTCTTTACGTGGTTCGTTACTTCGTAAATTGTATCTGCCTTCTGGTTGGTTAGCATTAGGGTCTTCCATTGCACCAATGAGGTTGCTGTCTGATGTTCTAGTATATTGTTCTCGTAGGGGTTTACATCTGCCTTTTTTTAAGACTGGTATCCATGCTTTGTTGATTTTCATGAAAGATACAGCCATCTTAAACAAGTGGAAAAATCGGCAGTAGCAGAACACTCTCTACTTGAAGGCCATATAGTACAATACAACAACACAGATATATTATCTAACTGCACACACTATTTTACCTGTCTGCAACGAGAAGCCATTGAAATATTCAAACATCAAAATAGTTACAATAGAAAGGAAGAATCATTAAAAGTCAACAAAGCATGGATACCAGTATTAAAAAAAGCCAGATGTAAACTCTTACAAGAACAATCTACTAGAACATCAGACAGCAACCTCATTGGTGCAATGGAAGACCCTAATGCTAACCAACCAGAAGGCAGATACAATTTATGAAGTAATGGACCACGCAGAGAACACATCGCAGATAAATGTATAAATAGGGCAGGTAGTCGACAAAATTGCTAGTCTCAAGACAACCCTTGAGGATGCCGGATGCAGTCTCTGGCAAAACGTCGGGGAACTACAAGTCTCAAGACCACGGCCAACAGTCCGGAAATCTTCTACAAGATCATCATAATAACTCTGGCCGTGAAAGCCCAAGTTAATATATTTTTTAATAGTATTCTGCCCTAGGGCAGGTCCTTCACTGCAATCATAGCATTTTTTGCTATGCTTTGCAGCTTTACTAGGGAATTATAGGTGTGGTAGCTTCCTGTTGCTTTCCACACTTGTGAAATGATTTTTTGTATTGTATTGTAAGCCCATGTTTTCCTTTTACAAAGATTTAGGCGCTCTCCCCCTACAGGGAAGAATTTGAACCATACTAATTTAGTTACACTTGTTTTCATATAGATGTCATTTTGAGTGGTCCGTGGTCAGTGTTCCGCCACATACTGACATCTAGGAAACTAAGGTAGTACTATGACGGAAAATTCAGTAAATTTTGCTTAGAGGCCTTTTCATTCAGGCTTAAGGATTTTTTACGAGCCTGAAAATCTTCAGACTTGGGACCCACGGCTTAAAGTCCCTCCCGGAGGACTTGCTCCTTGGATTTTTCTGTCCTAAAAAATCCATCGACCCCGGCCGGGTTTGAACCCGCGACCCTCGGGACCAGACAAGGAGCATAATCACTAGTCCACCGCGGCCGATTCGTGAAATGATAACGATGATAATAACCGATTATTTTTGGGGACCGTTGGGCCCTAGGCTTCCTGACATTTGTCTTACAGGTGAGGAAATACCTGAAAAACCTCACCCAGGAGCCTGTCCCAACCAGGAATCGAACCTGGGCCCACTGCGTGACAAGGCAATGTGCTACCTCGAGACCACAGCGGTGGACTTATACAAATATAGTGCAACCTTTTTATAAATAAGTTGGATAAAATGTTTTTATACCTCACCTCATAAAGTTACCGGTTTCAAAGGCCATTTTGCTTTCATCTTCAGTCAATCTACAATAAAACTCCACCTAGTTCACTCGGACTAACTACATAGAGCAACAAAAGAGAAACTTTTTTTTGTCTCAGAAAGAAAAATATGTGATTCTGATAGTATTTTTTCTCCTGAATTCAAATATGATATCGATTTTTCTCCATCACGCAAGGTTTCCAAGAGACAGGAATTTATCATTTCAAACACTTTAATATTTTCTACATTCGTAACTACACAATATTCGAACATTCGGACTCACCTAGAAAGTAAGAAATGACGATTTTCTGCTATATTTCGCCTGTGGAGCATCCCTCTTGATGGTTAAACAATAATCGGCCAGCATATTAGGATTCCATTTGCCTTGATATATCTTGTCCATAGCTGAAATCTTCTGAGCTAGCTCATTTGGTTTTATTTTACAATGGACAAATGGACGAAAAAACAATTATTAAAAATTAATTATTTAAATCCATTAATTGAAATTGAAATAAAAAAAATCTGTTGGTGATGGAGAAATTCCGAATGCATATTTGAAAACACAAAAAAGACTGCATTAAGTACAACTATTGGTACTCATGAGACCAAAATCATGTTGACCAGTGTTATCTATCAGTTGCATGACCCAATGTTGATCCTTGGCCTCTCCTTTGTTAGGACTTACTAGACCAAGTTAATTGTATTATGATTATTTACCCATAGATGTCATGAATGGCATACAGTCAACATACTAACCCAATGTGACATCTAGTAGACGACTAAGATATTACTAGGATGATGAGGTCAGTAAATTTTGCTTGGAGATTTAAGGATCTTTTACGAGCCTGAAAAATCTTCAGACTCGGGACCCACAGCATAAAGTACTTCCCAGAGGACTTTCTCTTTTGATTTTTCCATCCTAAAAAAATCCATCAACCCAGCTGGGTTTGAACCCGCTACTCTTGTGACCAGAGGCAAGGAGCATAACCACAAGTCCACCCCAGCAGACTACACTCGTCACTTCTTACTTTCTAGGTGAGTCTGAATGTTCGAATATTGTGTAGTTACAAATATAGAAAATATTAAAGTGTTTGAAATTATAAATTCCTGTCTCTCGGAAACCTTGCATGATGAGAAAAACTGATATCATATGTGAATTCAGGAGAAAAAATACTATCAGAATCACATATTTTTCTTTCTGAGACAAAAAAAAAGTTTATTTTTTGTTGCTCAATGCTATCTTTCAGTCACTTGTCCACTGCTGTGGTCTTAAGGTAGCATGCTGCCTTGTCATGCAGCGGGCCTGGGTTCGATTCCCAGTTGGGGCCGGCTCCTGGGTGAGTTTTTTTTTTGGGGTTTTCTTCACCTGTAAGACAAATGTCAGGAAGCTTAGGGCCCAATGGTCCCCGAAAATTATCCGCTATCATGATCATCCTTATCATTATCATTAACTTTCACCGGTGTGGAAAGCAACGGGAAGCTACCACACCTACAATTCCCTAGTAAAGCTGCAAAACACAGCATGAAAATGCTATGATTGCAGTGAAAGACCTGCCCTTAGGCAGAATTACTAGATAGATAGATGATTAAATTATTATGATGATCTTGAAGAAAATTTTCGGGCTGTAGGCCGTGGTCTCGAGGCTTGAATTTCTACGACGTTTCGCCAGAGACTGTGTCTGGCATCCTCAATACAACCCTCGCAGTCTGTGGCGAAACGTCAGGGAACTTCAAGCCTCGAGACCACAGCCTACAGCCTAAAAATCTTCTTCAAGATCGTCATAGCAACTCCGGCCGTGAAAGCCTAAGTCAATAGATTAAATTATTGTTTTTTAGGTTTGGTGGAGTCCTTGTCCTAGCAGGGAATGTCCAGAAGAGGAGGAACTGGACATGGTATTAGCTGATTGTATGGATAATTGTATACTGGAAAAAAATAAACTAACAGCAGTTGCACCAACAGCACAGGTCACCACTACCACACCATCACCAGTAACCCTGCCTCACATAGATGTTGGAAGTACCATCATAGTAGGAAACCTAGTCTGTTCTCTGCTACATAATGCAACTCCGACAGTCAAACCAAAAGATCTCCATTTCTTACTAGAATTTGAGAAAGACAAAAATAAAAGGTAATACTCTCTCCATGACATGTATATACTTAAACATGAGTGCATACATGCACACATATCAGTAGAACAAAATTAATGATTTTTAAATTACTGGTTGTTACAGAAAGCATCCTAGAAAGAAGAAAGGGCATCCTGCCACTGGGTTAGAAATTCCTCGCAAAGAAAGAAAGAAACCAGAAGTTATAGCAGGGTTCTTCTTGCTGGACATGCATCCTGATTTGGCCGAAGCTCCTGAACATCTTGGTATTGAAGTCGAATCAGATGACAATCAAACATTGGAATTTTTAAACAGGTATTTTTAATAGTGAATTCTGAAGAATTTAGAAAATTATCACATATTAAATATTTGTAATCAACTGATTTAATTTTTATATTAACACATTCAGTACAGTAAACCAGTTAAGGCATTTAAAGAGACTATCATGTATCATTCTTTATAAAGGAACACATGAGAGCATATAACAGAAATTTAGAAAATTCAAAATATGCTAACCACCTATTCCAATTTAATCATTGTTTCGATCCAAATTTTGAAATTTTACATGTTTGTGATAAGGGTAAGAAGTTAGATCTTTTGGAGGCTGTAGAAATTAATAAATTTAAAAGTAGTAAAAAACTGTTAAATTCTCAACTTGATTTGAACGAATCCCCTTTGTTAAATTAAAAAATTTAAATAAATATTGTTGTATTGTTGCTTAGATCAGTTGGAACACAATTCATAATTTGTTAACATGTCTGAAGAAGGTACAGTGTACCGAAACAGCTGTCACTGAATTATATAATAAATATGAAAATCAAATAAAACTACGTTTATATTTTTATTTAATTAATAAATATGGATTTTCATCAAGTAAACACCAACTCAATTGATTAAAGAAATTTTTCACCAATTTCTTCCTCTATATAGTTTTTTTCCATTTACAGTTGAACCAAGATATTTATGATGATCTCGATGAAGATTTTCGGGCTGTAGGCCATGGTCGTAAGGCTTGTAGTTCCCATATGTTTTGCCAGAGACTGCATCTGGCATCCTCAAGGGCCTACAGCCCGAAAATCTTCATCAAGATCATCATAGCAACTCCGGCCGTGAAAGTCTACGTGAATACACAAGATATTTATGATTTTATTTCTTCTATATTTGTATCATTGATGTTCAGATTATTTATTTTTTCATTTCTTGTTGTACATTTTAAGTATTTTTGTTTTGGAATTATTTATTCATCATCATCATCATCATAGTACATTCACGAATTTAGGCCATTTGTTGACCTGTTTCGGCCTCAAGAGAAACACCATCCAAAAGTCTTATGAGTGGACGTCCTGGTCTTCTTCTTCCTGCAGGTTGATATCTTAACATTTGTTTGTGTATTCTGTGATCTTCCATGTTGCATCCATCTTGACTTATAATCAGAAATTTTGTTTTCTAAAGATTCCATGTGTAATTCTTCTAAGATGTCTTCATTTTTTTTTGTGATCTAGTAGTGTGTATCCTGCAGTCCTCCGAAGATATAACATTTCAGCAGATCTAAGTCTCTGTATATCCTTCTGTTTCAACGTCCATACTTCGCTACCATACAAAAGAGTTGGAAGAGCCAGTGTTTTATACACTTTCAGTCTTGAATGCTTTTGGACTAACTGTGGCTTGAAGATAGAATTTATTAACCCTAAAATTCTTAAAAATTTAGATATTTTTGCATTTATATCCTTTTCTGTAGTTACTGCAATATCAATGTTTCTATTCTTAAATATACTGTCTAGTTCCTCTTCTTTTTCATGGATGCTTCGGACATTCCAGGTTGCATATCTTACAATATCATTGTGCCGTTTTCTTTTAACCATATTTCTTTGCTGTGGGTCGTCATATTTCAATTCCTTCTGGATTTTTTCGTGTTGAGACTTGAAAGTAGTTTTGAAGTTCCTTAGGACAGGTTACTGGCCCGACGCTAAGTAGTCCAGTGGTAGGGCTGCTACCTTTTAGTCTCTGGACAGACATTAGGATACTGCATTTACTCAGTACCCGATGGAACGGTTATACCGCCGTGACTCGGTCCTCAGAGCCTCGTTTGTGAAAATGGGTTGTACCACGAGAAGGTGAGGATGAGAATTGGGTAGGAGAGGTTATACACACGTCACTACCCCTTACAACCCAATTATTTATTATTAATCCATATTCAACTGATTTTTCTTTCAGCAACTGGAAAGTTTCTATTAGTATTTTTATGCACTTTGCTGTTATCATTGTTTAGATTTGGTACTTGTATTACCTCTTAGGTCTAAATGTAATGAAACTAATAGATCATAAAATACTAGATTTATCTGTATTGGTGGAATAAAATTTTAGGTTCAGTGAGAGGTTGTTACTTGGTGCTGGAGTGAATGTGACTATACTGGAAGAAGAAGACTTGAGGTGCGGCGGCTTTGTACTTGCAACAAATCTAACCATCTCCACACTTAATGAACTGGCTGAGGATTGTGTTCTGCAGAAATGTAGCTTCAGGTAGGCCAATGATCATCTAATATATAAAAATCAATGTTTGTTTGTTTGTTCGTACTTAATGCATGGCCATACCGTTGATCCAATTGTGATGGGGCTTTTTGCAAAATGTTCAGGAGATTCCCGGGATGAACATAGGCTATAAGAGAGTTGTGATACTCAACTCCTACACCCTTAAAATCGCCCTTTGTAGTGGAAAACGTGAAAAAAGTAGCTCTTTGGACGATTATATGGCTTATGCTGCCTAAACCATAACAAATACACAAAATTAATGTATACAGAATTGAATATCTCAAAAAGCTCTACACAAAAAAGTCCGCGACAGCATATGTTTATCTCTTACGGATAACTCACAATAACCTTTTTGTCTTTCATTGATGCCAAGAAGATCGAGACAAGTATGTAAATTCCTGTGCAAGCATACCAGCACATGGCGGGTATTCTTTTATGGATAACTCACAATAACAAATTTAGTCTTTTAGCTCATTTATGCCAAGAACATCGAGATAAGTAGATTCCCAGGCAACACCGGGTAATCAGCACGGGGAATCTAAAAAATATCCACCCATAGTAATTCTGCCCGAAGGCAGGTTCTTCACTACAATCATAGCATTTTCATGCTATGCTTGCAGATTTACTAGGGAATTGTAGGTGTGGTAGCTTCCCGTTGCTTTCCACACGAATGAAGGATGATGATGATAATGATAAGGATGATGATGATGGCCATATGATTTCAGGGACCGTTTGGGCCTTAAAGTTTTCTTACATTTGTCTTACAGGTGAGGGAAAACCCAGATAAAAACCTCACCCAGAAAAACTGCCCCGACCGGGGATCGAACCCGGGCCTGCTGCGTGACAAAGTAGCACGCTACCTCAAGACCACAGTGGTGGACCTAATATATATATATATATATATAAATTTATAATTAATTTTTCCTTTTACTTATTTAACTAAACATATAAGCACATTAATTTTCATTTATTTAGGCGTAGCAGCGCACGCCGGGTATTAGCTAGGAGTACTCCTATAAAACTTACAAATATTTAACACAAATATAAAATATCCATGGTATCTTTAGCTTGTCGTGGTGGAGTGGCTTGCATGTTTAAATGATCCCGAGAGCTATGCTGGCAGTAGCATTGCTGCCGATAGGGTTACCCATGCCGGACTGGTCGAAGGTGATAAGCCAGACGAAAAAAGTACCTTGGTCGAAAGAGTTACAATCTTTCACCGTAAAAATACAACCATCAAGAAGTGTGGACATGGGTTCAACTGGGGTAAAATTTCCCGGAGGTCAAATAGTCCCCCATTCAGTTCTCCGGGTGGGGACTACTTCAGGGAACCTATGCCAAAGGCTCAATACAGGGAATGATTGGAGCATTAGCTCAGGATAGGGATGTATGGAGAGCTTATGTCTGCGCGGCCATGAACCTACAGGTTTGATAGTGCCAGTGAGTAAGTAAGTAATATAAAATATCAAATGAGACAGCAGTAATATGTACTAGGGCATTCAAGAGGTAATGTCAACCCTAGTTGTGACCATTGTAATCTTGTAATATGTTGTTGAGCAGTCTTCGTTGCATAAATCTGTAAAATATCAAATGAGACAGCAGTAATATGTACTAGGGCATTCAAGAGGTAATGTCAACCCTAGTTGTGACCATTGTAATCTTGTAATATGTTGTTGAGCAGTCTTCGTTGCATAAATCTGTAAAATATCAAATGAGACAGCAGTAATATGTACTAGGGCATTCAAGAGGTAATGTCAACCCTAGTTGTGACCATTGTAATCTTGTAATATGTTGTTGAGCAGTCTTCGTTGCATAAATCTGTAAAATATCAAATGAGACAGCAGTAATATGTACTAGGGCATTCAAGAGGTAATGTCAACCCTAGTTGTGACCATTGTAATCTTGTAATATGTTGTTGAGCAGTCTTCGTTGCATAAATCTGTAAAATATCAAATGAGACAGCAGTAATATGTACTAGGGCATTCAAGAGGTAATGTCAACCCTAGTTGTGACCATTGTAATCTTGTAATATGTTGTTGAGCAGTCTTCGTTGCATAAATCTGTAAAATATCAAATGAGACAGCAGTAATATGTACTAGGGCATTCAAGAGGTAATGTCAACCCTAGTTGTGACCATTGTAATCTTGTAATATGTTGTTGAGCAGTCTTCGTTGCATAAATCTGTAAAATATCAAATGAGACAGCAGTAATATGTACTAGGGCATTCAAGAGGTAATGTCAACCCTAGTTGTGACCATTGTAATCTTGTAATATGTTGTTGAGCAGTCTTCGTTGCATAAATCTGTAAAATATCAAATGAGACAGCAGTAATATGTACTAGGGCATTCAAGAGGTAATGTCAACCCTAGTTGTGACCATTGTAATCTTGTAATATGTTGTTGAGCAGTCTTCGTTGCATAAATCTGTAAAATATCAAATGAAGCAGTAATATGTACTAGGGCATTCAAGAGGTAATGTCAACCCTAGTTGTGACCATTGTAATCTTGTAATATGTTGTTGAGCAGTCTTCGTTGCATAAATCTGTAAAATATCAAATGAGACAGCAGTAATATGTACTAGGGCATTCAAGAGGTAATGTCAACCCTAGTTGTGACCATTGTAATCTTGTAATATGTTGTTGAGCAGTCTTCGTTGCATAAATCTGTAAAATATCAAATGAGACAGCAGTAATATGTACTAGGGCATTCAAGAGGTAATGTCAACCCTAGTTGTGACCATTGTAATCTTGTAATATGTTGTTGAGCAGTCTTCGTTGCATAAATCTGTAAAATATCAAATGAGACAGCAGTAATATGTACTAGGGCATTCAAGAGGTAATGTCAACCCTAGTTGTGACCATTGTAATCTTGTAATATGTTGTTGAGCAGTCTTCGTTGCATAAATCTGTAAAATATCAAATGAGACAGCAGTAATATGTACTAGGGCATTCAAGAGGTAATGTCAACCCTAGTTGTGACCATTGTAATCTTGTAATATGTTGTTGAGCAGTCTTCGTTGCATAAATCTGTAAATATCAAATGAGACAGCAGTAATATGTACTAGGGCATTCAAGAGGTAATGTCAACCCTAGTTGTGACCATTGTAATCTTGTAATATGTTGTTGAGCAGTCTTCGTTGCATAAATCTGTAAAATATCAAATGAGACAGCAGTAATATGTACTAGGGCATTCAAGAGGTAATGTCAACCCTAGTTGTGACCATTGTAATCTTGTAATATGTTGTTGAGCAGTCTTCGTTGCATAAATCTGTAAAATATCAAATGAGACAGCAGTAATATGTACTAGGGCATTCAAGAGGTAATGTCAACCCTAGTTGTGACCATTGTAATCTTGTAATATGTTGTTGAGCAGTCTTCGTTGCATAAATCTGTAATATTGAAAGTCTCAAAATAGCAATATTTTGTGAATACATTCACTGTTTCTCATATGTAGTAAGTAATACCACTCTAAAAAGATGTTTAGTATTGTATTGTATTGTAAGCCTATGTTTTCCCTTTACAGAGATTTAGGCGCTCTCCCCCTACAGGGAAGAATTTGAACCATACTAATTTAGTTACACTTGTTTTCGTATAGAAGATGTCATTTTGAGTGGAACGTGGTCAGCGTTCCGCCTCATACTGACATCTAGGAAACCAAGGTAGTACTAGGACGCGAAAATTCGGTAAATTTTGCTTAGAGGCCTTTTCATTCAGGCCTAAGGATTTTTTATGAGCCTGAAAATCTTCAGACTCGGGACCCACAGCTTAAAGTCCCTCCTGGAGGACTTGCTCCTTGGATTTTTCCGTCCTAAAAAACCCATTGACCCTGGCCGGGTTTGAACCTGCAACCCTCGGGACAAGAGGCAAGGAGCAGAGCCACTAGTCCACCGATGTTTAGTAGATTACTTATTTTTCATTATTCATTTCATACATCTCAATGATGGATAAATCATATTTGAAGAGAAAAATTATATGCTCAGACTGGGACTCACACCCAGGACCTTTGGCTTTCTAGGCCAATGCTCTACCGACTGAGTTATCTGAGCAAATTCCAATCCAAATGCAATTTTTCTCTTATATACGAGTACATGGTCAATTCCCATGCACCTGCTATGAAACCTTTTCTTTATCTTGCAAATGGTGGCTTCTTTATTAAGAAGACATTTACTTGGGAATTTTACAGTACATTATAAAGCCAGTACGGCTTCTTTCGATGTTTTTATTATTCATTTCATACATCTCAATGGTAGATAAATCATATTTGAAGAGAAAAATTATATGCTCAGACTGGGGCTCGAACCCAGGACCTTTGGCTTTCTTGGTCAATGCTTACCGACTGAGCTATCTGGGCGAGTTCCAATCTAAATACAAATTTTTCTCTTATATAACATGGTCAATTCCCGCGCACCAAATGCTATGAAACCTTTGTTTGTATCTTTGCAAATGGTGGCTTCTTTATTAAGAAGATATTTACTTGGGAATTTTACATTACATTATAAAGCCAGTACGGCTTCTTTCAATGTTTTTATTATTCATTTCATACATCCCATTTAACTAGACTTTTTAACCAAGTGATAGAAAGAGATCCTATTCCGGATGAGTGGAAGTTATCGTATATTAGTGCAATATACAAAAATTAAGGGAATAAAAGAGATCCAGCAAATTATAGAGGGATCAGTGTTATGGCAGCAATTAGTAGAATGTTAAGTACAATTATTAAAATTAGATTGGAGGAACTAATACAAAATAAAATATCAGAACAAACAGGTTTTTACAGCAGGTAAATCTTGCCTTGATAATATATTTGTCATTAGGCAGATTACAGAAAAGATGTTGGCTAAAGGAAAATAAGTTCATATGGCATTTATAGACCTGGAAAAGGCATATGACTCTGTACCCATCAACAAGCTTTGGGTGGCAATGGAGAAGTTTGGAATATCTAAATCTCTTATACATTTTATAAAAAAGAATGTATGATTGTAAAGCAAGTATTAAGGTTGGAAATAGAATATCCTCAGAATTTGATATAACAAAAGGATTAAGACAAGGATGCGGGAAGTCACCAACGTTGTTCAAGATATATTTAGAAGATGTATTAATGAAATGTAGGGGAATGGGAATCAACATTAATGACCATTTACTGCACAATTTATTATTCACTGATGACCAGATTATAATAGGACAAGATAAAGAAGATATAGAATATATGATTAGAAACTTGGTAGATGCATTTGAGGTAGGTGGACTGAAGATAAATTATATTAAAACAGAATATATGGTAACACTGAGCAACAAAAAATAAACTTTTTTTTTGTCTCAGAAAGAAAAATATGTTCTAATAGTATTTCTTCTCCTGAATTAAAATATGATATCGGTTTTTCTCCATCACGCAAGGTTTCCAAGAGACAGGTTTTTATAATTTCAAACACACACACCTTCTACCAAATGTACATAAAACCTGTACTTCAATATTGTGAAGAAATCCTAGTAACTACTAAAGTGGAAAAACTTAATAAATTGCAGAACCAAATCCTCCGTCTGATAACAGGAGCCGTTAAAACAACACCAATCACTGCCATGCAAATCTTAACAAATAACCCAAACATAGCATCTGAAATTGAGAAAACAGCAATCACACAGTATGAAAAATTTTTAAGGCTACCCCATAATAACTGGACCCAAAGAAAACCACAAGTATGTTTAAAATCTCAGCAAAGCTTCCTATGCATTGTACAAGAAAATCAAACAGAAATTGCAACTTCCACATTCAAAAGAAAATATGCAGATGAGAAACAACCCTCTAGAATTTTTGGAAATCGAATATAACCTTCATTTAACAGAAGACATCAAGAAATCTGAAACTCCTCCATATATTTTAAAACAAATGTCACTGGAAATAATAAATCTAAGATACCCAGCTCCTGAATGGATACATATTTTTACAGATGGTTCCAGCCTACCAAATGACGGTGGCACTGGTGCTGGTGCAGTATGTCCACTTTTTTCCTTTTATCGTAAACTAAACACAAATTCAACAGACTTTGATGGCGAAATTCTAGCAATTTTCTTAAGTTTACAAAATATTTTATATCACATCCAAAAATTTACAAAAGTTGTAATTCTATATGACTCCAAAGCAGCCATTCTTGCTATAACACGAGACACAACACCCAAAAGCATCAAAATTATCGAATGTCACCAAAATGATAAAACATTTATCCCGTCTACATAAAAAAGTTGTACTTCAATGGATTCCGGCCCATTGTGGAGTGACAGGCAATGAAATAGCCGATTTTCTAGCCAAGAAGGGTAGCAAAATTGTTTCAAACCCAACTTCTGCTCCAGTTTCCTTTCACTCTATCAAAAGAATTATCTCAAATAAATACATCAATAAACTTAGAGAAGAATACACACCACCAAAACATCTGGAAAGGAATGGGAAAATCTACAAGCTTATGACATTACTACATTACAAAGAAAATCTGCAGTAGTCAACATTCAGACTGCTAACGGGACATGACTGCTTGAATAAACACCTACACAGAATTGGCATAACAGATTCACCTAAATGCCCTTTTTGCAATTTAAATGAAGATATGGAAAGAAACCATCTCCTCCGTTGTCCAGCCTTTGTAGAAGAGACCAGCCTTTCTGCTAAATATTGGAGTGCAAGAGAGCGAATGATTTCATTATCAAGTGCTCGACATTAGATACCAACCAACCATAATTTCAAACACTTTAATATTTTCTACATTCGTAACTACACAATATTCAAACATTCAGACTCACCTAGAAAGTAAGAAATGACGATTTTCTGCTATATTTCGCCTGTGGAGCATCCCTCTTGATGGTCCAACAATAATTGGCCAGCATATTAGGATTCCATTTGCCTTGATATCTCTTTTCCATAGCTGAAATCTCCTGATGATAGTGTTCCCCATGCTCATCGCTCAATGGACAAATGGACGAAAAAGTTGATTAAAAAATAATTATTTAAATTCATTAATTGAAATTGAAATAAAAAAACTGTGGGTGATGGAGAAATTCTGAATACATATTTGAAAACATGATACTGCATTAAGTACAACTATTGGTACTGATGAGACAAAAATCATGTTGACCAGTGTAATTAGTACGGACTGAAATTTTTAATTATTAAACAAACCTCTTAATGTTACTTCCTATTGTATTTTAAAACATCTGATGATGAGCTTTTGATTGCAGGGAAGGTGGTCCTGAAGTTTGCCCTCCAGATTATAAGGAAAGTGATGATCGTACTTTCTGGCTCTACTTCTTTCTACGCTTCTTTGCAACAGTAATGTTATCAGGAGGGGTTGTGATGCTTGATCCTATAGCTCTTACTATGATACAAAAATATGGCGGTGAATTTGGGCGTGAAAGGCTTTTCTCTACAATTGGCATGGCGTTATTTTCACCTCTTGCAGGATTGCTTATGGATCAAAGCAGTCGTCAATTAAGTAAGTCATTCTTTTTTTTGTAAAATAAATATACTTCTTACTTCTTATGCTTAAACCTCAAATTGAAATATATACATATATATATATATATATATATATATATAAAAGTCCACTGCTGTGGTCTCAAGGTAGCGTGCTGCCTTGTCACTCAGCGGGCCTGGGTTCGATCCCCGGTCGGGGCAGTTTTTCTGGATGAGGTTTTTCCTCACCTGTAAGACAAATGTCAGGAAAACTTTAAGGCCCTAACGGTCCCCGAAATCATATGGCCATCATCCTTATCATCTTATCATTATCACCATCATCATCCTTCACCGGTGTGGAAAGCAACGGGAAGCTACCACACCTACAATTCCCTAATAAAGCTGCAAGCATAGCATGCAAATGCTATGATTGCAGTGAAGGACCTGCTTTTGGGCAGAATTACTATGGATGGATATATATATAAAGCAATTTACAAGATAGACAAATGCAGGACAGCAGTTGTGATCGTGGTGTTGCATTGAAAATGTCACAAAAGCAGTGAAGAAACTTAAGTATGCATAAAAATCAACAAATATGAGATGAGTCAAATACGACTCTAATTAATATAAAGCAATATTCATAAGTAATGCCACGAGTGATTTCCAAATTATCGATAAATTCACGACTCACGAAGTGAGTGTATCCAAAAGATATTTGAGAAGTTTAATATTAAATTAGCACCGAAAAATAACTACAGTTTAAATAAACTAATAAAAACCAACAAAAATGAAAAAAATTGATAAAAATAAAAAGTCAGGAATATATCAAATTGAATGCACAGATTGTGAAAAGATATATATAGGAAAAACAAAAAGAAACCTAAAAATTAGAACCAAAGAACATATAAGAAATATTAAAAATGGGGAAATAGAAAAATCTGCAGTTGCTGCTCATGTTTGGTCTGAAAAACATAATATAAATTCGGACGCTAAATTATTAAAACAGTTAGAAAATACAAAAGAGCTGACTATTTGGGAAAAAATCTATATTCAGAAGAACAGAAACAGAGTTATGAATTTTGAAATACCAATGTAATGTGACCTTGTTTGGAGGTTCTTTGGCCAACCACAGGATGGAGCTGACATCGAAATCCAGGGTGTGCAACATAAATAATCAGTCTGTACAAGCTGACGATAAAACAGAATTGTTTTGAAACATGTCTAAGAACAAATCAATATTAACTTTGAGGTAAGATGATCAGACTGAAAATAATTTAATTAAAATAACCTCAAAATATCACTTCCTAAAATTAAATATTAAATGCAAAATTCAAAATTGATATTTTTTTAATTAGTTGGATAGAACCATGAAAATATGTTTTTCTTTTGAACTTTTTTAGGAATAAATCACTATGAGATTTAATTTATGATTAACTTAAAAATCATATCCAGTCTTCTAAGTAGATCACGATTTCGAAGCCTTCGCGGCTTCATCTTTAAATAAAAACTTAAATTATATTATTGAATAATTAATTAATATAAATATTCACTTATTTATGTGATTATAGTAAATATATTTATTATTAGTACGTATTTAATTGTATGACTTCATATATATTACTTTCTTGTTGACTCATGTTATGTCGATCAGAAGAACTAACGGGCTTCCAATATAAACTCGGACCGGCCTCACGGGATTTCACCCGTCAGGCAGCGCTCTCTTCTCGTCCGCATTTCACTCTGCCAGCCGCTCGTCCTTGAACTAGTCAGTTTACTATCGTTCGACAAGGTGAGACGTCAGCTGACATTAGAGCAGCGCATTTATGTGTGTAAATGTTATTATAAATACGAATCAGCTCGTCGCGTTCGCGAGGAATTTATTCGGAACGTCCCTGGACAATTGCCTCCTTCCAGATCGACAATCCACGATCTTGTGACTAAATTTGAGACCACTGGTTCAGTACAAAATAAGAAACACACGCGAAGGCATACGGTTCTCATTGAAGAAAAATTAGACGAAATTGGCGAAAATTTGTGGAGTAGCCTGAAAGACAAAGTGTACAAAACAAATCCGCACACATTGGAAGAACTGAAGAACAACATAAGAAATGAAATCAGAAACTTGACAGTGCCCGAACTACAGCGTGTCAATCTAAATGTGTTTACTCGGTATAATGCCTGTTTAACTGCGGGAGGACAACATTTCCAGCATTTTCTATAAGGTAAGAAACAGTTCAAGGACGGGTGGCAGGCAGGGTGAATTGCGGGAGGAAGAGACAGCACTGCATGCCGGGTGAAACTCCGTGAGGACAGTCCGGTTTTATATTGGAAGCCTGGTGCTTCTTCCCTCTATTGGTGGATCAATAAACCTCCAGATCCAATCAAAATTTGCAGGAATTTCAAAGTTCATAAGACTTAGAAAACTGGATATGAGGTAAGGTATGAAGCATTTTAATTTAACCATGTTTTTCTTTATTCAATGCCACCAGATTGTCATTATGACATTTCTGATATTCTCTCCTGGCATCGGCTTTGGGGTGCCTTGAAGGCAGAGTTATGCTGTCCCGATGATGTATGATAGGTGATGATAATGATAAAGATGCACTGGGAGAGGACTTAGGGTCATATCTATGAACGCATTAGACCGTAAAAGTCATTCTCTGCTGAGAAACTTGCATCCAAAGACGTTTTTGCATTCTCAAAAATCTGTTCATGCGATAATAATTGTCAAAATTCTTAAGCTACCTGGTGAGGTGACTTTGCAGAGAACAAATCGTGAGCAACCCAATGGGAACCGATGTAGTTTGAAACCTTGCCGCGTACCTTGCTGCTTTATCCAAGATGTCAGACCTTGAAGACTTCGATCATGTTTTCGGTATCGCGGAGAAGAGGAATTCGATAGAGTCTACCAAAGAATTCAACTGGAAGAACAGGAGAATTGGCGAAATATTTCACGATGCAGACATCGTCGTATACGGTATTATTTGTGGGATGCAAGCGTAATTGCGTTCCTCTAGCAGACAAAAATAACGGAAGTGGTTTTACCCTGACAATTCTGGGTAATTTCTTGCCAATATTGCGAAAACGACAACTTTCATGCATGACCAGTTAGTGGGTCGCTAATTCAATCTTTGCACTTGCTCATGGCGAGTCAGCTCACCAGTGATTGGAAGTAATTTGAGTAGAGACTAATGTATTTGCATGCGACCCATGTAAATTTCATGTATATAAACAATGTTTTATATGATAATAACAATAATACTTATGATAATAATAATAATACTACTACTACTACTACTAATAATAATAATAAAATAATCCGATCCGATTGAGGGTCTTTCCACTTTTCAGCGGTTGCCCTTTTACCAGCCGGCTGCTGGCCCTTCACATCCACATGTGTCAATCATAGAGGTAGATGATCAACAGCCAGTGTAGGGGTGACATGTGGTTAGCATGTCGAGTCCCCCAGCCGTTATAGCTGGTTCCTCAACCTGGAGCCGCTACTTATTGTAGCTACCAAATTGCCTCACGATGCTGGGTGGGCACCGGTCCCATACTGGCCGATAATAAAATAATAATAATATAATAATATAAATATGATACATTATACGGGAAACACCAATTAATATATATATCTTACACTGGGTAATGATGAAGTCGAGGTTAGAGCAAATATAAATTTAGATTTCTTTTAAAAGATGCCAATGTCCGGCAGCCCCTTATTTCTTGTGGTAGGGAATTCCAGTTGCGAGAAGTGGAGATGGTATATGACATGGAGTGATGTGATGTCCTATGTTGCAGTATATTAAGCAAGAGACTAAAATATGATAATGATGTTCAGGGACCATTTGAGTCTTAAAGTTTCCTGACATTTGTTTGACAAGTGAGGAAAAATACTGAATAAAACTTCACCCAGGAAACTTGTCCTGAGTGAGGATCAAACTTACGCCTGCCTGCCTAACAAGGCAGTGGTGGACTTCAAAAGAGATGGATACAGCAGCTATGATACTTGGAGCCAGAATCAAAATAAGGTTTAATTGTTGTAGGAAGAAGAAGAAGAAGAAGAAATTATAATATTTTTTAAATGTATCTCTGCCAATTTACATAGTTTTGACGTAAACTGTGCTTGTTGTTACAGATTACACTGATTATTCAGCAGCATTTTACACTTACGACATACTGGTTGCGATATCAGCTGTCACCATTCTTCTGATGCCCATTGGAGTGCATTTGCCAGAAGAGAATATCATTAGAGATATCTTGCGTATAGTTCGCATGCCGCATGTTCTTCTCTTCATATTCTTCTTATTTATACTTGGAAATTTCTGGGGTTTCATTGAATCCTTCCTGTTTCTGTATCTCAAAGAGCTGGGGGCATCAAATTATCTTCTGGGTAAGTACATACCATGACTTTAATCATTTCTTACAGCTTAGGTAATTTAATAAAAACCAACAAAAATGAAAAGATTGAAGACTGCAAACTAATCGGGAATTTATCATAAGTAATGCCACAAGTGATTTCCAAATTATCGATAAATTCACGAAGTTAGGAGTGAATTTATCTAGAGAATTTGGGAATCAAGAGTGGCATTTGCTAGGACTATTTAACGAATAAAATTAAACTGTTTACTCACATATCATTGTTTAACTATAGTTATTTTAAAATATTTATATATTTGATGTAAACGGCAATGTTTGAAAACAAATGAGAAACGATAGGTACGCTTCATCTGCTTCTTTTGTTTATCACTGCAACCAGAAATTTTGAGGAATTGGCTGAATTCAAATACCTAGGAACAATAATCACAAATAGGAATGAGATGCACAAAGAAATTAAACATAGGCTCAATTCTGGAAATGCGTGCTATTATGCATTGCAGAGACTTTTGATGTCCCAACTCCTTTCAAAAAACGTTAAGCTGAAAATATATAAAACTATTATTCTACCAGTTATATTATATGGGTGCGAAACATGGACTCTTACTTTAAGGGAGGAAAGGAGATTACGAGTATTTGAGAATAAAGTTCTTAGGAAAATTTTTGGACCAAAGAGAGATGAAGAGACAGGTGAATGGAGAAGACTTCATAACAATGAACTACATGGTCTTTATAGGAAGCCAGATATAATAAGAACAGTTAAGTCCTGTAGACTGCGATGGGCAGGACATGTTGCGCGTATGGGGAATGAAAGACATGCATGGAAACTTCTTGTAGGAAAGCCAGAAGGAAAACGCCCAGTTGGTAGACCAAGAATGAGGTGGGAGAACAACATTAACTATGATTTGAGGGAAGTAGATTATACAGGAAATGATTGGAAAGCATTAGCTCAGGATAGGGATGTATGGAGAGCTTATGTCCGCGCGGCCATGAACCTACGGGTTCGATAGTGCCAGTGAGTAAGTAAGTAAGTAAGTAAGTAACCAGATCATACTATTTATTGCCAAAGGAACGCAATATTAAAAAGGAGCTTTCTTTAATATGGTAAATTTAACATTGATAAATATTTCGTGAAACACGACTCTGATTGGTTGTAAAACAGAAATCATTGAAACATGATTGGTCATTGACTCCCATTTGGGGCATGAGTTAAATAGTCAAATTAATTGTAAAGATTGTGAAAAGATATACATAGGAAAAACAAAAAGGAATCTAAATACAAGATTAAAGGAACACCTCAGAAATGTTAAAAATGGAGAAACCGAAAAATCTGCAATAGCTGCACATACCTGGACAGAAAAGCATAGAATAGAAACCAAAACAAAATTACTTAAACAATTGGAAAAAGCGAAGGAACTCACAATTTGGGAAAAAATTTACATATGCAAGAATGAAAATACAACTATTAATTTTGAAATACCTGGTTATAAGGAGAGGGGATTGATTTGGAAGTTCGTCGGTCAGCCATCAGATGGCACGGAGGTCAGTCTGCAGGATAGAAGGCCGTTGGACGTCAGTTGTGAATGCAAAACAACATCGAGATTGTCACAAATGATGTGACGAAATCCTGGGTTTGCTAGGAGTTATTAAGTATGAGGTGAGTGAAAGAAAAAATAAACAATATTAAAAAACCTCATAGTGTTATTTCCTATCTACATAACTTAATCTTGTACTATACTTATATTTTAGGCATCACTGTGAGTATTGGATCGCTAAGCAGTATTCCTTTTCTGTATGGTGCTGAGAAAATACTCAAGAAGTTTGGACACGTTAATATTATCATCATTGCTTTCTTTTCACATGCTGGTCGTCTAATGGGATATTCATTTATAGAGTAAGTTATTCTTCAGTGAGAAATGTTAAATCAATAATAAAAACATCATTAGAAGCCTTACTAGCTTTATAAAGTAATGTTAAATTCCCAATAAATGTCTTCTTAACTAAGAAGCCGCCATTTGCAAAGATAGAAGCAATAGTTTCAAAAGCATTTGGCGTTAGGGAATTACAACGTATATAAGAGAAAAATTTGCATCTAGATCGTAACTCGCCTTGGTAGCTCAGTTGGTAGAGCACTTGGCCCGGAAAGCCAAGGGTCCCGGGTTCGAGTCTCGGTCTAGGTGAAAATTTTTCTCTTCAAATATAATTTATCTTTCATTGAGAAATGTTAAATTAATAATAAAAACATCATTAGAAGCCTTACTAGCTTTATAAAGTAATGTTAAATTCCCAATAAATGTCTTCTTAACTAAGAAGCCGCCATTTGCAAAGATAGAAGCAATGGTTTCAAAAGCATTTGGCGATAGGGAATTACAACGTATATAAGAGAAAAATTTGCATCTAGACCGTAACTCGCCTTGGTAGCTCAGTTGGTAGAGCACTTGGCCCGGAAAGCCAAGGGTCCCGAGTTCGAGTCTCGGTCTAGGCGAAAATTTTTCTCTTCAAATATAATTTAAGTTATTCTTCTCCTATTTCTGAAAAAAAGTCATAATGTAAGATTTAAATTACCTCATATTGAGTCTTCTAATTATACTGGTTTCAAAACCTAGGTGGCTTCATCTTCAGTAATATCTCATTGATTGAT
Organism: Diploptera punctata; assembly: GCA_030220185.1. NCBI lineage: Eukaryota > Metazoa > Arthropoda > Insecta > Blattodea > Blaberidae > Diploptera > Diploptera punctata. The sequence goes on along the minus strand of JASPKZ010006829.1, from coordinate 325,076 downwards.
GTTATGTCATTCAGGAGAACAGTAAGAAGTAAGAAACAGTTTTCCTGAATGACATAACATGCTATAGCTGACAAAAGTATCACATAATTTTATTTGTTTATTTTTTATAAAAATGTAGCTAGCATAAATTAAATCTTTAGAGGATGAGGAAGGCTTACAACTCAATGGTATTAATAAGCTGTTAGTTTATGCTGATGATGTAGTACTATTGGCCGATAGCGAGGAGATGTTAAAGGACAACACGCACACACTATTGAGTAACACTAAGGAATTAGGACTGGAAGTAAATATCAATAACTAAATATATGGTCACACGTAGAAATACATTATATAATGGAAATGGACGCCTAATGACAAATGAGGGAGATTTTGAGGAAGTGGCTGAATTCAAATACCTAGGAACAATAATCACAAACAGGAATGAGATGCACAAAGAAATTAAACATAGACTCAATTCTGGAAATGCGTGCTATTATGCATTGCAGAGACTCTTGATGTAACAACTCCTTTCAAAAAGCGTTAAACTGAAAATATATAAAACTATTATTCTACCAGTTATATTATATGGGTGCGAAACATGGACTCTTACTTTAAGGGAGGAAAGGAGATTACGAGTTTTTGAGAATAAAGTTCTTAGGAAAATTTTTGGACCAAAGAGAGAAGAACAGACAGGTGAAAGGAGAAGACTACATAACAATGAACTATATGGTCTTTATAGGGAGCCAGATATAATAAGAACAGTTAAGTCTCGTAGACTGCGATGGGCAGGACATGTTGCACGTATGTGGAATGAAAGACATGCATGGATGCTTCTTGTAGGAAAGCCAGAGGGATAACGCCCAGTTGGTAGACCAAGAATGAGGTGGGAGAACAACATTAAATATGATTTGAGGGAAGTAGATTATACAGGGAATGATTAGAAAGCATTAGCTCAGGATAGGGATGTAGGAGAGCTTATGTCTGCGCGGCCATGAACCTACAGATTCGATAGTGCCAGTGAGTAAGTAAGGTAGCTTCCCATTGTTTTCCACACCGGTGAATGATAATGATGATAATGGTAAGGATAATGATAATGACCGGATGATATTCGGGGACCGTTGGGCCCTAAACTTCTGACATTTGTCTTACAGGAGAGGAAAAACCCTGTAAAAATCTCACTCAGGAACCTGTCCTGACCGGGAATTGAACCCAGGCCCATTGCGTGATAAGGCAGCATGCTACCTTGAGACCACAGCGGTGAATTATTATTTCATATTAGCTTGAATTACAATTTGCAATTAAGTGAAAAGTAATATAGGCATCAAGGTGAATATCTGCATATTACAGTACATGTGCATGATAATGCTTGGAGTAAGTTACGTCATTTTTTCAAATAATTAATGATTACAGAGACCCCTGGTGGTGTTTTCCATTTGAAGCAATAGAAGCATTGTGTATTCACCTGTTATGGATCGCAGCTGCCACCTACTGTGCAACCTTAGCACCCAGAACTCTCTTAGCTACTCTCATTGGTGTCTTGGGCATGGCACATTTCAGTTTAGGTAAGCTCAAATATAAACACTTCTTCTTCTTCTTCTTCCGAATGCACTATTGGGTGATGATGCCCGTTCTGCGACTACAAAAACTGATCTTTCCATCGGTTGAAGGGTCTTCCGGGGTCTCTTTTGCCTTTAGGGTTGAGGTGGTAAATCATCTTTGGTAAACGGGAATTTGACATTCTCTATAAAATATAAACACTTATTATTTTAAATTCTGAAATGTTTTAAAACTATTTTATTCATGATTAGAACTGTAATCTTTGGGAGAGACAATGATTCAAGTATATAAATACATTTTTAAAATATTAAATTGCCACCATTGATTGATTTTTCCTATAAATATAAATCAATCATAAAGTGGGTCGAATGTTTGAATGCATTAGACAGTAAAAGGCGTTCTCTGCTGAGAAAGTTTTATCCTAATACATTTTGCTTACTCAGAAATCTATTCATGTGATAATAATTGTAAGCCACCTGACAAGGTAACTTAAGATCATAGCTCAAGATAGAAACTTATCGTGAAAATCCCGAAGGGAACCGATGTAGTTTGAAACCTTTGCAGCTTTATCCAAGATGTCGGACCTTGAAGACTTCGATCATGTTTTCGGTATACGCGGAGAAGAGGAATGTGATTGAGTCTACCAAAGAATTCAACTGGAAGAACACGAGAATCGGCGTAATATTGCGTGATGCAGACGTCGTTGTATAAGGTATTATTTGCGGGATGCAAGCGTAAGTGCATTCCTCTATAGCAGACAAAAATAACGGAAGTGGTTTTATCGCTGAGAATTTTGGGTAATTCGTTGCCAATATTACAAAAATGTCAACTTTCATGCATGACCGGTAAGTTGGCCGTTAATTCGATCTCAGCAATTGCTCACGGTGAGTCAGCTCACCGGTGATTAGAAGTAATTTGAATAGAGACTAATGTATTTGCATGCGACCCTTAGGCATTCTCCCCCTACAGGCGAGAAATTCAACCAAAGTAATTTAGATGTTTTTATTATTAATTTAACACTTCTCAGTGAAGGATAAATTAAATTTGAAGAGAAAAATTATACGCTCAGACTGGGGATTGAACCCAGGGCCTTTGGCTTTCTAGGCCAATGCTCTACCAACTGAGCTACCTGAGAAACTCAAATCTAAATGCAAATTTTTCTCTTATACACTGTTAATTCCTAATCACCGAATGTTAAGAGCATTTGCTCGATCATGCAAATGGCAGCTTCTTGTTTAAGAAGACATTTATTGGGAATTTAAACACTACTTTATAAAGCCAGCAGGGCTTCTTTTGATGTTTTTATTATTAATTTAACACTTCAAAAGGTCCTGGGTTCAAACCCTAGTCTGAGCGTATAATTTTTCTCTTCAAATATAATTTATCCTTCAGTGAGAAGTGTTAAATTAATAATAAAAACATCAATAGAAGCCCTACTGGCTTTATAAAGTAGTGTTAAATTCCCAATTAATGTCTTCTTAACTAAGAAGCCGCCATTTGCAAAGATAGAAGCAAATGCTCATAGCATTTGGCGATCTGGAATTAGCAGTGTATAAGAGAAAAATCCGGCTGATTTCCATGAAGCTTCTCAGTAAGATAAATGTCTCCTGGAAGCGTTACGAGCGCTTCGCAGGACAAGGATGGTGGAAGGGCTGCTTCCTCTGAGCCTCCAAACATGCTCCTCTGGGTATCCACCCCCCAAGAGAGGGCTGCTTCTTCCACTCTTCAAGCCCTAATGTTATGGCGGTTCCCACAATATTGTATGGATGTGAAACTTGGGCTCCACTGAAAAGACAGAAGGATAGAATACAGATGGCGGAGATGAGGTTCCTAAGACAAGTAAAAGGATGTACAAGACTTGATAGAATAAGAAATGAGGATATAAGAGAAGAATTGAAAGTACAGCCTTTATTGGATAAAATCACGAATTACAGACAGAAATGGATTGATCACATGGATGGAATGAGTAAGGTGAGATATCCATAGTTAGCAAGAAATTATCAAGCAAGAGGAAGACATGATGTTGGAAGACCTAGAAGACGTTGGGCTGATGCATTATGAAGTCGGAATGGGCAATTGCCTAATCCCTGGAGTGATGATGATGATAAGAGAAAAATTTGCATTTAGATTGGAGTTCCTCAGGTAACTTGGTTGGTAAAGCATTGGTCTAGAAAGCCAAAGGTCCTGGGTTCAAACCCTTGTCTGAGCATATAATTTTTCTCTTCAAACATACTAATTTAGTTACACTTGTTTTTGGATAGATGTCATTGAGTGGCTTGGGGTCAGCATTCCACCTCATAGTACCAAACCATAGTAGTACTGGGATGGGAACATTCAATAAATTTTTCACTGAGGCCTTTTTATTCAGGCTTATCATTCTTTTGTGAGCCTGAAAATCTTCAGACTCGGCGCCCACAGCTTAAAGTGCCTCCCTGAGGACTTGTTCCTTGGATTTTTCCATCATAAAAAAATCCATCAACCACGGCCGGGTTTGAACCTGCAAAAAAAGATAAAAGGATTGACAAAATTTTCTCAGAGGCCTTCATGTTTCTTTTTTTATGTGCTACAATTCTATGACATGAGGGACTCAGAAGATTTAATTTCTTCTGAAGAAAACCAAATTCAAGAATTTATACTTTGAAAAAAAAATTCATCGACCCCAGCTGTATTTTACCCTGATTCTTTTATCCAAAGTAAGAATTGTAACCTGTAAACCACTGAATCAAATTAATATATAAAAAAAATAATCTAAAATGGCCCCTATACGATCAATATTTTCGTCAATATATTGCACAATAATTGACATTGTACAATAATATTGAGCATGTGTAGATCACACTGAAAGATTGTGCAATATATTGAGTCAATTAAAAGCAGTTTGATTTTTATTGTGCAATCTAGTAAATATTGCGTCGTCTGTTGGCAATATTGTGCAATACTAGTTCAGTTCTGTGTTCTGTCTTCTTATTACTCCACTGCACAAGTATCACTCACAAACTAATTTACTGAGCAATGATATTGCACCGTGTGGATTGGGCAAGTAATACTATTGTACAAAATACTGTGCAATATATTGATGTAAATATTGATCGAGTAGGGGTCACTTTATATGATAAGGGTCGAATGTTTGAACGCATTAGACAGTAAAAGGCGTTCTCTGCCGATAAAGTTTTATTCAAACACATTTTTCTTACTCAGAAATCTATTCACGCGGTAATAATTGTAAAGCTACCTGACAAGGTACCTTAAGATCGTAGCTCAAGATATAAACTTATGTGAAAATCCCGAAGGGAACCGATGTAGTTTGAAACTTCTCCAAGATGTCGGACCTTGAAGACTTCGATCATATTTTCGGTATACGCGGTGAAGAGGAATTTGATAGAGTCTACCAAAGAATTCAACTGGAAGAACAGGAGAATCGGCGTAATATTGCGCGTCGCAGACGTGTTTGTATACGGTATTATTTGCGGGATGCAAGCATAAATGCATTCCTCTATAGCAGACGAAAATAACGGAAGTGGTTTTATCGCTGAGAATTCTGGGTAATTCGTTGCCAATATTACGAAAACGTCAACATTCATGCATGACCGGTTAAGGCGGCCGTTAATTCGATCTCAGCTCACCAGTGATTGGAAGTAATTTGAGTAGAGAGTAATGTATTTGCATACGACCCTAATACACAGTACTAAGTGTTGTATATTTTTTTCTTTCACTCACCTCATACTTATGAAGTATGAGGTGAGTGAAAGAAAAAAAAAATATCCGATTGAGGGTCTTTCCACTTTTCAGCGGTTGCCCTTTTACCAGCCGGCTGCTGGCCTTCACATCCACATGTGTCAATCACAGAGGTAGATGATCAACAGCCAGTGTAGGGGTGACATGTGGTTAGCACGTCGAGTCCCCCAGCCGTTATAGCTGGTTCCTCAACCTGGAGCCGCTACTTATTGTAGCTACCCAATTGCCTCACGATGCTGAGTGGGCACCGGTCCCATACTGGCCGAAATACCATGAGAAAATTTCTTCCCCCATGGAGACTCGAACCAGCGCAAGTCCCGTAGCTCTGTGCCAAGGCTTCCTACCTTAACCGCTCGGCTACGGCACGGGACAGAAAAAAATATACAATATAAAAAAACCTCATAGTGTTATTTCCTATCTACATAACTTAATAGTACTAAATGTGTTTGAGGAACATCGTTGCAACTCGTATTATGTCCAAAAACTAACATTTTACAGGAAAGACAAAAGATGAACTACCTATTCCTAAATTATGAGACCACAGCGGTGCATTGATTTTAAATATATGTTGTAGCCTGGATATTCTCATACTTCTCCGTAATTCATCCATTTCTGTCGTCAAGATTCTTTTCTTCATCCTTTCATTTATTGTCCAGCTTTCTGATCCATATGTAAGTATACTTTCTATTAATATTTAATTTTAGGAAGTTATATTTTGAGGTTATTTTAATTATATTATTTTTGGTCTGGACAAGCTGGGAAAGCTGACGATAAAACAGAATTGTTTTGAAACATGTCCAAGAACAAATCAACATTAATATTGAGGTAAGATGTCCAGACCAAAAATAATATAATACTTTCTATTATTGTCTGTATAATCTCTTTTTTTTGTTTTTCTGGTCAAATTTCTATTCCATAAAAGACCAATACTTTGAAATATAACTAACTTAAATTAAGTATTGTAAATTAAAAAATGTTATTTCTAAAAATTCTATTATTGTCGAATTGGTGCTTTCCAAATCAGCCAATTATGTTTCCTTGTCAAATGAATGTTTCATGAATCGATAAGTCGAAAGGTCATTCGACCTTGTGTATACTTATTAGAGTTGTGATGTTTCTGGGTTCAGCTAGCTGGTGTTGAATAAAAAGTCGATGGAATAAGACACAAGCTTCGTCTAGTGGGTTATCGCTGGTCTAGTATGGGTTATCACTGGACTTAGCAGGCATATTCATTTAGTGGGTTATCGCTAATTCATCTGCAGTGAAATAGCTGGTGTTAGTGGGGATTACATAGAGGAAACGCTTTATGGAGATAATGTGAATACACACAGGGCTCTGTCAAACCGAATGTCATAGTCTGCTGGCACGGTGGGAATTTTCATGTTCACGCGTAATTGATTTGAATGAAATTTGGCAGTACTGGGGTTGAATGCATGTCACTGGTAAATACATAATTCCTTAATTTATTCTTCTTCTTCTTCCTTCCAAGTATTAGGCCAAGGCCTGTTACGATCCTATAGAAACTTTTCCCTCCAGTGTTTCATAGGACGGCCCAGAGATCTTCGTCCTCTTGGTATATAATTATAAACAGCTTTGGCGATCCGATTTGGACTCATTCTTTCAAGATGGTGTTTCCAATTTAGTTGGTACTGTTTAATATATTCCAAAATTGGCATAGTCTTCAATTCTTTTAAGATATCGGTGTTCCTTTTCCGATCCCATCTGGTGTAACCTGCTGTTCTGCGCATGAATCTCATTTCACAAGCAGTTATTCTGCTTTCATGTTGTCTTTTTAATGTCCATGCTTCACTACCATAGGTCAACACTGGTCTAGCCAAAATGTTATATAAACATAATCTGGTGTTTTTTTGTACAAGGGATGGTTTCATAACTCGATTAATAATTCCCAAACTTTTATTATAACTAGTAACTTTTTCAGGGATATCCTTTTCATCCCAGATAGAGAGATAATATCCAAGATATTTAAATTGATTAGATCTCTCTAAAATTTTATTCTGGAGACAGATTTTACATTGTATGGGGTCCTTCCCATGAAATGCCATAATTTTAGTTTTGTTAATTGATATTTCCATATTAAATTTGGCACCTATTTTTTGTAAATTATAAATTGATTGTTGCAAATCATTTTCAGAAAGTGCCAGAAGAGCTAAATCATCTGCAAAAAGAATAGCATCGAGTTTGAGGTTCCTATTGGTGGGTATATATCCTCGTGTTTTCCTTCATTTGTTTATTAAACTATTCATATATATAATGAAAAGCACCGGTGAAAGTCCACATCCCTGTCTTACTCCAGTGTTGATCTTTTCCCAAGATTTATTATGAACTTATTAACTTAGTTTTCTAAATGCTGTTGATAAAATGGTTTGTTTCATAGGACGAGGTAGCGGAAGTTATTTGGGTGGCTGGTTGATAAGCATAGTGGGAACAAGAGAATCTTTCCGCATCATGGGATTCCTTGCCATTGTTGGCGGACTGGCTTATGGAATGTTACACTTCTGCTGGTTGAAGAAAGTTGAACTGACAGGCAAAGAGCAAAATCCTACAGAAGCAGCAGGTAAATCATGTACACTACTTGTAATATTATGCAGTGGAATAAAAAGATTTTTGGACTTCTGACAGCTACTACTGGACTCTAGAGGAGGGATGGGGAACTACAAATTCACCAGGCAACACATTAGAAATGTTAAAAAAAAAGGAGAAGTATAAAAATCTACAGTAGCTGCTCACATTTGGTCAGAAAAACGTAAAAATTGATGTAAATACCAAGTTATTAAAACAGTTAGAAAATATTAAACAACTCAGCATTTGGAGAAGATCTACATCCAAAAGAACAGGGATAGAATCATGAATTTTGAAATTCCCGGGGAGAGAGATTTGATATGCAAGTTCTTTCAACCAAAAGATGGAGTAGGAGTTGACATCTAAGGCTGACAACTTAAAAATCAATAGCCTGGATAACCTGACGATGAAACAGAATTTTTTTAAACATGTCCTAAAAGATATATTTGAAGAGAAAAAGTATACACTCAGACCGGGGTTTGAACCCAGGACCCTTGGTTTTCTAGTCCAAGTGCTCTACCATCTGAGCTACCTGAGCAAGTACTGATCTAAACGCAAATCTTTCTCTATATACGTTGTAATTCCTGCCCACCAAATTCTTTGAAGCCTTTGCTTCTATCTTTGCAAATGGCGTACCAGTGCACATTCAGTACCAGGCACTGAGCAGGGCATTTAAACCCACAGGCCAGCCATTTAAATACCCCAGCTACCCTTTTCGTGGCACTTCAGAAAATGGACCATTATTCACAAACTATTAGTCCAAGAAAATTAAAATTTTGTACATACCTAAAGGAGATACCCTAGTAGGATTTGATGATGAAATAACTTGGGTGATTGACATCACATGGTATCGGTGTATCAATTTCAGGAAGTGGAAGTTCATCTTCACTTTCACTTTGTGAATCTTCTAATTCAGGAATCAGTTCATCACCTGAATCATCATTATACAAAATATTCACTAATTCTTCTTCAGTGAGATATTCTTCTTTCACCATGGTTTCACTCACACACAAACAACAGCGCGATAACGAGAAACATATATGACTGCATTGGAGCCTGGAGACAAGTTTGGGTGAACGAATTCCATGTGTTGTTTGTTTTAAAAATAAAAGGGGATTCACCAAGGTTAAACGTGTCAAATGGGAATAGAAAATGTACATTTACATGCCATCTATGATCTCCAAGACATACTAAGCCAACACAATATTTAGGCGCTGAATATAAACGCGGTTTGTTCGCGCCCGCTCTAAAACGAGTTAACTGACCGATGGCCGCATACACGATAGTCTCTTTAAATGCCTTAACTGGTTTATGGTACTGAATGTGTTAAGAAGACATATTTGGGAATTATACATTAAATTTTTCTCTTCAAATATGATTTATCCATCAATGAGATGTATGAAATTAATAATAAAAACATTGAAAAAAGATGTCCTAAAGAACTCAACTTTTATGAAGTAAGATGCAACTGACTCACTCTATTTATTAGGTAGCTTATTGTAACATATATTTTAAATACTATCAATTGTCACTTTTATCAAAGCAAACCTAACCGCTCAATTTACTACTGTCCACATAAAAATTATAATATTCACTGCTTCATGTTCAGATGCCTTATATAATGAAAATAGATGGTTAATGACAAATGAGGGAATTTTTAAAAAAGTGGCTGAATTCAAATACCTAGGAACAATAATTACGAATAGGAATGAGATGCACAAATAAATTAAACATAGGCTCAATTCTGCAAATGCATGCTATTATGCATTACGGGGACTATTTTCGTCCCAACTTCTCTCAAAAAAATGTTAAACTGAAATTTATAAAACTGTTATTCTCCCAGTTATATTACATGGATGTGAAACACGGACTCTTACTTTAAGGAACGAGAAAAGATTATGAGTAATATTTAATTTTAGAAAGTTATATTTTGAGGTTATTTTAATTATATTATTTTAATTATATCTGGGAAAGCTGACGATAAAACAGAATTGTTTCGAAACATGTCCAAGAACAAATCAACATTAATATTGAGGTAAGATGTCCAGACCAAAAATAATATAAAGATTATGAGTATTTGAGAATAAAGTTCTCAGGAAAATTTTTGGACCAAAGAGAGATGAACAGACATGGAGAAGACTACATAACAGTGATCTCTATGATTTTTATAGGAAACCAGATATAATAAGAATAGATAAGTTTTGTAGACTGCGATGCGCAGGACATTACGGCACAAATGGGGAATAAAAGAAACTATGATTTGAGGGAAATAGATTATACAGGGGATGATTGGAAAACATTAGCTCAGGATAGAGATGTGTGGAGAGCTTATATCTGTGCAGCCATGAACCTACAGGTTCAATAGTGCCAGTGAGTTAATTAGTTAATATTCAGTGCTTCAGCTACCTGATAACTTTGGAAGCAGTCAAATCACGATTCTTGAAAGCCGCCCTAGGTGTCTCAAAACACACAAAGTCGAGGCTTAGCATATGAACTCAACAAGGAACCCTTCTTCACAGAAGAACTACGTATGAGGCTACCATCCACAGACAGCTCAAATAAACTACTTCAGGAAAGGGAGAAGAAAAGACAAGAGATATGGCTGGACTTTTATACAACAGAAGCCATGACAAACAGATCCTGGACCAACACCAATCAAGAATAATTAAATTAATGTTTTTATTACCTCACCTCATATCTTTTTTCTTCTATACTGCAGTTTCGGAGCTTATCTCCATCGTCAGTAGCCTCTGGTCGACCGGTGTTATGTCGTTTCTTGGCGGTTTCCTTCTTACTTCTGTCGGTGGACCGATGAACCTCTGGATTAGGTCAAAATTTGCGGGAGTTTCAAAATTCATGAGTTTTTCTTTTTTGTTTTTTTGGATGTGGATTTTTTCCCAGACTGTGAGTTCCTTTAGTTTATCTGTTTGTTTGATTAGGCTAGCTTCTGTATCTATTAAATGTTTTTCAGACCAAGCATGGGCTGCTACTGCTGACTTGTCCACTTCCCCCTTTTTTACATTTCTAAGGTGTTCCTTCAATCTAGTTTTTAAATTTCTTTTTGTTTTTCCTATATAGATTTTGTCGCAATCTTGACATTTGATCTGATATATTCCTGATTTATATTCTTGTCCAATTTTTTCATTTTTTGTTGGTTTTAATTATCTTGTTTAGGCTGTATTCATTCTTTGGGGCCAATCGAATGTTAAACTTATTGAAAATTTTCTTGAACTTGTGGTGTTTTACAGGATGGTAAGTGAATTTTTTGAATCTTATGTTCTCTTCTGTTTGTTTTTTAAGTGTGCTTTCATTAATTAGTTTTTGCCTTTTGAACTTATTTATTTTCTTGTGTACCATGTTCTCTTCATAACCATTTTCTATTGCTACTTTAATTATGTATTCTTTTTCTTTTTCATATTTTTCACGGTTCAGGGGTACATTCACCAATCTGTGTGTTAGGCTATTGAATACAGCTTCTTTGTGAGCGAAATGGTTGAATCCTGATGCCTTAATGTAGTTATCTTTATGTGTGGCCAATCAAGAACTCCAACACCTGGTGAACTCAATAACAGTGCATGGATACCACCACAAGATATGCAAGACCAAGTGTTTCCACGATCCCAGGAACAACTGTGTGTGTGAACTGTGCGAGCAACCATGCGACCGTTATCATGTAACCACCTGCAAAAAACGAGGGAAATCCCTGGTAGAATTCTGCAAATAACAATCTATGTGAATCAAATTAATGACAAAACTTATGTAACATATATTTTCTGCACAACTTGTGCGCATTTATTCTATTATTATAATGACAAGTGCACACCACTCACTTTAAGTACGATATTTACAACAACTGTTGAAATGAAACATATTTTCAATTTGATTGTGATTTCGAGACTATAACTGTCTCATCATCAGAACTTTGTTGGCGACTGGTGTTATGTCGATCGGAAGAACCTCTTCTTCTTCCCCCTGTTGGTGGACCGATGAACCTCTGGATCAGGTTCGAAATTCCCGCAAATTTTGACCTGATCCAGAGGTTCATCGGTCCACCAACAGAGGGAAGAAGAAGAGGTTCTTCCGATCGACATAACACCAGTCGCCAACAAAGTTCTGATGATGAGACAGTTATAGTCTCGAAATCGTGATCAACTTAGAAGATTTATATGAGGAGAGGTAAGAAACATTTAATTTCACCATAAATTAAACTGGGGCACGCCATAGCGTAGTGGTTAAGGCACTGAGCTACAAGCCGGAGGATCGAGGGTTCAAGTCCCGTTGGGGTCAGGATTTTTAAACTGACCCAAACCCTCTGGCGGCACTATGGCCCTGGGGTCGACTCAGCCTCTAACGGAAATGAGTACCAGACGCCTGTTCTGGGGGTAAAGGCGGCCGTCACGCAGGGCTGACAACCCGGCTGACATAAAGTGCCGATTGTCTAGAGAAAGTGGGAGCCTTAACCTCCTACTACCCCAAGGGCCTCCTGTGGGATCACTTTACTTATAAATTAAACCTCATAGTGATTAATTCCTATAAAAGTTAAAATGTTCGGTGTTTACCTGTTCGATGTGCTATTTTCAGAATGTGGCGAGGCAGACAATCTCAGTGACGTTTGTGACAGTGCTGCTCCAAGTGTTGAGAGATTAAGTCTCATGGTTGAAATGAACAACCGAGGATCTCTCGTATCACTTGATTATCCCAGTCGCAGGGGAAGTGCTGTAACACTTGATTCAAGACATCAAGGAATTGAGTGCAAAGATCTGCTAAAATCAACCCTCGAGACACGACATCGCCGATCTTCCAACCCACAAGTCAACTGCAAGAACATTAATGGTATATCAAAATTTTTAATACTTAATTTTTTATGGGCCACATAGTTCAGATGGGGCACGCCGTAGCATAGTGGTTAAGGCACTGAGCTACAAGCCGGAAGGTCGAGGGTTCAAGTCCCGTTGGGGTCACGATTTTTAAACTGACCCAAACCCTCTGGCGGCACTATGGCCCTGGGGTCGACTCAGCCTCTAACTGAAATGAGTACCAGATGCTTGTTCTGGGGTAAAGGCGGCCGTCACGCAGGGCTGACAACCCGGTTGACATAAAGTGCCGATTGTCTAGAAAAAGTGGGAGCCTTAACCTCCTACTACCCCAAGGGCCTCCTGAGGCCTGTTGTGGGATCACTTTACCTTTATCTTACATAGTTCAGATGTTTGATTTTGGACAGTGGAGGAATGGAGACTTTTTTTTTTACTCTTTTATGTATAAAGTACTGTATTTGCTCACGTAATTTGCACACCTTTTAATTTACTTTGGCCACTCAAAAATTGGGGAGCATAAAATATACGGCTTTTAAAATTAAAGGGCCTGTTCTGAGTTATTCAATAACACTGAGCAACAAAAAATAAACTTTTTTTTTGTCTCAGAAAGAAAAATATGTGATTCTGATAGTACTTGTATTTTTTCTCCTGAATTCAAATATGATATCGATTTTTCTCCATCACACAAGGTTTCTGAGAGACAGGAATTTATAATTTCAAACACTTTAATATTTTCTACATTCGTAACTACACAATATTCAAACATTAGGACTCACCTAGAAAGTAAGAAATGACGATTTTCTACTATATTTCGCCTGTGGAGCATCCCTCTTGAAGGTCCAATAATAATCGACCAGCATATTAGGATTCCGTCCTGCGCCATAGCCGAGCGGTTAAGGTAGGAAGCCTTGGCGCAGAGCTACGGGACTTGCGCTGGTTCGAGTCTCCATGTGGGAAAAAATTCTCTCATGGTATTTCGGCCAGTATGGGACCGGTGCCCACCCAGCATCATGATGCATTTGGGTAGCTACAATAAGTAGCGGCTCCAGGTTGAGAAAACCAGCTATAACGGCTGGGGGACTCGACATGCTGACCACATGTCACCCCTACACTGGCTGATTATCATCTACATCTGTTATTAACACATGTGGATGTGAGGCCAGCAGCCGGCTGGTAGGCTAAGGGCCTTGTAGGCCTGTCGCGCCAGGAGTTTTATATTAGGATTCCATTTGCCTTGATATCTCTTTTCCATAGCTGAAATCTCCTGAGTTAGCTCATTTGGTTTTATTTTACAATGGACAAGTGGACGAAAAAACGTTTATTAAAAAATAACTATTTAAATTCATTAATTTATAGTTGAAATAAAAAAAACTGTGGGTGATGGAGAAATTCCGAATACATATTTGAAAACTCAATAAAAAAACTGCATTAAGTACAACTATTGGTACTCATGAGACAAAAATCATGTTGACCAGTGTAATTGTAGGTAAGTGCCTTTATTACTGTAGTGGACTGGAGAAGAATGTTTGGGGAATTGTGCTGAATTGAAATTTTTCACATAATGAACTTATTAAAAGAGAAAACAAAAATAGGAGGCATTATTTTTTTTCACTGACTCTCATGGTATAGATTATATTTAATTTCTTTTAATGTTGTTTCAGTGAACAAGACCAAAGGTGGAAAAGAACTTCTGAACAAGAAAAATTCTGAATTTACTCCAAAGCCTGGAAAAGCTATTCCTGCAGCAGCGAGAAATGAGCAAGTAAAATTAACTAATGATAAAGAAGTTCAAATGAATGTCAAATTCAAGAGAAATCCAAACAATTCACAAGATACTAAAAAAAATTCTCAATTTCGAAAAAGTTGGCATGCACAGGATCTGGATGAATCTGTTAATTTTCTGACACATATTTACAAATAAAACTGATGGATGGCATCAAAAAAATATCCCGCAATCTGTAATAAGTCCCCAAATATTCAAAATAGGTTTTCCTTTTCAGATTTTTGATGCTATCTTATTACTGCATCATGATATTTTGTTATCAATATTCCTGTGGATATTTTATTAAAGAAAAATCATAATCTGTACACTGATGTTTTTATTTTTAGAAAATAAATATAAAATAGTGGGAGGGAGTGGATTTACATGAAGATTTATGTTGAGTTGTTTTTGACTCACGTCATACTTCTTAACTCCCTCGCAGACTCGAGTTTCTTCACTGCATTTGTGACATTCTTAATGCTTATATTATTTTTGGTCTGGACATCTTACCTCAATATTAATGTTGATTTGTTCTTGGACATGTTTCAAAACAATTCTGTTTTATCGTCAGCTTTCCCAGTCTCAATATTAATGTCTGGGAAAGCTGACGATAAAACAGAATTGTTTTGAAACATGTCCAAGAACAAATCAACATTAATATTGAGGTAAGATGTCCAGACCAAAAATAATATAATTAAAATAACCTCAAAATGTAACTTCCTAAAATTAAATATTCTTAATGCTGTATCACATTCACAACTTAGATCCAACAGCCTCCTCTCCTGCAGAGTCTCCATACATCCCTATCCTGAGCTAAAGCTTTCCAATCATTCCCTGTATAATCTACTTCCCTCAAATCATAGCTAATGTTATTCTACCACCTCATTCTTGGTCTACCAACTGGTCGTTTTCCCTCTGGCTTTCCTACAAGAAGCTTCCATGCAAGTCTTTCATTCCCTATACGTGCAACATGTCCTGCCCATTGCAGTCTACGAGACTTAACTATTCTTATTATATCTGGCTTCCTATAAAGACCATGTAGTTCATTGTTAGGTAGTCTTCTCCATTCACCTGTTTGTTCATCTCTCTTTGGTCCAAAAATTTTCCTAAGTACTTTATTTTCAAATATTTGTAATCTCCTTTCCTCCCTTAAAGTAAAAGTCCATGTTTCTCATCCATATAATATAACTGGTAGAATAATAGTTTTATATATTTTCAGTTTAACATTTTTTGAAAGGAGTTGGGATATTAAGAGTCTCTGCAATGCATAATAACACGTATTTCCAGAATTGAGCCTATGTTTAACTTCTTTGTGCATCTCATTCCTATTTGTGATTATTGTTCCTAGGTATCTGAATTCAGTCACTTCCTCAAAATTTCCCTCATCTGCCATTAGCTGTCCATTTCCATTATATAATGTATTTCTACGTGTGACCATATATTTAGTTTTATTGATATTTACTTCCAGTCCTAATTTCTTAGTGTTACTCAATAGAGTGTGCGTGTTGTCCTTTAGTATTTCCTCGCTATCGGCCAATAGTACTACATCATCAGCATAAATTAACAACTTATTAATAACATTGAGTTGTAAGCCTTCCTCATTCTCTAAAGATTTAATGGCATGCATATATATATCTTAATATATAAAAATTACGTGTCACGTTGTTTGTCCGCGATGGAATCCTAAACTACTGAACCGATTTTAATAACATTTTCTCACTGTGTGCTGTTTGATCCAATTTGAGACTAAATTTATAGTCACATTATTTTTATTGCAAATTATTTGTTTATTATTTAACAAAGAGTTATAATTATCTGTGAGTTCCATACGATTCTAACAGTTGGCCATGTATGGAAATTGGTTTATTATTTAACCAGATGGCTGTGATTTTTGTTGCATCTGCAAATTTCAATTGAATTAGAAATATTGATTATTTCATAATTTAAGTGTGTTTGTGTTGATTTTATTTTCAATATATTGATCATAATAATAATATTAATTTCGTGTGTAAGTATTAGTTTTAAGTAATCTGGCTGAAAGACAGCAACTTAATTTAAATTTAACTGGACCAAGAAGGGACATTGAACAGTATGGCGAATCAGTTCTAGAGACCATGAATGATAAGATGTCAAGTGAATTTCCGCAAATTGGTATAGGCCTATGTGACATAAATTTTACATATAAGAAGAATGTCAATTTAAAAACATATGAAGGTCTTAAGGAACGGAACAACAGAACTGTAGGTAAGCCTGTTAGTTATAATAATATGCCTAATATTACAGAAACGATCTCCATGCCTCAGTTAAATGAAAAACAAGATGACTATAATATATCACAAGATGATATTACTATACAGAGACTTCTTGATGATGATGATAATCCAAACTGCCAAGAAGTTCGTAGAAAAAAACGTAAGTATAATGAAATCAACAAGCCACCTCAAAATATTCCATCAATAAATGTATATAATCCTTATGATATACTTATGGATGATACTGAGAATGCAGACAACATAAATTCATCTCAATCAACAAAACCACTTCCACATAAACCACCACCCATATTTATACCGGGTGTAGTTAACGTACCTGAACTAAAAAGTTGTGTAAAACAAAAAAAAAAAAATTCTGATTTAGATTTCTCACTTAGTTTACTACAACATAATTTAACGTATACCTTAGCCACAGCAACACGTGGCCGGGACTTTATATATATATATATATATATATATATATATAAAACAAAGTCGGATTAGTTACACTATTTATAACTCAAGAACGGCTGGACCGATTTTTATGATCTTTGATTTGTTGAATTTGTTTCCGCCCCGAATAGCAGATAACTATTAAAACATCAGAAAAATGAACGTAAAAATATTTAAAGGCGATACGTTTGCCGGGCCAGCTAGTATATTTGTATATATATATATATATACACATATTAATTATAACATCAAAATAAATAAGCATTACTGCTATAAAGTAAATAATTTCTTTAAAATGCTTACTTGTTATAAAAGCAATGAGATGAAGTGTGACCGATGTTTAACTGCCTCTCATGAATAGAGAATTATATATAAGGAAGAAAAAATGTTTCTGCTAGGATGCTTGAGAAGTGCAGTTGGTAGCACACAAACATATCCAGTTAGAGAGCATTCCAAATGGAAAACATGAAAGAAAACATTGCAACAGCCAGAGGGAAACCATGGGAAAAAATTGATGAGCTATACACAGAAATAAAATATAAAGGCCGCAAGGAAGCAGTAGCAAAATTCAGACTGATGTCGGGACACGACTGCCTGGCTCACCACCTCCACAGAATAAATGTTTTCCAATCCGACAGATGTGTCATATGCAAAGACCCAGACCTGATCATGGACAAACACCACCTTCTAGTCTGTCCAGCTTTAAATCCAACTGCACAACACTCTAAGGACCTTGTTCGCTTGTACTGGGAAGCCAGAGAGAAAATGACTTAAGCGTCAAATCTCGCCATTAGAAAACAACAACAACAACATATCCAGTTAGAGATCTCAGGTTAAAATTCCAGCACAGGCATTTATTTTTCTTTTCATGTAACACACACAACTGCTTTTTCTTTTTGCTCTGTTGTAAATGGTGCTGTGGGAATTCATGGTAGAATTTTGTTTTAATAATAATTTAGATTAATGAAAAAAGATTATAATAGAGAAGTTGAGCTGGAGTATAAATAAAATTTTAAGTTGACTTACTGTATTTTTCAATAGGCTGTTATATAAAATAGTCTATGATTTTTATATATCAATGATAATGTTGTTACCTGTGGATCCAAACCCAGCAGTTAATGCATCTGTAAATAATTAGGAATAAAAAATATTTATATTACTTTTAATATTTTTCAAAGCAAGAGTTGAGAATTATTGAATAACTGAACATATGAGTCATTTCATGGGCACACAAGAATATTGAATGTAGTATCGAAAACAAATAAATGCTTTAAAAGTTTATATTAAAACGTCCATAAATAAATATTTTTTTATGACTCACCTCACAATTATGGATTTCTTGAAGATTCTAGTTTCTTCTTCTTCTTCCTTTCATGTGATAGACCTAGTGGTCTGTTACGGTCTCAATCCAACGTTTGAAGGGTCTGCCCAAAGATCTCTTGCCTGGTGGATGGTAATTTAAGATCTGACGTGGTATTCTTGTTCTGCTCATTCTTCGTACGTGAGATTTCCAGTTGTTTCTGTATTTTTGTACATATTCCATGACTGATTCTGTGTGTAATTCTTTGAGAATCTCAGAATTCCTTTTGTGGTCTGTTCTGGAGTAGCCCGCAGTACGTCTCATAAATTTCATTTCTGCCGCAGTTAGTCTTTGTTCATCTACACTGCGAATTGTCCAGGCCTCACTGCCATAACATAATATGGGTCTGGCCAGTGTTTTATAAATTCTAGTTTGTGTGTGTTGCTGTACTGTGTTTGACTTGAAAATATGATTTATAATTCCTGTTACTCTGTTAAATTTTATAATTTTTTGACTAAAATCTTTTTCTTCTTCGTATGTAACTTGGTATCCGAGATAGTTAAATGTGTTGGTTTGTTCTAATATTTTATTATTCATCATCATCATCATAGTACATTCATGAATTTAGGCCATTTGTTGACCTGTTTCGGCCTCAAGAGAAACACCATCCAGAAGTCTTTTGAGTGGACGTCCTGGTCTTCTTCTTCCTGCAGGTTGATATCTTAACATTAGTTTGGGTATTCTGTGATCTTCCATTCGATGAACATGTTGTATCCATCTTGACTTATAATCAGAAATTTTGTTTTCTAAAGATTCCATGTGTAATTCTTCTAAGATGTCTTCATTTTTTTTGTGATCTAGTAGTGTGTATCCTGCAGTCCTCCGAAGATATCTCATTTCAGCAGATCTAAGTCTCTGTATATCCTTCTGTTTCAACGTCCATACTTCGCTACCATACAAAAGAGTTGGAAGAGCCAGTGTTTTATACACTTTCAGTCTTGAATGCTTTTGGACTAACTGTGGCTTGAAGATAGAATTTATTAACCCTAAATTCTTAAAAATTTAGATATTTTTGCATTTACATCCTTTTCTTCTTCATATGAGATATTGCATCCTAGATATGTAAAATTATTCACCTGCTCCAAAATTTTATTGTCCAGTACAATTTTACTTCTGACAGGATCTACACCTTGAAATGCCATAATTTTTGTTTTTTCTGTAGATATCTTTAATCCATATTCTTCTGTAATTTTGTTAAGTTCATACAGACCTTTCTGTATTAATAACAATTTTACTGCGAACTGGGTCTTTTCCTAGGAAAGCCATGACTTTAGATTTTTCTGTTCAGATTCTAGTTTTGATATGTTAAATATCACTATCAATTCTTTCTATTGAATTGGCAGTTGGTGATCCTGTAGATTGATTCCTTCTCCCTCTGTTGGCAGACTGATGAACTTCCAAATTAAATCTTTTCTCCTGGGAATTTCAAAATTCATAATTTTTCTTTAATTATGTGGATGTGAATTTTTCTCCAAAACTCTTGAGTTTCTTAGATTTACCTAACTGTTTCAGTAACTTGTAATTTTGTTTTGATTCTGTGGTTTTTCTGATCATGCATGTACGGCTATTTTTTTATTTCCTCATTGTTAACATTTCTAAGGTGTTCTTTCAATCTTGTATTTAAGTTCCTTTTTGTTTTTTCTATGTATATTTTTTTTCACAACCTTTGCAATAAATAGAAATGAGCTAAATATTTTTAAACTTTTAGATAAAATAAAAAGAATCTAGAAAAAACTGCAAAGGACATGTTCAAAGAATGAAAGATGATCAGATTCCAAAAAAATTACTTAATTACAAACCAAGAGGAGACAGGAATGTTGGTAGAATGAAAAAGAGATGGATTCAACTTTTTGAATGAGAATCTATGAGACCGGAACAAGCCACATGGGCTTAATCTGGTGATTGTTGATGATGCAATCAATTTGATAAATTCTTGATTTAAATACTTTAAATATTCATGAGATCCTGGGTTCGATTTCCGGTCAGACCAGAAGAATTTTTCCTTAAAGGGAATTATTCCTGTGGTTGCCCTTGGTCTGGAATTTAGATTAAGGGTCGAATGTTTGAACGCATTAGACAGTAAAAGGCGTTCTCTGCTGATAAAGTTTTATTCAAACACATTTTTCTTACTCAGAAATCTATTCACGTGGTAATAATTGTAAAGCTACCTGACAAGGTACCTTAAGATCGTAGCTCAAGATATAAACTTATGTGAAAATCCCGAAGGGAACCGATGTAGTTTGAAACATATCCAAGATGTCGGACCTTGAAGACTTCGATCATGTTTTCGGTATACGCGGAGAAGAGGAATTTGATAGAGTCTACCAAAGAATTCAACTGGAAGAACAGGAGAATCGGCATAATATTGCGCATCGCAGACGTGTTTGTATACGGTATTATTTGCGGGATGCAAGCATAAATGCATTCCTCTATAGCAGACGAAAATAATGGAAGTGGTTTTATCGCTGAGAATTCTGGGTAATTCGTTGCCAATATTACGAAAACGTCAACATTCATGCATGACCGGTTAAGGTGGCCATTAATTCGATCTCAGCTCACCAGTGATTGGAAGTAATTTGAGTAGAGACTAATGTATTTGCATACGACCCTAAGTGTAGGTTAAGGACTCTCCTGGTGCTTCATGAACTTTGAGATGAGGTCATGTTCATCAGGAATCTCGAAATTCATGGATCTAAATTTGTTCTTCTGAATTATATATCTTCTCCCAAATTGTCAATTCTAAAGGTTTTTCCAAATGTTTTAAAAGTAGGGCTTCTTTTTCAATTTTATGATTGTTCCAAAAATTTTACTTAATTACAAACCAAGAGGAGACAGGAATGTTGGTAGGACGAAAAAGAGATGGATTCAACTTGGCGACTGGTGTTATGTCGATCGGAAGAAACTCGTCTTCACTCTGTGTTGGTGGACCGATGATCCTCTGGATCAGGTCAAAATTCGATCATGTTAAAGCACCGTTGAGGTTATGTAATAAGATGTTAATTATATAATTTTTTACCTGGTAAGTCAGTCGTCCTCAACTAAGTTAACATCTTAAACAAAGCAAGATATGCTTACATTTAATTGAAATCAATTTGGAGGTCAAAACAAATCTCCTTAAGACTTAGACCAAGATTATTTAATTCAAATGTGAAATTTTATTATACGGCTGTGAAACTTGGAAAGCTACTAAACAAATTGGAAAGAAATTGCAAATCTTTGTAAATCGTTACCTGACAAATATCTTGGGTATATGGTGGCCACAGATTATAACAAATAAAGAACTTTGGAGAAGAACAAATCAAAATGAAATTTGTAAAGAAATAAAATTTAGAAAATGGAAATAGGTTGGTCATGTGTTAAGGAGAGAGAATGATCATCATATTACAAAGTCAAAATTGAATGTTTTAGCCTTCTCAATAATCTTCCTGTCCCGCGCCGTAGCCGAGCGGTTAAGGTAGGAAGCCTTGACGCAGAGCTACGGGACTTGCGCTGGTTCGAGTCTCCATGGGGGAAGAAATTTTCTCACGGTATTTCGGCCAGTATGGGACCGGTGCCCACCCAGCATCGTGAGGCAATTGGGTAGCTACAATAAGTAGTGGCTCCAGGTTGAGGAACCAGCTATAACGGCTGGGGGACTCGACATGCTAACCACATGTCACCCCTACACTGGCTGTTGATCATCTACCTCTGTGATTGACACATGTGGATGTGAAGGCCAGCAGCCGGCTGGTAAAAGGGCAACTGCTGAAAAGTGGAAAGGCCCTCAATCAATCGGAATAATCTTCCTCCAGACTCTTCTATCTTCTGCCAATTTCAGGTTTGTCATCCTCATCATCTTCAAATCATCCTGCCATCTCATCTTAGGTCTACCAATAGCTCTAGTTCCGGTACACTTCCATTTATACCATTTTTTAATTAATCTTTGTTTATCCATTCTTATCAGATGATAAGATGACCAAACCATCCAATCCTAAGAGATCAGATATTATTAATAGTGAGTGGAGAACATATTTTTAACGACTCACCTCATATAATTTCAAATATCTTTGATACCGGCGGTTTCAGACAATATTTTGTCCCTCTTCAGTCATGGAAGACAAGATATTGTCTGAAACCGCCGGTATCAAAGAAATTTGAAATTATATGAGGTGAGTCGTTAAAAATATGTTCTCCACTCACTATTAATGATATAACCTCATAATGTTTACTTCCCAACATTAATTTAAATATGATCAGATATTATTTAATTCACTATTTGTTTTCATTTTCCAAGTTTAATCTGGTTCTTTATTTGGACCATAAATTTAGAGAGCATGATAACATCACAAAGATGACATTTGACTGGAACCCCCAAGGATTGAGAAGGTGAAGAGGAAGACCTAGGGAAACATGGAGTAATACCATCAGGGATGAAGCTGAACAGGTTGGAATCAAATTAAGGCATTGACAAATAACAGAGTGCATTGGTGAGTTTTTATCAAGGCCCTATGCTTCTCAGTGGAGTGACCAGGACTACTCTACTACTATTTTCTGTCCAACGTAAGCACACTTTGACATTTAACTTCCGAAAGTATTCCTCCGTCCCGCGCCGTAGCCGAGCGGTTAAGGTAGGAAGCCTTGGCGCAGAGCTACGTGACTTGCGCTGGTTCGAGTCTCCATGGGGGAAGAAATTTTCTCATGGTATTTCGGCCAGTATGGGACCGGTGCCCACCCAGCATCGTGAGGCAATTGGGTAGCTACAATAAGTAGCGGCTCCAGGTTGAGGAGCCAGCTATAACGGCTGGGGGACTCGACATGCTAACCACATGTCACCCGTACACTGGCTGTTGATCATCTACCTCTGTGATTGACACATGTGGATGTGAAGGGCCAGCAGCCGGCTGGTAAAAGGGCAACCGCTGAAAAGTGGAAATACCCTCAATTGGAAAAAAAGTATTACTCCGCGCAGCACGTGTAAGAGTGCAGGTGAACTCTGTCAGCTGTTTGTTACAAACCGATAAATTGATGCACTATACCGTTCACTACAGTGCGGATTATGCTCCATAAACTTACAAAATATAGTTAACACCATTTTTCACCACTCTTTAACAATTTCCCTTTGTGCTTCTAATAATTTTGATCACACATTTTATCACCGAGTTAACATAAACTACCCAACAGCCGCCATATTTGTAACTGACATTCAACTTCCTCTCAAGAGTCAATACTAATAAAATTCATTGTTAAAACCGTCGAGGTGGAGAGTCATAAAATAAAATGAGTTAAAATATACCTTCTTAGGTAAGATCCGTCGTCCTCAACTTATAAAATACCACATTAGGACCAGCAGCATCAACCATCATACTGGATGTTGTAGTGAAGATGGACTTGCTGAAGATGGAACGGATGTTCTGAAAGGCCTACAGGCATAAAGATTACATATTTTATAAGTTGAGGACGACAGATTTTACCTAAGAAGGTATATTTTAACTCATTTTATTTTATTCCCCTCAAGAATCGTTCAGTTTCAAACAAATGCAAATTTTTAGTTAGTCACCGACCTTCAAAGAAATATGTAGGTATATACTGTATTCTGAGGGGCACGCCGTAGCGCAGTGGTTAAGGCACTGAGCTACCAAGCCGGAGGGTTCAAGTCCCGTTGGGGGTCAGGATTTTTAAATTGATCCAAACCCTCTGGCGGCACTATGGCCCTGGGGTCGACTCAGCCTCTAACGGAAATGAGTACCAGCCGCTTGTTCTGGGGGTAAAGGCGGCCGTCACGCAGGGCTGACATAAAGTGCCGATTATCTAGAAAAAGTGGGAGCCTTAACCTCCTACTACCCCAAGGGCCTCCGGGCCTGTTGTGGGATCACTTGACTTTACTTTTACTTTATACTGTATTCTGATCAACTATAACTAACTAACTCACTGGCACTATTGAACCCATAGGTTCATGGCAGCGCAGACATAATCTCTCCAAATACCCCTATCCTGAGCCAATGTTTTCCAATCATCCTCTGTATAATCTACTTCCCTCAAATCATGGTTAATGTTATTCTCCCACCTCATTCTTGGTCTACCAACTGGGCGTTTTCCCTCTGGTTTTCCTACAAGAAGCTTCCATGCACGTCTTTCATTCCCCATTCGTGCAACATGTCCTGCCCATCGCAGTCTACGAGACTTAACTGTTCTCATTATATCTGGCTTCCTATAAAGACCATGTAATTCACTGTTATGCAGTCTTCTCCATTCAACAGTCTGCTCATCTCTCTTTGGTCCAAAAATTTTCCTAAGAACTTTATTCTCAAATACTCATAATCTCCTTTCCTCCCTTAAACTAAGAGTCCATGTTTCACATCCATATAATATCAACTATAGTTAACATAAATAGCTTTAAATACGTAATTATATTAATCGAGTACATGATCTATTTTTTTGCTTCCGCTGAACTGTGCTTTGGTCATGAATGAATCGCAGTAACTGCAGCAGTCATGTGCTTCGTGGATTACCCGCCCATTTATTTTCCGGAAGTGTCTTTCTTAGGCTGGACAGAAAATACTATATCATCGAGGTAACATAACTTTGTCTTCCAGGTGCCCCAACCTAAGAAATGGATTACAATTCTGTCAATGCCTGGGGAGAAAGCTAGAAATGTCATAAAAAGACAATCTGGTGGCATTAGACAAAAAAAAAAAAAAAGAAACTTTAAACATTAAGAAAACTTCCATATTACATATGAAGAAGGACAAGGAATAAGTTCAGAAGGGAGAACCATACAAAGATACTGTACGAGTAATTCACATTGAAATGTTGCCATATTGCTATGACAGAAATCAATCCATTTAATTTGTGACAGATTCAGAAACTCTTTTCTCTCATGTACACTTACTTAGGTGGGGATAGACAGCTATAATATCTGCACCCAATAAAATCCTCTTTTATAGCAATCTGTTCATTCACTACTTTGCAAAATATAAGAGTATATTGCAATACAAGTACAATGTCCATATCTCTATCAACAGCAAGTTTTTTTTTAAATATTTTCGTAAATTATTATTAATATTTCTGCAGTCTACTTTAGCTCTCCTCTTCTCAACACTCTGGCGGGAATAAAATATCTTTCTCTTCATTGGAAAGTTTATTGTACAAAAAGGAAAATATGCCCTATAAAAGCTTCATTTTTTAACAACTGATATCACTCTTCTCTAATTGATCTGTTTTAACCTTCCATTTGCGTAACTTTTTTTTTTTTTAAATTCAGCCAATACCACGATTTCACACCACTATAAGTTTGAAAACTTATTAATATTTAATTTTAGGAAGTTATATTTTGAGGTTATTTTAATTATTTATTTTTAGTTTGGACATCTTACCTCAATATTAATGTTGATTTGTTCTTGGACATGTTTCAAAACAATTCTGTTTTATCGTCAGCTTTCCCAGACTGGTTTTATTTATGTTGCACAACCCGGATGTCGATGTCAGCTCGATCCTGTGGTTGGCCAAAGAACCTCCAAAGAAGGTCACGCTCCATCGGAATATCAAAATTCATAACTCTGTTTCTATTCTTCTGAATATAAATTTTTTCCCAAATAGTCAGCTCTTTTGTATTTTCTAACTGTTTTAATAATTTAGTGTCTGAATTTATATTATGTTTTTCAGACCAAACATGAGCAGCAACTGCAGATTTTTCAATTTCTCCATTTTTAAAAGAACACATAAAAAATATTAAAAAAGGAGAAATTGAAAAATCTGCAGTTGCTGTTCATGTTTGGTCTGAAAAACATAATATAAATTCAGACACTAAATTATTAAAACAGTTAGAAAATACAAAAGAGCTGACTATTTGGGAAAAAATTTATATTCAGAAGAATAGAAACAGAGTTATGAATTTTGATATTCCGATGGAGCGTGACCTTCTTTGGAGGTTCTTTGGCCAACCACAGGATCGAGCTGACATCGACATCCGGGTTGTGCAACATAAATAAAACCAGTCTGGGAAAGCTGACGATAAAACAGAATTGTTTTGAAACATGTCCAAGAACAAATCAACAT
The DNA here is from genome assembly GCA_030220185.1 of Diploptera punctata. Lineage (NCBI taxonomy): Eukaryota > Metazoa > Arthropoda > Insecta > Blattodea > Blaberidae > Diploptera > Diploptera punctata. The sequence continues at coordinate 298,550 of JASPKZ010006829.1, read as the reverse complement.
TAATATTGAGGTAAGATGTCCAGACTAAAAATAATATAATTGAAAACTTATATTAACTCTTTAATGCTATAGAATTTTATCTTTGAACTACAAATATCAAAGAATAAAATCAAAATATACAGAACATACCAGAAGTTTGGGTTTTTAATTTAGGTTAACATTGGAGCACCCTCTATGTATTATTTTACTTACAATTAAAAAAATAAATTACAAGATGAATAGTATCGAATTATAAACAGTAACTGGATTACATTTTGTTGTACCGGTACCTGTGGTGGCAGTTGAACCCAACAAATTAAATTTGGGCTATTCTTTGCAACATGTGACGCAAATTTTTTAATTCCTTCATAAACTCCTATCAAATTTTACTCTTAGGGTTCCATTTTTCAAATTACACTGGTCAACATGATTTTTGTCTCATGAGTACCAATAGTTGTACTTAATGCAGTTTTTTATCGTCTTTTCAAATATGTATTCGGAATTTCTCCATCACTCAGAGTTTTTTTATTTCATTTTCAATTAATGAATTTAAATAATTATTTTTTTTAATAAATGTTTCTTCGTCCATTTGTCCGTTGTAAAATAAAATGGGAAACACTTTCATCAGGAGATTTCAGCTATGGAAAAGAGATATCAAGGCAAATGGAATCCTAATATGCTGGCCGATTATTGTGGGACCATCAAGAGGGATGCTCCACAGGCGAAATATAGCAGAAAATCATCATTTCTTACTTTCTAGGTGAGTCCGAATATTGTGTAGTTACAAATGTAGAAAATATTAAAGTGTTTGAAATTATAAATGCCTGTCTCTCAGAAACCTTGTGTGATGGAGAAAAACCGATATCATATTTGAATTCAGGAGAAAAATACTATCAGAATTACATATTTTTCTTTCTGAGACAAAAAAAAAGTTTATTTTTTGTTGCTCAGTGTTATTTCCCAACATTTACAGTGATTTTCAAATTTTTTATAATGATTATTTCAATATACTTTTCTATGATATATACATGAAGATGTTGTTGTTGTTGTTTTCAAATGCTGGGCCTTGGCACCGAAGCCATTAGCGTTCTTGCATGAAGATGTAGTAGCCATATTGATTTTAACGCGAATATTCTAAGAATAAACAAAGTTGTATTCCAGTGCAGCCAACATATAGCATGTACTATATATAATTTCAGAACTTACTATTTATTTTTAGGCGTTGCATTCTTTCACAGGTTAGAGTGCTTAAATTGCGTTAGGTTAGCTTTTAGGTTGGTATTTCATAGGTTAGAGTGCTTAAATTGCGTTAGGTTAGCTTTTACGTTCGTTAAATATCGTGTATATGTTGGCTGCATCCCGTGATTCCACAGTGTAAACCACTTTGCGCTTGTTGGTGCATGTGCTTGATGTATGACTGGAACTTAGGAACATTTTTCACATCACATGTTGTAAAGAATCCCCTAAATTTGTTTAAAATATTCAGGTAGGCCTTTTGGAACTGATTCCATTTTCATGGCCATTCTGTTGGGTACTGATTGTGTTTAACAAGCATGTTGTATAATGGGTTGATCTGGTAGGGTGTGTTCTCGTTCAGTTCAACCCATTATACAACACACTTGTTAAACATGTAACAGTTACAATGGAGGGCTACCATTATTGTCCCTAAGTCTGTATTCTCTTTTGATTGTAAAAATATAAAAATACTTTCTAGTAACAAGTCATTGCTGACAGCGGCGGGTGTGTGAAGATTGTATGAATAACTGTTAGAGGTTTGAAGAAATATGAATAACTGTTAAGTTTATTGTCTGGTCATGTGTTATACGTATTTTGGAAGTCGGTAGGTATTAAAGACAGTTTATTACGGTCTTAGACTTTATGCAAATCCCCAACATTAAAACTCAGAAGGGGGACATTAATATTGTTAGGGGGAGATGCAAAGAATGGTTTATTGCTTTTAAGAAATTTCAAAAGAAAAAATAATGTAGCCTCCAAAAACATAGCGGACAGATAAATAAGAGCATCGACCCCAGAGTAACTGAACCTGGAAAGGAAGAAGGTCCTGTAAAAGGCCACACCCTAAATTTAGTAGGCCTATATCGACTTGCACATGTAGCCTATAGAGATATGTCAAAAGATTTATTTTATCCAATGAAAATTTTGTATAAAAATTGTAATGGCAGTGGAAAAATAAGTCAAATCCACGACTTTATTAAATCTTAATATATAAAAATTATGTGTCACGTTTGTCCGCGATGGAATCCTAAACTACTGAACTGATTTTAATAAAATTTTGCACACTGTGTGCTGTTTGATCCAACTTGAGACTTACGGTTGTTTATAACTAAATTTATAGTCACATTATTTTTATTGCAAATTATTTGTTTATTATTTAACAAAGAGTTATAATTATCTGTGAGTTCCATACGATTCTAACAGATGACAGTGTAAGATAATTGGTTTATTATTTAACCAGGTGGTTGTGCTTTTTGTTGCAACCGCAAATTTCAATTGAATTACAAATATTGATTATTTCATAATTTAAGTGTGTTTGTGTTTATTTTATTTTCAAGATATTGATAATAATATTAATTTCGTGTGTAAGTATTAGTTTTAAGTAATCTGGCTGAAAGACAGCAATTTAATTTAAATTTAACTGGACCGAGAACGGACATTGAATGGTATGGCAAATCAGTTCTAGAGACCATGAATGATAAGATATCAAGTGAATTTCCGCAAATTGGTATAGGCCTATGTGACATAAATCTTACATTTAAGAAGAATGTCAATTTAAAAACATATGAAGGTCCTAAGGAACGGAATAACAGAACTGTAAGTAAGTTTGTAAGTTATAATAATATGCCTAATATTACAGAAACAATCTCCATGCCTCAATTAAATGAAAAACAAGATGACTATAATATATCACAAGATGATATTACTATACAGAGACTTCTTGATGATGATGAGAATCCAAACTGCCAACAAGTTTGTAGAAAAAAACGAAAGTATAATGAAATCAGCAAGCCTCCTCAAAATATTCCATCAATAAATGTATATAATCCTTATGATACACTTATGGATGATACTGAGAATGCAGACAACATAAATTCATCTCAATCAACAAAACCACTTCCACATAAACCACCACCCATATTTATACCGGGTGTAGTTAACGTACCAGAACTAAAAAATTGTGTAAAACAAAAAAAAATTCTGATTTAGATTTCTCACTTAGTTTACTACAACATAATTTAACGTATACTTTAGCCACAGCAATGCATGGCCGGGACTTATATATATATATATAAAACAAAGTCGGATTAGAAGTTACACTATTTATAACTCAAGAACGGCTGGACCGATTTTTATGATCTTTGATTTGTTGAATTTGTTTCCGCCCCGAATAGCAGATAACTATAAAACATCGGAAAAATTAACGTAAAAATATTTAAAGGTGATACGACGTTCGCCGGGCCAGCTAGTAATTCTATATAAAATGTTACAAAGCAACTGGGGCGAGTGCTCCTATCCGAAGAACATACAAAGTAAGTGGAGCGAGTGCTCCCACTCGAAGAACATACGAAGAAGATCCATCAAAGATTAGTATTTAAAACTTACATAAGTCGTGGGTTTGGCAATTTCCCTAGCCAAGTTAACAGTGTTGTGTACTAACAACTATTGAAAAAAAAATATATTTAATAAAATCCTTCCATCTCGTCGCCTAAAAATTAGTTTTATCACTAATTACCTTCTATAGTTCCTTATCTATCACCGGCTAAAATCATAAAGTTCAGCCCAACCCTAGAGAAACTCATAGCTCGCACATAGAAAGACAATTTTTTTGTTGCAAACACAATCAGTATCCAACAGAACAGCTATGAAAATGGAACTGGTTCTGAAAGGCCTTGATGAATATTTTAAACAAATTAAATTTTTTAAGGATGACTGCCACCAGAGGTACAACTTTTATTGTTTTAACCTCACAGATGTGAAATGTTTCTTAAAAGTACAGATTAAATTTGTTAGGTCCTACAGATATATCACAATTTTAATTTTTAATGTAATATGCATTTATTATTGTACAGTAAAACCTGTCTTAGCCAGAACCTTTGTAAGAAGGAAACCTGTAGAGACGGAAAAAATCTCCAGAACGGTACAATTTTATATGTAAAATCATCCTGTATAAGCCGGAAACCTTCATAATGCAGAAACGGAATGGTTTTTAAAGTACCAATAGTTAATGTTTACCTCAGTAAGACGGAAAATTATTCTTAAGCACGTTCTAATTACAGTATTAATGACCACACGTGAAAATTCTGCATATGACGCTTTCTGCATTATATCGTTTTACCTTCTTGTGTTGCCATTGTATTGCAGGGATACCCTTGCTTATGTGTGACAGCGGGGAATCCCTCGCTTTTCCTTGCCTGCTTACGTAACCTGTGAGGGAGTTGCAAAACTCTTCAGTCCTCCTGTAGTTGAGTTCCATCTCGCTTTTGTGTAATAAAGTTGTTTTGTATTGCCGTGCAAACTGATATGTGTTACATACACTATTTTGTCTGCATTTCAGTTTAATAAGTTATGTCTTTAAAGCGTGCATGTAAAACCCTTACACTGCATGAGAAAATTCAAGCTTGTAATTTGGGAACCCTTCATAAGAAGAAAAATTGTCAAGACGGAAATACATTTAAGGAACCGTCATGTTCCTTCATAGACAGGTTTTACTGTGTTATGTTACAATAGTTAATGACACAATGAAATGTTAAAGTTGATAAATAAAATGAACTGTGATTATATCACCTCATACACTCCGCATTCTTCAAAGCACAGGACTGTTTCAGGAAACGTTCCTATCTTCAGTCATCTTCACAATTTATATATTAAATTTGGGAACTTTTAACATTATGAGGTTCAATTAATAATAATTAAATGAATCGTGATTTCTTCTTACCTCATACTTCTATGTTTTTTTTTAAACACAGACTGTGTTAAAAAAACATAGAAGTATGAGGTAAGAAGAAATCATGATTCATTTAATTATTATCATCTTCACAATGTTTAATTTTCATCTTCACCTTCTAAACTACCATCTAGTTTTGATTTGATGTACTTTGAGATCAAATCTTGTTCAGCAGGAATTTCAAAATTCATTGACCTATACTTGTTCTTATGAAGGTATATCTTTTCCCAAACTGTCAAATCCAAGGGTTTCATCAAATGTTTCATAACCTCATAATGTTATTTCCTATATTTAACTATGAATAAATTAACACGTTTTATTTTTTTCCATTCTTCCCTTCTGTTAAAATTAAAAAAAAATCTTTAGGTCTGAGAGGCTGGGTACAAATAATTCCATAATTTAAGATAAATTAAAACGTTATTTATTTCCTATAAAAGTTCAATTCCATGATTATTCGCCAGATGGTGTTGTATAATTATAATTCATGATTTTACCAACAGACGGTGCTGAATTCCATATTCGTACCAGAAAAAATTGAAAAAATTTAGACGTCGTTAATTGTTTTACACTAGCGCCGCTTGTGGCATGTATGCAAAACTTGTCCACTTTCTTCTCTGGGTGCTCTGTGAGCGTTGTGATGTACCAATGGCATGTAAAAAAATGCTTTTATTTGCAAGGCACTAGAATCCAGCTCTCATTTAAACCCAGGGAAGTACTGGGCTTCCAATATAAACCCGGACCGGCCTCATGGGGTTTCACCCGTCAGGCAGCGCTCTCTCCTCGTCCTCATTTCACTTTGCCAGCCGCTCGTCCTTGAACTAGTCAGTTTACTATCGTTCGACAAGATGAGACGTCAGCTGACATTAGAGCAGCGCATTTATGTATGTAAATGTTATTATAAATACGAATCAGCTCGTCACGTTCGCGAGGAATTTATTCAAAACTTCCCTGGACAATTACCTCCTTCCAGATCGACAATCCACGATCTTGTGACTAAATTTGAGACCACTGGTTCAGTACAAAATAAGAAACACACGCGAAGACGTACGGTTCTCACCGAAGAAAAATTAGGGAAGTGTTTGAAGATAGAGTGATTAGTGCTGGTTATGGCCCCCTCGCTCCCCAGATCTAACAGTGTGTGATTTTTTATTTGTGGGGTAACCTGAAAGACAAAGTGTACAAAACAAAACATTGGAAGAACTGAAGAACAACATAAGAAATTAAATCAGAAACTTGACAGTGCCCGAACTACAGCGTGTCAATCTAAATGTGTTTACTCGGTATAATGCCTGTTTAACTGTGGGAGGACAACATTTCCAGCATTTTCTATAAGGTAAGAAACAGTTCAAGGATGGGTGGCAGGCAGGGTGAATTGCGGGAGGAAGAGACAGCACTGCGTGCTGGGTGAAACTCCGTAAGGCCGGTCCGGTTTTATATTGGAAGCCCGTTAGTACAACTCCTGACTTGCTAGATTGGATAGCCCTCACAACCTGTCATCCATGTTGTACATTCAATCAAGGATGTCCATTTGTTTCACACAGTGGGTTGCCATAAACACATTTTGGCTTCGATTTCTGTGCCTTGCAGTTAAAAGTGACATCATTTTTTGGACATGGCCTTGGTACATCACACCTCTCTGGGAGAAATTTCAAGAAGGTTTCCCTTGTAAGTAATTTTAAATACAATTCATATTTGCCAAAATTCCATCATAAATATAAGAGCCATCTTCATTTTGACTTTACACCACAGATTTTTAAATCACTATGTTAGAGAGCAGAAGTTTAATTTTAAATTAGAAAAAAGTAATATAGTCAGAAGTCCCATGCTGTAGCCGAGTGGTTAAGGTAGGAAACCTTGGCGCAGAACTACAGGACTTGTGCTGGTTCGAGTCTCCATGGGGGAAGAAATTTTCTTATGGTATTTCAGCCAGTATGGAACCGGTGCCCACCCAGCATCGTGAGGCATTTGGGTAGCTACAATAAATAGTGGTTCCAGGTTGAGAAAACCAGCTATAACGGCTAGGGGACTCGGCATGCTGCCCACATGTCACCCCTACACTGGCTAGATGATCATCTACCTCTGTGATTGACACACGTGGATGTGAGGCCAACAGTCGGCTGGTAGGTTAAGGGCATTCTAGGCCTGTCGTGCCATGGGATTATGGGAATATAGTCGGAAATATGATTGAATTAAATAGTAGAAATAGAATACAATGCAACAGAGAATAATAACAATGACCATTTAAGTCATGCCACAAATGCTAGTCAATGACCAATCACGTTTCAATGAATGTTGTTTTACAACCAATGACAGTCATGTTTCACCTCGCTCTTTATCGATTTCACCTTATCAGCTCCTGCTTTTGTGATAAAGAAAGCTCCTCCTTTTTAATGTTCTGAACAGGTCAAAGCATTATTTTTCTCCAACAAATACATTGAATATAGCAAATAATGAAAAGATTCCTTGATTTTACTGAGTTGTTTACTAAAAAAATATATGAATAATCCGTAATGTTGATTATGATATATAGTTTGATGTGTTTCGTTATTTCTCCACTTGGGTGCCACTCTTACAATATTGAGATCTTATTTGGCAATAAATAATGTGATCAAGCAGCAATGAATGAACATAACCTCACATTTTTTATTTGTTTTCAAACATCGCCGTTTACATTAAATATATAAATATTTTAAAATAACTATAGTTAAAGAATGATTTGTGAGTAAACAGCTTAATTTTATTGGTTAAATAGTCCTAACAAATGTCACTCTTGATTTCCAAATTCTCAGGATAAATTCACTCCTCACTTTGTGAGTCGTGAATTTATCAATCATTTGGAAATCACTCGTGACATTACTTATGAAAAAGAAATGGTGAGACCTAGTAAAGTACAGAATCATGAAGCAAATTTAATTTTTTTAAGATGTCTACAAGAATTGTTGATCTACATCTACAATGGTACAACAGACCAATGTTGAGCCTTTGCCACTCCTTTGTTAGGAGTTACTGGACCAAGTTAATTTAGTTATGCTTATTTCTCTACAGATGTCATGAACGGTATGAGGTCAACATACCGACCCAATGAGACATCTAGTATTACTAGGATGAAGAAGGTCGATATATTTTTGCTTAGATGCCTCTTTATTCAGTCTTAAGAATCTTTTACGGGCCTGAAAATATTCAGGACCCACGGCTTAAAGTACCTCCTGGAGGATTTGCTCCTTGGATTTTCCATCCTAAAAAATCCATTGAGCCTGGCTGGGTTTAAACCAGAGGCAAGAAACATAATCAGTAGGGCAAGGCAATTAATGATTTTGCATATTTTTCTTATGAAGGTTGAAACACTGCTTGCATATGTGAAAATGTACTGCATTAAAAAACGGATTAAATAAAAGCAATTCGTTAGGGCATTTTTTTGCATTTTCTTGACTTTTTTAGGGATAGGTCATTTTTTGGCAATTTTTAGGTCATTTTGAGCATTTTTTTACACGTTTCCGGAAGGCTGTGACATTATTTGTATTTGATTTAAGATTTTTATTATAATTCAGTATTTTTCCTTGTCAATACAATTTCTTGGAATTAAGTAGTTGTTTTGATAACTACTACCCCTATTTTTCAAGGTATGTGCATAATGAACTTGCCCACTTCTAGGAATTTTATTCAATTTCTTAAGAGCTTATGCTAGCTTCTACCCTTATTCTGATTGTTAACTTCAATTCAAAATTGCTGTAAAAGTGCACTGTGTAATTGAAACGTATTTTCTACAATAAAAGGTACTGTAACATGTATTTTTTAAATACTTTTCTTTTAATATTTTGATGTGAAATTTTATGTAATTCAGTAATGAAGTGAGTACTTAATCTAATAAATAGTATATTTATTGGTAATTCTTAACTTTTTATTCATCATTTTTTATTTTATTGGTCATTTTTTTTGCATTTTTTAGGTCATAAATGCATTTTTTAATTTGCATTTTTTTATCAATTTATAGGTCATTAAATGCCTTGCTCTAATAATCAGTAATTATAATTAATATTTTATTTTAGGAAGTGATATTTTGAGATTTTAATTAAATTATTTTTAGTCTGTACATCTTAGTTCAATATTAATGTTGATTTGTTCTTGAACATGTTTCAATTATATCATAATCATCGACAGCATCTTGCCCAGATTGGTTGGATTTATGTTGCACACCCTGGATGTCGATGTCAGCTCCATCCTGTGGTTGGCCAAAGAACATTCAAACAAGGTCACGCTCCATCGGTATTTCAAAATTCATAACTTTGACGTTTTTATTACTATTTAACACTTCTCACTGAAGGATAAATTATATTTGAAGAATTTTTCTCTTTAAATATAATTCATAACTCTGTTTTTGTTCTTCTGAATATAGATTTTTCCCCCAAATAATCAGCTCTTTTGAAATACCGATGGAGCGTGACCTTGTTTGGAGGTTCTTTGGCCAACCACAGGATGGAGCTGACATCGACATCCAGGGTGTGCAACATAAATCCAACCAGTCTGGCCAAGATGCTGATGATGATATAATTGAAACATGTTCAAGAACAAATCAACATTAATATTGAGGTAAGATGAACAGACTAAAAATAATTTAACATAATCAGTAATTTGTAGTTTTCATTTCATTGGTTAGAAAAGTTTAGCACATATTTCTATAAACTGTGTTTTATATTTCGTAACTACCTTTAAAAGTTACCTCCTCAATTTTACGTGGTATCTGAAACCACGAAGGATCCACTTGCTTTCCCACTTTGGTATTTAATTCAGAGTAGAGAGTCTGTCCATCCATTCAACTTCCAAGTAAACTCAAAAACACTTTGACTATAATCAGAACCATGAAACCAGAAAGAAATTTAGTTATTATAAGTTGGGGTTTGACCAAAGATGGAAGTAAAATTTACTTCTGAAACCAGTTTCGTGAAAAAACGCAACTTTATGAGGTGAGATATAAAAAACATTTTCTCCAACTCATTCATAAATTATACAGTAATACTGCAATAATAAGAAAACTTCTTGTAATCAAATGGTAAAGAGAAAAATTTATGCCTGAACCGGGAATCAAACCCCGAACCTTCAGCTTTCCGTGCTGATGCTCTTAACCATGGATTAGCTCAATGGTTAAGAGCATCAGCACAGAAAGCTGAAGGTTCGGGGTTCGATTCCCAGTTCAGGCATAAATTTTTCTCTTTACCATTTGATTATCAGCACAGAAAGCTGAAGGTTCAGGGTTCGATTCCCGGTTCAGGCATAAATTTTTCTCTTTACCATTTGATTACAATAATTTAGTTGTGTATTTTAATATACTTATTTCAATCATAGTACCAGCTTTAGCTTCTTAATATTAATTTAATAGAAAACTTCTTGTTTCCCTTCTCAGGATGAAAATGTGTGCATTGTTTAATCTTTTTAGCTATGTTTTGAATGCGCTGCATTGTTATACAATAAAAACATGGAAGGTTAAAACAGAGAAGCTGATTAACACTAGTATATGAAACACCACAATATTGACTAAAGATTTCACACTTTTAAAAGGATTTCATATTCCCCTAGCCCATATCTGTTTCATTCTCTAAGGCCACACACTTTCAGGAAACATAATTTTTTTGCCTTTGTAACTCTGATATACCCAGAGCATATCTCATGCACAATATTTGTTTCATTCTCTAGAAAGGCCACCGTGATGTTCGCACATAATGTCCTGGCATCTAACAACATATGATTGCGTTATAATTCACTCTTTATATGGTGTAGAAATACCAACACAGCGATGGCAATGGAGGCTATGGCCGTAAGTTTAATGAACACTTCATTTTGCCATTTCCCTCCTTGAAAGAAATCACTGTCTACAATTACTTGTGTCTCTGAAAGGCCACCTTACACAGCTCACATGTTACCGTTGCCTCGGTTATAACCCATATTATGGTGAACATAAGGATTGCCAGGAAACGCCGGTACTCCGACGGTACTAGAATGCGCTATGGCTGCTGCTACTGCCGAAGACATTGAAGTCCCCTGGTGCTGATATAAGTGATTCAGCGAAGTAGAAAAGTCGTGTAACATGGCACTGTGTTGTTGCTGCTGGTTGTGGTGATAAAGCTCGCGTTGCCCTGCTCTGTCCAAATCAAGCATGTCTCTGTCGGGATCAGCAGTGCGACTAAGAGCTGCCAACCCGTGGTGATGTTGTTGTCGATGTACTTGGTGCACATTTGAATTTAAAGCAGAGAGATGAGACCTCTGTGTGGAACTAGGGAAGCCCCTGCTTCGAGACATCAGATCAGAATCATCCATCCCTGACAAATTAGACGAGCTGTTCATAGAATGTTGCTGTTGTCTGTTAGAGTGAATTTCAGAAATATTTAAATTCAGCGGTGCCATAGACTGCACGTGACTGGCATTTAGAATGGAGTCAGGAGTGGAAGTATTCAATCCTCGTCGTGATCCATTCATGCTCATGGAAGTCTGACTGCGATCACAGGAACCATCATCTGATTGTAAAACGTGGGCATTACTGCGCGAATGCTGAGATGATCTGATGTTATTGCAATTGTTTACGTCTGTTTCACGGATCATCGAAGCGGCAGTTGATATGGGAACAAGGGATGGTAACATAGATGCATTTCGCAACATGCTGGCACCAGAACTAGATGCTAAATGCCCCATCATAGCTCTAGCCATATCTGGATCAGCTGAACTTCCAGAAAAATCCAATGTAGCTGGTGCCATGCTGGTGCCTGAAGGTCTTGAAATGTTTGGACTATGAAGAGATTTTAGAGCAGGACTGCCGTACATATGGGAGTCTGTCGATGATCTCCTCTGATATTCTGATATGGGCGCTGAGATTTCCTGCTTTGGAACTGGTGTTAAGGAATTGTGCAATGATGCATTCATATTAAGAGCTACCTGGTCTGACGATTGTTGATCAATATTTGAATTTGTTGTTGGAACACTCTGAGCCTCTGAAGGGGCTTGAGAATCATTATTTTCAGCTGCGGCAAGAGATGCTTCATACAGTCTTAATTCTTCAGGATGCATGCGGCGCTTGTGTGATCTGCAGTTCGAACCGTTGGCAAACGTGCGAGGACAAAATGTGCATGTATAAGGACGGCGACCCGTGTGAAGATTGTGGTGATTCTGGAACATGGTAAATGCATTTTGTTAATTTAAACAGAGGGAAATTGTTAACCAAACATTTCAACAAAACTGTTAATCAATATCACTACTAATTTTAAAATTCTTAATCAGAAAAATTATTTTCAAGCATCAAAAGAAGTAAAAATACTAGAGATTCTTATTCTCCATAATATTGACTACTGGACCATTTTATACCCAATTCAATGAAGTATCTTAGCATCAATACTGGCCCCAATATCTGATCCCCTTTATAATTCTTATAGTTTAAAGCAAATCTGTATATAAACAAATACTATAAAATTAAAACACACACACACACATATATATATATAAAACGGGCTTCCAATATAAAACCAGACCGGCCTTACGGAGTTTCACCCGGCACAGTGCTGTCTCTTCCTCCCGCAATTCACCCTGCCTGCCACCCGTCCTTGAACTGTTTCTTACCTTATAGAAAATGCTGGAAATGTTGTCCTCCCGCATACATGCTATGGGATCACCTTGATTTAGACAACGAACACATGTACACTAGTAAGGTTTGAGTTTTAACAATTTTGTTGCTGTATGTGCAGAAGATTCTGAAATCCCAACTTCTTGTGCTAATTTCAGTAATGATTTTTGTGGTGAACGTTCCAAATTTTCGCCAATTTCGTCTAATTTTTCTTCGGTGAGAACCGTATGCCTTCGCGTGTGTTTCTTATTTTGTACTGAACCAGTGGTCTCAAATTTAGTCACAAGATCGTGGATTGTCGATCTGGAAGAAGGTAATTGTCCAGGGAAGTTCCGAATAAATTCCTCGTGAACGCGACGAGCTGATTCGTATTTATAATAACATTTACACACATAAATGCGCTGCTCTAATGTCAGCTGATGTCTCATCTTGTCAAACGATAGTAAACTGACTAGTTCAAGGACGAGCGGCTGACAGAGTGAAATGCGGACAAGGAGAGAGCGCTGCCTGACGGGTGAAACCCCGTGAGGCCAGTCCGGGTTTATATTGGAAGCCTGTTATATATATATATATACACTAAAAAAAATTAGAGGAACATATTAATAAATTAATGAGTCATTTTAACATCTTACCTCATATTTCATGTTTTTCAAACACGGTAACTATAGTTTTCAAATGATCTTGTCATTCATTTTCAACCGCCATTATGACTACCGGATATTCGTTCGTCAAATCAACACCAGATGGCAACGTTATAGAGGGAGATTCCAACGAATATCCGGTAGTCATAATGGCGGTTGAAAATGAATGACAAGATCATTTGAAAACTATAGTTACCGTGTTTGAAAAACATGAAATATGAGGTAAGATGTTAAAATGACTCATTAATTTATTAATTAAGAACCTCATAATGTGTTTCCCAATTTTAACTTTGAAAAAGAGGAACATATGTTTAAACCAAAGCCACAAAATAAATATTGCAACAATTTAATTTTTGAGAGTCAGATGTTTTGAGTTCAAGTATTGTTTAAAATCAGATTGAAGATCTTCTGGGTTTTATTATTTTTTCTCTGAATATGTTAGTGAAATTCCAAGAGTTGCTGAAACCAAAGTGAGTTCGTATTGATTAATTTTTTTAAAAACAGGTTTGAAGAATAATCTGTGGTAGGGAATTGTTATTTTTGTGTTCTCTGAAGCTAATACAGAGCAATAAGACATCTGAATGAACATCAGTTGCATGAGCAGTTGCATTGATTGAAGATGGTCGTTCCATTCGCCATGTCTCTTAGGATTCTTGATGTCAGACCTTCCGTCATCCATAGGCTGTGGAGGTGATACAGAGAGACACATGGATACAAGAGGAGATCCAGGCAAGGTCGTAAGAAGAAGACTACAGACGTACAGGATAGATTTCTTGTCTTATCAGCTTTGCGCAGAAGAAAACCTACAGCCAGAGATCTACAAAATCATTTATGCACAGCAACTGGAACGGTAATTTCTGATCAGACTGCAAGAAATAGACTGAGAAATGCAAGGTTGAGATCTAGAATCCCCTTTAAAGCCCCTCGTTTAACACGTCAGCACAAAGAATCCCGGCTGCAATTTGCTCAGAATCATGTCAACTGGCAGCTCTGCCAATGGAAGGGTGTTTTATTCATGGACGAATCAAGATTTCATCTAACAGGTTCTGATAGTCATACACGTGTATGGAGACGTCCTGGTGAATGTTTTGATCCAGCCACAATTATTGAATGTGACAGATTTGGAGGTGGTTCGGTTATGGTTTGGGCTGGGATTACTATTGAGTCTCGGACAGAGCTTGTCGTTGTCCCACAGTGCATGAATGCCGATGTTTACATTAATGACATTATGCTCCAACATGTTGTATCCTTTGCTTATGGTATGGACTCTAATTTTCTTCCAATGCAAGATATGCTAGATGTCATACAGCACAGGCTACCTGAGATGTCCTGCAAGAATGCCAAATTCAGGTGATGGACTGGCCTGCATGCAGTCCGGAACTTAATCGAGCATGTGTGGGATAAGTTCGAAAAACTTGTTTGTAAGCATCCTGCTGTACCCCAGAACCTTGAAGAACTTTCACATGCACTCACCGAGGAATGGGAGAGAATCTCACAAGTTTCTGTAAGAAGGCTTCTGCAAAGCATGCCTCGTAGGTGTAATGCGATCATTCAGGCTCACGGAGGACACACTTAGTACTGAGTGTTAAAATAACCATGGAAACACTGATTCCAAAAATTGTAAATCTCAAATTTCCACTTTGTTTACTGTTCGTATTGCTAATACTGTACAAGAAAATATTGCTTGAATGTCTATTCTAATTTTACATAAATTTTCAATTTATAATTACAAAAGATCAAACATTAAATTGCTTCAAACATTCATTCTTGTGTTTTGGTTTAAACATGTGCTCCTCTAATTTTTTTGAGTAGTGTATTTAAAAAAAATAATCACTGGAACATTTTAGTAGATCTCTGCACATCTTCAGGACTTGAAAATAACAATTCATTGATCATAAACTCTTTTTTTTTTTTTTTTAAATTTAACAAGGGAATAAATTCAAAGTTATTGGGAAACACATTATGAGGTTCTTAATTAATAAATTAATGAGTCATTTTAACATCTTACCTCATATTTCATGTTTTTCAAACATGGTAACTATAGTTTTCAAATGATCTTGTCATTCATTTTCAACCGCCATTATGACTACTGGATATTCGTTGGAATCTCCCTCTATAACGTTGCCATCTGGTGTTGATTTGACGAACTTCGAGATATCGTTGCCATCTGGTGTTGATTCGATGAACTTCGAGATGAGGTCACGTTCATCCGGAATGTCGAAATTCATAGATTTAAATTTGTTCATCTTGAAGTTCATCGAATCAACACCAGATGGCAACGATATCTCGAAGTTCGTCAAATCAACACCAGATGGCAACGTTATAGAGGGAGATTCCAACGAATATCCAGTAGTCATAATGGCGGTTGAAAATGAATGACAAGATCATTTGAAAACTATAGTTACCGTGTTTGAAAAACATGAAATATGAGGTAAGATGTTAAAATGACTCATTAATTTATTAAGGGAATAAATTCTTAGTGTTAACTGAGAAGATTTAGGCCCCGTGACCTCTAATGCAAATATATATATATATATATTCACCAAATTTTGCAGATGACCAGGTATTAATAGCACAAGACCACTATGACATAGAATATATGGCTAAAAAACAAAAAGAAGAATATGAAAAATGGGGACTTTATATAAACATTGAGAAAACTAAATATCTGTGGATAGGAGAAGAAATGGAAGATATAAATTTCAACAATGGAGAAGAACTAAAACCTAGTATTGAATGCACTTATTCAGGAACAAAATTAGACCATTCAGGTGATGATACAGTGGAAATTAAAAATAGAATTGCACAAACAAAACAAGCAATAAATGCTTTAAACTCTATATTTAATTAATGTTGGGAAGTAAACATTATGAGGTATAATCATTAAAATTCATCGGAGAACATATTGTTTAAACAACTCACCTCATAGGATTCATGCTTCCATGATATCGCGATTTCAAACATAGTCAGAGTTATGGCTGACGATGAACATGACTATGTTTGAAATCGCGATATCATGGAAGCATGAATCCTATGAGGTGAGTTGTTTAAACAATATGTTCTCCGATGAGCTTTAAACTCTGTTTGGTGGAGCAAAAATATTACGAAAAATAGAAAATTACAAAGTGGGGCACGCCGTAGCGTAGTGGTTAAGGCACTGAGCTACAAGCCGGAGGGTCAAGGGTTCAAGTCCCGTTGGGGTCAGGATTTTTAAACTGACCCAAACCCTCTGGCGGCACTATGACCCTGGGGTCGACTCAGCCTCTAACGGAAATGAGTACCAGACGCTTGTTCTGGGGTAAAGGCGGCCGTCACGCAGGGCTGACAACCCGGCTGACATAAAAGTGCCGATTGTCTAGAAAAAGTGGGAGCCCTAACCTCCTACTACCCCAAGGGCCTCCGGGTCTGTTGTGGGATCACTTTACTTTACTTTATAGAAAATTACAAATATATCAAACCATAATTCAGAGCATTTTAACATTTGGTGCTGAAGTCTGGCAAATTCCTACCAGGGAAATGAAAAGAATTTTAAGTACAGAAATGGATGTTTTAAGAAGATCAGCTGGAAAATCTAGAATGGATAGAATACGAAATAAAGAAATAAGGGAAATTATGGGTGTACAAGAGGAGCCGGACATCATAGACATTATATATATATTCAAGTAAGAAGAAAGTATGCAAGTTATGAGCAAATACATTTGCATCTCTAATTGAGAAGATCTTCCATTATCAATTTCAATAGAAAGGATGACCTTGACAAGAATAAGCCAGGGTTCATATAAGACCTCATTCAATTTCATTGAAGTGAAATATTCTGAAAAAAAAAACCCATAATTAAAATGAAAAACTAATAATAGGCTATATAGCAAATGAAGAATTATGCTTACTTTAAGATCCTTGGCACGCCTGAAAGCCTTGCCACAGGTTGCACACTGATATGCTTTGGTGTCTCTATGCACAACAAGATGCATACGTAATGTACGTCGTGTGGACAGCTGTAGAGGACACACTGGACACTGGTAAGGAGTTTCTCGATGTGTATCACTGTGAATCTTTAACCTATATTTGGTCTTGAAACTGAAATAAAAGAAAAAAAGTTTTTAACTCATGCCACTATAACAGAAGGTGGTTAGATATAGACAAATCTGCTAAGACGTAAGGTTGATTTCTAGGAAGTAGTCATGTTTATATATTAAATTTGGGAATTTTTAACATTATGAGGTTCAATTAATAATAATTAAATGAATCGTGATTTTTTCTTAGCTCATACTTCTATGTTTTTTTAAACACAGCACTGCAGTATCGGCGACACGTCGTCATCATCAGCTGTTTTCACGACTGTCAATTTTTTCTCCTTTTTGCCAGTAATTATCCAGACTGCCATCTGGTGTTCTTTTGAAGGAATTCCTCTTCAAACTGCCATCTGGTGTTATTTTGAATGAATCATTTCCTAAACTGCTATCTGTTGTATTTTTGAAGAACTTTGTAATCAAGCTAATAGTTCTTCAAAAATACAACAGATAGCAGTTTAGGAAATGATTCATTCAAAATAACACCAGATGGCAGTTTGAAGAGGAATTCCTTCAAAAGAACACCAGATGGCAGTCTGGATAATTACCGGCAAAAAGGAGAAAAAATTGACAGTCGTGAAAACAGCTGACGATGACGACAACGTGTCGCTGATACTGCAGTGCTGTGTTTAAAAAAACATAGAAGTATGAGGTAAGAAAAAATCACGATTCATTTAATTATTAAGTAGTGATGTCATCAAAAGTCAATGGTTCCAAGCTTATATATTATAGATATATCAACTAATATATTTACAAATTTTAAAATTATTATCCCAGTTCAGGTGTTAATTTTTTTTTTCAAATAAAAATTTGTACCATCATTGTGAGTGTTAAAAAATTTGAATTAAACATCGCCCCATAAAGTTAAGGTAGAATTTTCTATCACTCACCTCATATTGTTCTACTTATTTGACTATAAACTAGTTTCGGAAATCCTCAGTATCGTCACGACCGTTGTTCTGTCGTCTTGAAGAGCAGTCCTTCGCTCCTTCCACATTGGCTGACTGAAAAAAACTTCGAAACCAGGTCATTCTCACCGGGAATTTCAAAGTTCATCAATTTCTTCTTTTTGCTCTTTTGAATGTAGATCTTTTCCCAAACAGTAAGTTCTTTTGGTTTTTCTATTTGTTTTAATAATTTAGCTTCTTTCTCGATAAGATCTTTTTCAGACCATGCATGGGCAGCCATTGCAGATTTTTCTGCTTCCCCTTTCTTGAAATTCCTGAGATGTTCTTTCACTCTAGGTTTCAAATTTCTCTTAGTTTTTCCTATGTAGAATTTCTCAAATTCTTCACATTTAATCTGATAAATCCCTGATTTGTTTTCTTCTTTTATTTGCTCATTTTTATTAGGTCTAATCAGTCTACTGATGCTGTAGTCATTTTTGGGTGCTAACCTTATATTGAAATCTTTAAATTTTTTTGAAACTTGTGGTGTTTTAATGGATGATATGTGAATTTTATGAATTTTGCATTTTCTTCTTTTACTTTTAGAAGAGTGCTTTGATTAATAAATTTTTGTCTTTTGAACTTGTTTATTTTCTTGAATATCATTCTTACTGCAAAACCATTTTTCGTGGCTATGTTAATTATGTGTTTTTCTTCTTTTTCTACATAGGAAAAACTCAGAGAAATTTGAAAACTAGAGTGGAAGAACATCTCAGGAATGTCAAGAAAGGGGAAGTAGAAAAATCTGCAGTGGCTGCCCATGCATAGTCTGAAAAACATCTTATTGAGAAAGAAGCTAAATTATTAAAACAAATAGAAAAACCAAAAGAACTTACTGTTTGGGAAAAGATCTACATTCAAAAGAGCGAAAAGAAGAAATTGATGAACTTTGAAATTCCCGATGAGAATGACCTGGTGTCGAGGTTTTTCAGTCAGCCAATGGAAGGAGAGGACAGCTCTTCAAGACGACAGAACAACGGTCGTGACGATACTGAAGATGGAACAGAAACTATGTTCCGAAACTAGTTTATAGTCAAATAAGAAGAACAATATGAGGTGAGTGATAAAAAATTCTACCTTAATGAATATACCTCATAGTGAGAATTCCTAAAATAAGTAAACTTAATAATTACCTTTTCTTGCACTGCGTACATTTGAAAGGTGTTTCGTCGCTATGGATTGTCAGATGTTCTTGTAAAATTCCTTTGGATGTAAAGCTATGACCACACTGATCACAAACAAACGGCCGTTCTCCGAAATGAACAGCTTTTAAATGTGCAGACACTGCAGATTTGCTGCTAAACCTAGAACATTCAATAGAAAAAATTACAGTGATGATCTTGAAGAAGATTTTAAGGCTGTAGGCCGTGGTCGTGAGGCTTGTAGTTAGGGATGCGGACCAATCAGAAGGCAGATATAACATACGAACACATCACGGTGAATGTACAAATAGGACAGACAGTGGACAGAATTGCCAGTTTCAAGACAACTCTTGAGGATGCCAGATGCAGTCTCTGGCGAAACGTCGGGGAACTACAAGCCTCACGACCACGGCCTACA
Source organism: Diploptera punctata (assembly GCA_030220185.1). NCBI lineage: Eukaryota > Metazoa > Arthropoda > Insecta > Blattodea > Blaberidae > Diploptera > Diploptera punctata. The sequence continues at coordinate 278,787 of JASPKZ010006829.1, read as the reverse complement.
GCCCTAAAATCTTCTTCAAGATCATCATAGCAACTCCGGCCGTGAAAGTCTACGTGAATACAAAAATTACAGTATTTGATCACCAATATATTTAAATGATACAAATCAACACTACAAATTTTATAGTTCTATTACATTTCTTTTGTTCTGACTGAATAGTGGTTACATGTACCTTGATTTACACTTAAGAAATAGAATGCATTTTAAGACATAATTAAAAAAAAAATACAAACTACGTTTTGATGGAATTGACAACGAATATAAGAGAAAAATTTGCATTTAGATTTGGAACTTGCCCAGATAGCTCAGTTGGTAGAGTATTGGTCTAGAAAGCCAAAGGTCCTGGGTTCGAGTCCCAGTCTGAGCATATAATTTTTCTCTTCAAATGTGATTTATCCATCATTGAGATGTATGAAATTAATAATAAAAACATTGAAAGAAGCCTAGTGGCTTTATAATGTAATGTAAAATTCTCAAATAAATGTCTTCTTAATAAAGAAGCTGCCATTTGCAAGAAAGAAGCAAAAGGTTTCATAGAATTTGGTGCATGGGAATTGACAACGTATATAAAAGAAAAATTTGCATTTAGATTGGAACTCGCCCCGGTAGCTCAGTCGGTAGAGCATTGACTCAGAAAGCCAAAGGCCCTGGGTTCGTGTCTCAGTTTGAACCTATAATTTTTCTCTTCAAATATGATTTATCCATCATTTCATTGGACCAAAGGCAGAGAGAGCAGGAATCAAGAATCAGGGCCGACAACGTGAGAAAATTCAATCTGTAATTGCTGACGATAGGGCTAAGAAGCCCTGAAACATATGTTCGACAAAAACAACTATAAGAGGTAAGAATGAACAAACAAAATGTTTTAATTAAATACTTACTTCTTTGAACAGATATCACAAGGGTAAATGAGTCGTTCCTCTCTTGGCAGATGCACTCTCTCGTGTTGCCTCAGCAGAGCCTCACAATGGAATCTACGAGCACACTTGCAGCAAACAAATGGCTGCTCCTCTTTAGGAACATGTGACAGTACATGAATATCGTACAATGCTCGCCTATGGAATGCTTTCTCACATTTAGTACACCTAAAACAAACCATAAAAACTCAAATAAATATGCCAAAAACAGTTTTTTTAATTATTTTATTTTAACGTCTTTCACAAAATTATTATTTTAAAAGACATGTACTACTCTATAAAACATTAAATAAAAAATGGGTTGCATTTACATGAAGAGATTATGAAGAAAAAATTTTCTGTAAATTTGTGCACCTGCTACAGAGTTGTTTTTTGTAAATTAATGAGTCATTTTTTAACATCTTACCTCATATTTTAAGTTTCTTCAAACACGGGAACTAGTTTTCGAGAGAAGGATCTCTCTCATTTTCAACCGACATTATGAGTAATTTTTTGTGTTTCTTCAAACACGGGAACTAGTTTTTTAGATAATTTAATAAAAACCAACAAAAATGAAAAGATTAAAGACTGCAAAAAATCGGGAATTTATCAAATTAATTCTAAAGATTGTGAAAGAATATACTTAGGAAAAACAAAAAGGAATCTAAATACAAGATTAAAGGAACACCTCAGAAATGTTAAAAATGGAGAAACAGAAAAATCTGCAATAGCTGCACATGCCTGGTCAGAAAAACATAGAATAGAAACCAAAACAAAATTACTTAAACAATTGGAAAAACCGAAGGAACTCACAATCTGGGAAAAAATTTATATATGCAAGAATAAAAACACAACTATGAATTTTGAAATACCCGGTGATAAGGATAGGGGATTGATTTGGAAGTTCGTCAGTCAGCTATCAGATGGCGTGGAGGTCAGTCTGCAGGAGAGGAGACAATTGTGAACAGCATTGAGAATATCACACAGAGAGTGACGAAATCCGGATCGCGAGGGAGTTAAGAAGTATGAGGTGAGTCAAGAAACAACTCAACTAAATTAAAATAAATCAATGGTAAAGAGAAAAATTTTTGCCTGAACCAGGAATCGAACCCCGAACCTTTAGCTTTCCGTGCTAATGCTCAGACCACTGAGCTAATCCAGGCCTGGGAATGAAGCCTGGATTAGTTCAGTGGTCTGAGCATTAGCACGAAAAGCTAAAAGTTCAGGGTTCGATTCCCAGTTCAGGCAAAATTTTTCTCTTTACCATTGATTTACAATAATTTAATTGTGTTCATTAATTTACTTATTTCTATCATAGTAATAGCTTTAGCTTCTCAATATTAATTTAATAAATTGAAATAAACCTCATAGTGTTATTTGCTACCTACATAACTTATTTACTGTTTATTTATACATAAATGCTTAACATCATATCTAGAATCTTTTATTATATATTAGTAGGCTGTGTATTTCTATTATATTGTTATTTTTAGCAAAGGGATTTTAATGCACTAAAAGGTAATACAACACGCAGATTAGTAGATGACATTTATGTAAATGGAACATAATTTGTTCCTTAACCCATCCACCTGTCATTTAAAGTGGAGCTCTGCTACCCCAGAAATCTGATTTAAATCCCAAGTCCTACTGCATGGCATTTAAATGTAACACAGCAACTTAATATTAAAGGTAAAGGTAAAGTGATCCCGCTACAGGCCTCAGGAGGCCCTTGGGGTAGTAGGAGGTTAAGGCTCCCACTTTTTCTTGACAATCGGCACTTGATGTCAGCCGGGTTGTCAGCCCTGTGTGACGGCCGCCTTTACTCCAGAACAAGCGTCTGGTACTCATTTCAGTTAGAGGCTGAGTCGACCCCAGGGCCATAGTGCCGCCAGAAGGTTTGGGTCAGTTTAAAAATCCTGACCCCACCGGGACTCGAACCCTCGACCTTCCGGCTTGTAGCGCAGTGCCTTAACCACTACGCTACGGTGTGCCCCTAATATTACCTCCACTAAACTGATATACAACAGGGTTATTATCAGATTTCACCCACTTGGCGTGATATGGCTTTGTTTTTTTGCAGGTGGCAGGACAATAAGTTCATTATCACTCTCACCGCTCTCTTCTTCAGCAGAAGTTGCTTCCGAATCACTTATAGATTCATGAATACTTCTCTCATCACTAAATATATCAGTAACTTCTGAATCACTGCCTAATTCACACTCTAATAATTTCCTAATTCCATCACTGTCAATACCCTTAACTTTCCTTGGCGCCATTTTTCTTACTACTGACACATTTTTTTTTTCTGAGGGTAAAACTCGTTCCGGAAATTTCTAAATGGCATGGAGGGGATGAAATAGCATTCTTGTGAATGTGTAGAAGAAGAAAAACTGTATCTAACAGATATCTATGAGCAGCAAAATAAATTAAAAATGCGTTTTTTCGATCTCTGCACTGCGCGACCACAGATCGTCATATGATTTTAGTGCTTAAGAACGTCATGCGACCTCAGCTCGTCATCCGATTTAAATGGGTTAAGATGATGATAATGATGACTAAGCAGGACTGTTATATTAAACCTTAGACCTGTAAAGGACGTGAAGTGGGCCATGAGTACTAATATCAGCAGAATAATGGCTAGTGAAATGAGATTTTTTTAGAGCAACACTAGGATATACTCGCATGGACCGCAAAAGAAATGAAGATATTATATACAAGCACTTCAATTACAACCAATTTCATAAATTATAAATAAATACCAGCTACAGTGGAAAACGTACGTACAATGTGAATTATAATAGACTTCCAAAAGTCATACAATACTGTCCTCAAGGGAAAAGATCATTGGGACGTCCTGGAAAAAGATGGACCAAGAATGCTTCACTGAAATCGTAACAGGCTTTGGGCCTTAAAACTTGTTTGGAAGAAGATGATGATGATAAGTAGGATTGATAAAGATTTGTAAAATATTTTTAAAAATCTTTTCATAAGAACACTCTAATGGCTCCATTCCTTTGGAATTCACTAAAATTTTACCACTGACACACGGTACAATCATTTATATTTCAGGATATTTTAACATGGGAAACAATATGAGAAGTCTATATGCAATAAAGATAATATACAATTTTTTGAAGCCTATTTCAATGTATTAAAAACAATACATCATAATTTTCTATTTTACTTCTTTGTTTAAATCAATTTTAAAATGAAATGCTCTTTGATTTAAAAGCATTGTTCCTAATTATTTAACATTTTCCAATACTGTTATTTTAACACAGTTCTAATAATGGATTATATTATAATATTTTAATGATAATGTGAAAAGAAAAATTAATGTCTGAACCAGGAATCGAACCGTGGACCTCTAGTTCCCCAGACTAGTGTGCAGCCCACTACACCATTCGTGACACCTACCCGGCAGCGGATGAAACAAGAATTATAGATTTGTATATGTGGAAAGAATTGTTAATGTTTGAGCCAGATCTAGAATGGTGTAGTGGGCTGCACACTAGTCTGGAGAACTAGAGGTCCACGGTTCGATTCCTGGTTCAGACATTAATTTTTCTGGTGAAATTAAATGTTTCTTACCTCTCCTCATAAAAAATCTTCTAAGTTGATCGCGATTTCGAGACTATAACTGTCTAATCCTCAGAACTTTCTTGGCGCCTGGTGTTATGTCGATCAGAAGAAACTCTTCTTCTTCCCTCTGTTGGAGGACCGATGAACCTCTGGATAAGGTCAAAATTTGCGGGAATTTCAAAGTTCATAAGTTTTCCTTTGTTTTTCTGAATGTGGATCTTTTCCCAAACCGTGAGTTCCTTTTGTTTGTCTATTTGTTTAATTAGACTGGCCTTTGATTCAATTAAATGTTTTTCGGACCAAGCATGAGCAGCTACTGCTGATTTTCCCACTTCTCCATTTTTTATGAAAAACAAAGGAAACCTTATGAACTTCGAAATTCCTGCAAATTTAGACTTGATCTAGAGGTTCATCGGTCCACCAACAGAGAGAAGAAGAAGAGTTTCTTCCGATCGACATAACACCAGTCGCCAAGAAAGTTCTGAGCATGAGACAGTTATAGTCTCGAAATTGCAATCAACTTAGAAGATTTATATGAGGAGAGGTAAGAAACATTTGATTTCACCATAAATTAAACCTCATAGTGATTAATTTCTATAAAAGTTAAATTAATTTTTCTTTTCACAATATCATTAAAATATTATTGTTCCTAACGTAGGACAATAATACAATACCTGTATTTGTATGTGTTTGTATGTTTAAGGCGATGCTTTATGATAGAAGCTCTGCTGGCCAGTACTTTGGCACACAGACAAACGACATGAGCGGCTTCTTCATGCATTCGTCTACAATGTACGGAGAGAGAATTCCAGTTTCGACATACCTCGCCACATACATGGCACTCCCATCTGAAATACAAATATGCTAAATACTACTTTTTATCTTCATTTGTGTATAATTTGCATAAAAACAATCAAAGAAAATGCTGTAAAAAGAAAAATACAGTGAAAAAATATAAATTATATTCAATATAGCAATTACATTTATTGCATCTGAATTTTAATTACAGAGTTAGAAACTTAAAAATGTTTTGCTAAGAATGATAATTCTGATTAAGTTATGTAGTTAGAAATAACACTATGAGGTTTATTTTAATATTGTTTAGTTGTTTCTTGACTCACCTCATACTTCTTAACTCCCAAGCAGACTCGAGTTTCTTCACTTCATTTGTGACATTCTCAATGCTGCATTACGTTCACAACTGATGTCCAACGGCCTCCTCTCCTGCAGACTGACCTCCGCGCCATCTGATGGCTGACTGACGAACTTCCAAATCAATCCCCTCTCCTTATCACTGGGTATTTAAAAATTCATAGTTGTGTTTTTATTCTTGCATATGTTAATTTTTTCCCAAATTGCGAGTTCCTTTGGTTTTTCCAATTGTTTAAGTAATTTTGTTTTGGTTTCTATTCTATGTTTTTTCTGACCAGGCATGTGCAGCTATTGCAAATTTTTCTGTTTCTCCATTTTTAACATTTCTGAGGTGTTCCTTTAATCCTGTATTTAGATTCCTTTTTGTTTTTCCTATGTATATCTTTTCACAATCTTTACAATTAATTTGATAAATTCCAGATTTTTTGCAGTCTTCAATCTTTTAATTTTGTTGGTTTTTATTAAATTACCTAAACTGTAATCATTATTCGGTGCTGATTTAATGTTGAATTTGTTGAAGATTTTTTGAAACTTGTCAAATACTAAAGGATGGTATGTAAACTTCTTGAAAAACCGAAGGAACTCACAATTTGGGAATAAATTTACATATGCAAGAATAAAAACACAACTATGAATTTTGAAATACCCGGTGATAAGGAGAGGGGATTGATTTGGAAGTTCGTTGGTCAGCCATCAGATGGCGCGGAGGTCAGTCTGCAGGAGAGGAGGCCGTTGGACATCAGTTGTGAACTTAATACCGCAATGAGAATGTCGCAAATGAAGAAGAAACTCGAGCCTGCTTGGGAGTTAAGGAGTATGAGGTGAGTCAAGAAACAACTAAACAATAATGATAATTCTGAATTTGATCTTTTGTACAAAAGAAAATTTAATGGGATTCGAAATAATGTCTGTTAACTGAAGGGAAATTAAAGAATCTCTGATTAATATCTACATCTACAATGTAATGTTGAGCCATAGTCTCTCCTTTGTTAGGAGTTACTACACCAAGTTAATTTAGTTATGCATTGAACTTTTATAGGAATAAATCACTATGAGGTTTAATTTAAGATAAATTCAAATACCAGAAAATCATCATCATCATCTGCATTCATGGATTAGGTCTGTTGACCCGTTCCGACTTCAGCCCATCTCTTTCTAGGTCTGCCCACATCTCGGGTGCCTTTAGGTTTGTATTTTGTTAATTGTTTTGGATATCTATCTTCATTCATTCTGTCTATGTGTTGCTACCATTTTTGTCTATATGTATCTATTTTATCAGTTATTGCAAATATTTCAAGTTCCTGTCTTATTTCTGTGTTCTTGATTCTGTCTTCCTTAGTGCACCCTTTAACAGATCTCAAAAATTTCATTTCTGCCGCCGTTATCCTACTTAGATCTTGTTTTTTATGTATCCAGGCTTCTGATCCGTAGAGCAGTACTGGTACTGCCAACATTTTATAAAATTCCAATTGGGTCTCTCTTGTTGTTTTGTTATTTGGTGATCGCTTTATCGTACCACATATTCCCTGGAATTTTGCTATTTTATTATTTATATCATTATCATAATTAAATGAAATGTCACATCCTAGATAATTGAGATGGTTCACCTGTTCTATGATTTTGTTTCCTATTACTATTTTGGATCTGATTTGATTTTTCCCTTGGAATGCCATTACCTTGGTTTTTTCTATGGATATTTTGAGATTATATTGTACCAGAAAATTATCGTGGAATTACATTACTTAATAGTTCTCTAAAAGTATTCACAAAAATATTAAACAATAAATTAAATGTATATAATAAATTTGGGAATTTTTAACATTATGAGATTTTATTAATAAGAATTAAATGAATTGTGAAAACTTCTTACCTCATATTTCTATATTTAAAAAAAAATTCAGAAAATTTAATATAACATTGGCTCCAATTAACAAATTCAGCCTGGGTAATCTTCTGTTAACTAATAATAAAGTTAACACCCCAGACAACAAAAAATTTAGAATTTATCAAATTGATTGCAAAGATTGCAACAGGATATATATAGGAAAAACAAAAAGGAACTTGGAAACTCGTAAAAAAGAACACTTCAGAAACATAAAGAATGGAGAAATTGAAAAATCAGCTATAGCAGCACATAGTTTATTAGAGCATCATAGAATTGAAAAAGAAGCAAAACTTTTGAAACATCTATCCAAACCTTTGGATTTAACAGTTTGGGAAAAGATATATATTCAAAGAAACCATACTAGAACCATGAATTTCGAGATTGTAGACGAATCGAGCTTCATTACAAAGTTCTTAAAAAATACAACAGATGGCAGTTTAGAAAATAATTCTTTCAAAAGAACACCAGATGGCAGTTTGGATAATTACCGACAAAAGAAAAAAAATTGACAGTCGTGAAAACAGCTGAGGATGGTGACGATGGTCGCTGATACTGCAGTGTTGTGTTTAAAAAAACATAGAAGTATGAGGTAAGAAGAATTCACGATTCATTTTATTCTTATTAATAAATTAAATGCATTAATCCATATTAAAGAACAACAACAAGGATTTCAGAAAAACAGATCCACGTTAGATGCAATTTACATAGTTAGACAAATTGTGGAAAAATCATGGGAATTCAATAAACCAGTATTCTTATGTTTCATAGATATGAAGAAAGCTTTTGATAGAGTACAGCTTGAAGATGTTGTACATATCTTGAGAGAGAATGAAATTCCTAATGAACTGATTAGAGCAATAATATCAATTAATACACACTGCAAAACAGTAATCAAAGTAAAAGAACAGCAAATTGAAGAAATAACGTTAACAAAGGGCATCAGACAAGGTGACTCTTTAAGTCCATTCTTATTTAATATTATAATGGATAAAATTATTGAAAATATACCACCACGTTTAGGTTATAAAATGGGAAACACTAGATTTCACTTAAAATGTTTCATATCTCTCCTCATAATTAATGTTCTAAGTAGATCGTGATTTCAGGTTCATGAAGAACCCTTCCTCAGTACCATTTTGCCGACTGATGTTACGTCGATCACAAGAACCACTTCTTCCCTCTGTTGGTGGACCGATAAACCTCTGATACAGGTCATATTTCGCGGGAATTTTGAGGTTCATAAGTTTTTCTGAATGTGGATTTTTTTCCCAAACCCTGAATTCCTTTTGTTTATCTATAGTCCCGTTGGGGTCAGGATTTTTAAACTGACCCAAACCCTCTGGCGGCACTATGGCCCTGGGGTCGACTCAGCCTCTAACTGAAATGAGTACCAGACGCTTGTTCTGGGGGTAAAGGCGGCCGTCACGCAGGGCTGACAACCCGGCTGACATAAAGTGCCGATGTCTAGAAAAAGTGGGAGCCTTAACCTCCTACTACCCAAAGGGCCTCCGGGCCTGTTGTGGGATCACTTTACTTATCTATTTGTTCAATTAGATGTTTTTCGGACCAAGCATGAACAGCTACTGCTGACTTTTCCACTTCTCCATTTGTAATAGATAAACAATACTTCTTCTTCCTTCCAAGTATTAGGCCCATGGCCTGTTACGAACCTATAGAAAATTTTCCCTCCAGCGTTTCATAGGACGGCCCAGAGATCTTCGTCCTCTTGGTACATAATTATAACAGGCTATAAGATGGCAGCCCCATCACTGGTCTTGCCTTCCTTTGGCCAGCAACCAATCGAAGGGACTATTATTATGCTTTCAAGTCTTATACGAGAATTTCCCGGAAGGATAAACAATACTAATGTTAAATAATCAATTGAGTTTGTGTTTACTTGATGAAAATCCATATTTATTAATTAAATAAAAATAAAACATAGTTTTATTTGATTTTCATATTTATTAAGATATAATTCAGTGACAGCTGTTTCGGTACACTGTACCTTCTTCAGACATGTTAACAAATTATATAAACACAATCCATAATTTGTTAACATGTCTGAAGAAGGTACAGTGTACCGAAACAGCTCTCACTGAATTATATAATAAATATGAAAATCAAATAAAACTACGTTTTATTTTTATTTAATTAATAAATACTAATGTTGCTAACTGCATTATAGCGGAAATATATAAGTTGTGATATTGTGGTATGTCCAAAGAAAAGAGGAAAAAGAACGCCCTAATTCAGCAATGGATATGAAATGTTTTGGGCTTGACACGGAACAATTATATTTTACTGGTATTGCTACAAAGAGGTAAGTAAATATTAGAATAAAACAAAATAGTTTACCATATACATAGTAAATATAACAAAGATTATACAATAATATTAATTAATTAATGTTTGTATTATTAATTTTAACACTTCTCATTAATTAATTACTCTATTCTGATGTTCAGATGTCGCTTGAGAGAAAAAAAGCCTCATTGACCAACATGTCGATGATGGAAGTCATAAAATAAAGAATTTAGCACAATTTTTTGCTGTTTTTATTCTTCTTCTTCTTCCTTCCAAGTATTAGGCAAAGGCCTGTTACGATGCTATAGAAAATTTTCCCTCCAGCGTTTCATAGGACGGCCCAGTGATCTCCGTCCTCTTGGTATATAATTATAAAACAGCTTTGGGGATCCGATTTGAACTCATTCTTTCAAGATGGTGTTTCCAATTTAGTAGGTACTTATTTATTTAACTTTCACAGGAAAACAACACTATGAGGTTTAATTTAAGAATTAAATTAATGTTTGAAAAAGGATATGAGGTGAGGTAATAAAAACGTTAATTTAATTCTTACTTGGTACTGTTTAATACTTCCAAGAATTGTCCTTTTTTATGCTTTGGTCGTCATAAGTTTGATACCTCTGGGAAATTTTCATATAAGACTTGAAAGCATAATAATAGTCCCTTCGATTGGTTGCTGGCCAAAGGAAGGCAAGACCAGTGATGGGGCTGGCCAAAGGAAGGCAAGACCAGTGATGGGGCTGGTCAAAGGAAGGTAAGACCAGTGATGGGGCTGGTCAAAGGAAGGTAAGACCAGTGATGGGGCTGGTCAAAGGAAGGTAAGACCAGTGATGGGGCTGGTCAAAGGAAGGTAAGACCAGTGATGGGGCTGGTCAAAGGAAGGCAAGACCAGTGATTGGGCTGGCAAACCAAAGGAAGGCACCAAGCCCCAGTGATGGGGCTTCGGTCAAAGGCCAGGTAAGACCAGTGATGGGGCTGGTCAAAGGAAGGTAAGACCAGTGATGGGGCTGGTCCAAAGGAAGGAAAGACCAGTGATGGGGCTGGTCAAAGGAAGGCAAGACCAGTGATGGGGCTGGTCAAAGGAAGGTAAGACCAGTGATGGGGCTGGTCAAAGGAAGGTAAGACCAGTGATGGGGCTGGTCAAAGGAAGGTAAGACCAGTGATGGGGCTGGTCAAAGGAAGGTAAGACCAGTGATGGGGCTGGTCAAAGGAAGGCAAGACCAGTGATGGGGCTGGTCAAAGGAAGGTAAGACCAGTGATGGGGCTGGTCAAAGGAAGGTAAGACCAGTGATGGGGCTGGTCGTCAAAGGAAGGTAAGACCAGTGATGGGGCTGGTCAAAGGAAGGTAAGACCAGTGATGGGGCTGGTCAAAGGAAGGTAAGACCAGTGATGGGGCTGGTCAAAGGAAGGTAAGACCAGTGATGGGGCTGGTCAAAGGAAGGTAAGACCAGTGATGGGGCTGGTCAAAGGAAGGCAAGACCAGTGATGGGGCTGGTCAAAGGAAGGCAAGACCAGTGATGGGGCTGGTCAAAGGAAGGTAAGACCAGTGATGGGGCTGGTCAAAGGAAGGTAAGACCAGTGATGGGGCTGGTCAAAGGAAGGTAAGACCAGTGATGGGGCTGGCCAAAGGAAGGCAAGACCAGTGATGGGGCTGGCCAAAGGAAGGTAAGACCAGTGATGGGGCTGGTCAAAGGAAGGTAAGACCAGTGATGGGGCTGGTCAAAGGAAGGTAAGACCAGTGATGGGGCTGGTCAAAGGAAGGTAAGACCAGTGATGGGGCTGGTCAAAGGAAGGCAAGACCAGTGATGGGGCTGGCCAAAGGAAGGCAGCTGGTTTTATTTATTATTATTTTAGTCATCTAAATCCTTCATATTCAGAAACTAACTGTATTTTTATAGTTATTGTAGCGTTTATAGGTATATATAACTGATTAAATCATACTTAATATAATATTAATAACAAATAACTCAACAAAAACACTAGAGTGGCACGTAAATTAAGTAATTCAGAGAAAAATTAATAAATTAATGAGTCATTTTTACATCTTACCTCATATTTCATGTTTTATTAAACACTAACTATAGTTTTCAAATGATCTTGTCGTTCATTTTCAACCGCTATTATGACTATGAAAATGAATGACAAGATCATTTGAAAACTATAGTTACCGTGTTTAATAAAACATGAAATATGAGGTAAGATGTAAAAATGACTCATTAATTTATTAATTAAGAACCTCATAAAGTGTTTCCCATTTTTAACTTTGAATTCAGAGAAAAGTTTGAAACCATAAAGAAATAAATAATAGTTTTAAAAAACTAAAACAACACGCTTTATTAGAAAACCGAACTAAAAAATGAAAAATAATTTTAATTTCCAACATGCTTGGGATAAAATTAAAGTGGTCAACAATAAATAATAGTTTTAAAAAACTAAAACAGCACGCTTTATTAGAAAACCGAACTAAAAAATGAAAAATAATTTTAATTTCCAACATGCTTGGGATAAAATTAAAGTGGTCAACAATAAATAATAGTTTTAAAAAACTAAAACAGCACGCTTTATTAGAAAACTGAACTAAAAAATGAAAAATAATTTTAATTTCCAACATGCTTGGGATAAAATTAAAGTGGTCAACAATAAATAATAGTTTTAAAAAACTAAAACAACAAGCTTTATTAGAAAACCGAACTAAAAAATGAAAAATAATTTTAATTTCCAACATGCTTGGGATAAAATTAAAGTGGTCAACAATAAATAATAGTTTTAAAAAACTAAAACAACACGCTTTATTAGAAAACCGAGCTAAAAAATGAAAAATAATTTTAATTTCCAACATGCTTGGGATAAAATTAAAGTGGTCAACAATAAATAATAGTTTTAAAAAACTAAAACAACACGCTTTATTAGAAAACCGAACTAAAAAATGAAAAATAATTTTAATTTCCAACATGCTTGGGATAAAATTAAAGTGGTCAACAATAAATAATAGTTTTAAAAAACTAAAACAACACGCTTTATTAGAAAACCGAACTAAAAAATGAAAAATAATTTTAATTTCCAACATGCTTGGGATAAAATTAAAGTGGTCAACAAAAAAATCATCTCCAACACATATAGAATAAAACTAGAATTATCAACAAAAAGAAAATAATTTTACCATCAAAAGTGTGGGGTGCTCTATATCAATTAATATATTTGATAATAAACAGATTTTGGTAAGAAGAAAATGTAAAAATGATAAAAAGCACCCCACGCTTTTGATGGTAAAATTATTTTCTTTTTGTTGATAACTCTAGTTTTATTCTATATGTGTTGGTGATGATTTTTTTGTTGACCACCTTAATTTTATCCCAAGGGTGTTAGAAATTAAAATTATTTTTCATTTTTTAGTTCGGTTTTCTAATAAAGCGTGTTGTTTTAGTTTTTTAAAACTATTATTTATTTTTTAGTTTTAATATTTTACAGAATAAGATAAAAATGTAAATATCTTTAAATTCGATACTATTGTAGTATGAGCTAAAAGTAACACTTCTAAAAAAAATCCTCCCAGCGACCTATGGATTACTGAAATTATATACCACTAGAGTTCACCGCTTTACCAACTGAGTTCTTACAACGATTGACTAAAAAGTTGACAAATCAGCAACCTATTATACCAGTTTTAATTTTCTAATGATTCTGACCAGGATTTTAGAAAAAAAAAAAGAAATTATTGTATTGTCACGGGTCCTTTACAAGTATACAAAGTTTAAAGTCAATGCAATGTTTCTAAGTGGGTGAAAATCGTTACATAGATACAAAGACGCTTTTTTTTTATTTTGTGATGATTCTGGCCAGGATTTTAGAAAATAAATATGAAATTATTGTATTGTCACAGGTCCTTTACGAGTATACACAGTTTCTAGTCGATCCAATGATTTTAAGTGGGTGAAAATCGTGTTGAAAGATTCCGTTACATAGATAGATAGATACACGTCAAGTTAATATAAAGCGTGTAAAATAGCTTCTTATTTGTATGTGTATTATCAATTTGAGACTTTCCAAATAGGATTAATTTTTGTGAAAAGAAAATGAGAAAAAATAATTATAATAAAAGTAAGTGAACTGTTATGAATGGAATATGCATTTACTTTCCAATTCTTCTACCTGCTCCTTGGAAATTATGTTCTGACCTGACTGCCTGCCTCTCCAGCTACACCGATTTCACATAAGTAAACTAAAAGAGGTTATATTGTATACTTCAATATAAAACAATATTTCACCAAATTATTTATCTGTGATGTTAGTGTTCAACTCATACGAGTTCCTGGAATCAGACCCCGGGCTAATCCACGCTTTTCCTCAGTCATCAATGTAAATGCCAATTATAATTACATTATCATGAACCATTTCAGTATATGATGATCTTAAAGAAGATTTTCGGGCTGTAGGCCGTGGTCGTGAGGCTTGTAGTTCCCCGACGTTTCGCCAGAGACTGCATCTGGCATCCTCAAGGGTTGTCTTGACACTGGCAATTCTGTCCACTGTCTGTCCTATTTGTACGTTCACCGCTATGTGTTCGTAAGTTAAATAAGTTGGTCCCTGGACCAATCAGAAGACAGATATAACTTACGAACACATCGCGGTGAACATACAAATAGGACAGACAGTGGACAAAATTGCCAGTCTCAAGACAATCCTTGAGGATGCCAGACGTAGGGTCGAATCTTTGAATGCATTAGACCGTAAAAGGCGTTCTCTGCTGAGAAAGTTGTATCCTAATACGATTTTGCTTACTCAGAAATCTATTCATGCGATAATAATTGTTGAAATTTGTAAGCTACCTGACGAGGTAACTTAAGATCATAGCTTAAGATAGAAACTTATCGTGAGAATCCCGAAGGGAACCGATGTAGTTTGAAACATTTGCAGCTTTATCCAAGATGTCGGACCTTGAAGACTTCGATCATGTTTTCATTATACGCGGAGAAGAGGAATTTGATAGAGTCTACCAAAGAATTCAACTGGAAGAACAGGAGAATCGGCATAATATTAGGCGATGCAGATGTCGTTGTATACGGTATTATTTGCGGGACGCAAGCATAAATGCGTTCCCCTATAGTAGACGAAAATAACAGAAGTGGTTTTATCGCTGAGAATTCTGGGTAATTTCTTGCCAATATTACAAAAACGACGACTTTCATGCATGACCAGTTTGTGGGTAGCTAATTCGATCTTTCCACTTGCTCACGGTGAGTCAGCTCACTGGTGATTGGAAGTAATTTGAGTAGAGACTAATGTATTTGCATGCGGCCCTTAGTCTCTGGCGAAACGTCGGGGATCTACAAGCCTCACGACCACGGCCTAAAGCCAGAAAATCTTCAAGATCATCATAGCAACTCCGGCCGTGAAAGTCTACGTGAATACATTTCAGTATAATTATCATTTCTAAAAAAAAATTGATATGACACATGAAAAAAGCTATACACAGCATATACTCAAAGATTCTAGATATGATATGTTAAGCATCTATAAGTAAGACATATTTCAAATATTGCATATTTTTCTAAACAAATGTTTCAATTTAAAATTATAGTCCAGCCACTGGATCTCTGGCTCTGACGTTTTCACGAGTGTTTCCGATATGGATATTCAGTAGGACGGGCCGTTTTATGTATGTGGTTAGCAGAAATACAGCTTACATCTCAGCAATTTCAAACCTTACTAGCGTGCTATAGCAGCATCAAGAGCAGTGATTGGTTGTGGCAGATGTGCACTCCCCATTCAACAATTTTCTTATTGGCAGTAGAGGGCGAGTTTCTCCCTTTACCTCTTGCACAACCTAAACATCGAGCTGCAGATCCAGTGGCTGGACTTTAGTAATGTTCTATTCAATTATTTTATGTGTGTTTTTCATTCGTCATGGCAATCTTATTATCCTATTATATCGGATAATAATTAAATATCTGTTACATCTTTTGCTATACATTACTAGAAATATATTTAAATTAATATTGGGAAGTAAACATTATGAGGTTATATCATTAATAGTGAGTGGAGAACATATTTTTAATGACTCATCTCATATAATTTCAAATTTCTTTGATACCGGCGGTTTCAGACAATATCTTGTCCCTCTTCAGTCATGGCTTCCACTGATGAAATTCTCTGATTGTTGATTTCTCTAAGGGCATCACCTCTTGTGCTGCCATCTTTGGTTGGGATTATAATCTTTGTAATTTAATTTTTATCCACCGGAATATCGAAGTTCATAGAACGATATTTATTCTTCTGAATGAATATCTTTTCCCAAATTGTCAATTCCAACGGTTTATCCAATTGTTTTTATCTTTTCCCAAATTGTCAATTCCAACGGTTTATCCAATTGTTTCAAAAGTTTTGCCTCTTTTTTCAATTTTGAAACAATTGGATGAACCGTTGGAATTGACAATTTGGGAAGAGATATTCATTCAGAAGAATAAATATCGTTCTATGAACTTCGATATTCCGGTGGATAAAAATTTAATTACAAAGTTTATAATCCCAACCAAAGATGGCAGCACAAGAGGTGATGTCCTTAGAGAAATCAACAACCAGAGAATTTCATCAGTGGAAGCCATGACTGAAGAGGGAGAAGATATTGTCTGAAACTGCCAGTATCAAAGAAATTTGAAATTATATGAGATGAGTCATTAAAAATATGTTCTGCACTCACTATTAATTACTAGAATTAGTTTATAAACAAATGTGTCAATTTAAAATAATTGGTAATATGGTGAACTATTATAGGAAAAATCACTATGAGGTTTAAGATTAGCCTAGATTAAAATTAAAATAAAGAAATATGTCGTAATGTCATACATAGGCCCACTTTCAAATAAAATATCTAAACACTTTAAAAAGTTGAACATTAATGTGGCATTTAAAACTAATAAAACTCTACAAAATATAATAAAAAACAATAAAACCAAAACAAAAAAAGAAAAATTATCAGGTGTATATAAATTGAAGTGTGGCACATGTGACAATGTCTATATAGGACAAACTGGTAGACCTTTTATCTCTCGGATAAAGGAACACATGAGAGCATATAACAGAAATTTAGAAAATTCAAAATATGCTAACCACCTATTCCAATTTAATCATTGTTTCGATCCAAATTTTGAAATTTTACATATTTGTGATAAGGGTAAGAAGTTAGATCTTTTGGAGGCTGTAGAAATTAATAAATTTAAAAGTAGTAAAAACTGTTAAATTCTCAACTTGATTTGAATGAATCCCCTTTGTTAAATTAAAAAATTTAAATAAATATTGTTGTATTGTTGCTTAGATCAGTTGGAACACAATTCATAATTTGTTAACATGTCTGAAGAAGGTACAGTGTACCGAAACAGCTGTCACTGAATTATATAATAAATATGAAAATCAAATAAAACTACGTTTTATTTTTATTTAATTAATTTAATTGGATATTTGCTTTGTTTATTTTCCTTATATCGTTATGTGTAATGGTCTGGCTTATCTGGTACATTAACACACTTTACATATATAAAATACAGTTACCTGAAAATGGCTGGTTGATGACTCGTTTCTGATAAATTTTTTCCATCACCACTTCCATCCTTCTTTTTTGTGTCATCGTCATCGTCGTCGTCATCATCGTCATCATCATCATCATCATTTTCATTGCCATTGTCGTTTATATCGTCATCGTCATTATCGTTATTTTCAACTAAAGTGTTATTTTCATTATCACTATCATTCTTTACTTCGTGGTTTTTATCGGTGCTTTCTCCACCACTGTTATTTGTCACTATGTTATCATTGTCTTCTTCACTTACAGTTTCTTTTGTAGAAGTCTCTATTGGTTCCAAATTTAACTATCCGAGGAGTCTTAGCTTTACGTTTTGCAGCTCCAACCAATGCTTTGGGCGGCCGGCCCCCTGAATAAAAAATAAACATTTATTTTACTATGGATTCTTAAATTTAAAAAAATCATGAATATATAAAATAAAATGTGCAGACTGTAATAAGATATACACAGGGAAAACAAAAAGAAATTTAACTATTTGAACTAAAGAACACATAAGAAATGTAAAAAAAAAAGGGGGAAGTAGAAAAATCTGCAGTGGCTGCTAACGTTTGGTCAGAAAAACATAAAATAGATGTAAACACAAAATTATTAAAACAGTTAGAAAACAAAAATGAACTCACCATATGGGAAAAAATCTATATACAGAAGAACAAGGAAAGAATTATGAATTTTGAAATTCCCGGAGAAAGGAACCCCATTAATAAATTCATTGAACCAAAGGCAGAGAGCAGGAATCAAGAATCAGGGCCGACAACATGAGAAAATTCAGTCTGTAATCACTGACGATGAGGCTAAGAAGCCTTCAAACATACGTTCGACAAAAACAAGTCTAAGAAGTAAGAATGAAAAGACAAAATGTTTTAATTCTTGAACAAACCTCTTAATTTTTTTAATTTAATTTTTATAGGAATTAATCACTATGAGGTTTAATTTATGGTTAAATTAAATGTTTCTTACCTCTACTCATATACATTTTCTAAGTAGATCGCGATTTTGAGACCACAACGGTCTCATCTTCAGTACTTTCTTGGCGACTTATGTTATGTTGGTCGGAAGAAACTCTGCTTCTTCCCTCTGTTGGTGGACCGATGAACCTCTGGATCAGGTCAAAATTTGCGGGAATTTCGAAGTTCATAAGTTTTCTGAATGTGAATCTTTTCCCAAATCTTTTTGTTTGTCTATTTGTTTAATTAGACTGGCTTTTGATTCAATTAAATGTTTTTCGGACCAAGCATGAGCAGCTACTGCTGACTTTTCCACTTCTCCATTTTTGATGTTTCTAAGATGTTCTTTCACCCTTGTTTTCAAATTTCTTTTCATTTTTCCAATATAAATTTTGTCACAATCCCTGCATTTGATCTGATAAATTCCTGATTTATTTTCATTTTCAATTCTTTCATTTTTATTGGTTTTAATTATCCTATTAAGGCTGTATTCATTCTTTGGTGCCAATCTTATATTAAACTTTTTGAAATTTATAGTGTTTCATCATCATCATCATAGTACATTCACGAATTTACGCCATTTGTTGACCTGTTTCGGCCTCAAGAGAAACACCATCCAGAATAGTGTTTCAATGGATGGTAAATGAATTTCTTGAATTTTATTTTTTCTGTTTCTTTTGTAAGTGTGCTTTAATTTATTAATTTTTGTCTTTTAAATTTATTTATTTTCTTGTGTACCATATTTTCTTCATAACCATTATCTATTGCAACATTAATTGTGTGTTCTTTTTCTTTTTCATAGTTTTCTTTGCTCATAGGTGCATTTACCAATCTATGTGTCAAACTATTGAATACTGCCTCTTTGTGAGCAAAGTGGTTGAATCCTGAAGCTTTAATATAGTTGTCAATATGTGTATTTTTCTATAATTCCAAATTCTATCTTGTTTTCTTCGTTTCTTCTTAAAGTGAGATCTAAAAATGGGATTTGTCTTTAATTTTCAGTTTCCATAGTAAATTTTATAGTTCTACTCTGAATGTTCAACAGCTTTAAAGCATCCTCCTATTTGTTTGTGATTCACAATAAGCAATCACGTCGTCAACGTATCTCTTCTATCTCCAAAATTTGAAAATCAAAATATCAAAAGGATGTCCACTTGTATATTGTTCTCCTGCTCAAACAACACTTTCCCATAAATAATTGGGCCAAAAAAGGGTGAATAGAAGATTTTTCCATAGAAAGCCCAGATTTACTACGTTTGAAAACTTCTCCGTTCCTAATGTAAAACAATTTGATTCAACAAATGCCCCATTTAGTTAGAATTATAAATTCTATTTATTTAACATTATTTTTCTAATTAATTTGTTTTATTTTAAAAACCTTTTTTTTCCAAAATTTCATTAAGAGTGGTTTATACATTCTCAGGGAACTTAACTGGTGAACAATGAACTTACGTCAAAAACGACACCTATCTGTCTGTTTGGTTCTAAATTTAGTGTGTTTTTGTACATTTTTCTATAAATAGTTGCAAACGAGTTATCCTATTGATAGGTTATCAAATTCTTCCATTTTCTTGTATTCATTGCATAACCATTTTGATAGTAGGTATGTAGGTGACCTTATCGTGTTGATAATGGGCCTCACTTTATCTCCACCGCCCTATCACAAAGAGTTAGCACCCAAAAATGACTTTAGCATCATAAGAACATGAATTTAACCGAATAAAAATGAGAAAATAAAGAAAGAAAACAAATCATGATTTAATCAGATTACATGTGAAATTTGTGAGAATTTTCTACAAATATAAAAACAATAGAGACATTTCGAAAAAAAACTATAGTGAAAAAGACATCTGAGGAAAATGTCCGCAAAGGTAAAAGTAGAAAAATCTGCAGTTGCTGCCACATCAAGAACATGGTACTGACAAACAGCTTATCAAGAACGAAGCTAAATTATTAAAACAAATAGAAAACTGTTTTAGGAAACGATCTATAATTCACACAAGAGAAAAAAAGAAGAAATTGAGGAACTTTGAAAGTTTCTGGGGAGAAATGACCTGGTTTTCGAGGTTTTTCAGTCCTGCCCATGGAAGGAGCGAAGGACGCCTCTTCAAGACGACAGAACAACAGTTCGTGAAGATACTGAGGGTGGAACAGAAAACTCTGTTCCAAAAACTACTTTATATGATCAAATAAGAAGAACAATATGGAAGGTGAGATGATAAAAAATATCTACGATAAATACACATTTTTAATGATGCCTTTGTATGTATTAAAAAAAAGGACCCAGACACAACATCCTATACTTATAATGTTAAATGTAAACACATTTTCTCCTGAACTATTAATCCTATCAATTTGAATTTTTTACAGTTGGAAATGTTCATATATTTAGGGCCGCATGCACATACAATTAGTCGCTACTCAAATTACTCCCAATCACTGGTGAGCTGACCCACCGTGAGCCATTGCTGAGAATCGAATTACTAGCCAAACTTACCGGTCATAGCATGAAAGTTGACGTTTTTCATCTAATATGGTGGCAACGAATTACCACAGAATTCTCAGCGATAAAACCACTACTTCTGTTTTTTTCTTCTGCTATAGAGGAAACGCATTTACGCTTGCTTCCCGCAAATAATACCGTATACAACGCTCTCTGCATCATGCAATATTCCGGTACGGCCGATCTCCCTTTTTCTTCCAGTTGAATTCTTTGGTAGACTCTATCAAAGTTCCACTTCTCCTGCCATATACCGACAACATGAAAATCAAAAGTACCTATCAAGGTCCGCCATCTTGGATAAGCAGAAGCAAAGTTTCAACTACAATACAATCAGGTTCCCTTCGGGATATCTACACGATAAGTTTCTATCTTAAGTTACACAACCCCTCGTCAGGTAGCTTACAATTATTATCGCATGAATAGAATTCTGAGTAAGCAAAATGTATTAGGATAAAACTTTCTCAGCCGAGAACGCCTTTTACGGTCTAATGTGTTTATAAATTCGACCCTTAGGGCGAGTCTTCTATCATAAGGATTTATATAGATATGCATTTATATCAAAAATACAAATTTTTTTCTTCACAAATATTTTCTTTCAGTTTTTTACACTGTATTTTGCAACCTAAATTCTTTAATTACTGAGCTATCACAACATCAATATTGTACAAATTGTATATGAGCACTATATTGAAGCCCTGAAAATTTCAGGTCTCTAGCTTTAATAGTATAGAAGAAAATGTTCTTTATATATTGAAAAAATGAATGCTAACTATGGGAGAGAGTTGATGGCTCACGCCCACATTTTAAAGGGACAGGGAATTTTAAAACAAATAAACACACTTAGAAACAAGATACAGGCAAGATAATTATACCATATTCTTTCTAGTATTTTAATTGATAAAAAAATGAAAAAACATTTTTTCATCACATCTGGTCTTCCGGGTCCCCTTAAAAGATATTTCAGACTGTACAACATAATGTACTAAAACCAATGATATTTATAATTTCACTATAAAGTTTGAAAATGATATTATTTAAAATTCATCGGAGAATATATTGTTTAAACAACTCACCTCATAAGATTCATGCTTCCATGATATCGCGATTTCAAACATAGTCATGTTCATCTTCAGCTGTTTAAACAATATGTTCTCCGATGAATTTTAATGATTATACCTCATAATGTTTACTTCCCAACATTAATTTAATACGATATTATTTACTTACGTTTTTTAACGGTGGGAGGAGGTGGAGGTGTTTCCTCAACTTTAGTTGTTCCATCTGCATCTTCCTCGTCTTTCTCTTCTTTAATTACAAGTTCACTATCTGACACTCCTGCCGTAGCTGCCTCAAAGTCTCTCTGCGTTTGTGCCAGACTCTGCAATCTACTGCTTACCCTACGTTCCCCCTCCACTTCGCCACGTATCTTCCCTTCAGCAGCAGCTCGAGTTATTACTCCAGTCTTTTTGCCTCGTGTCTTCAGGTTGCTTTTGGAACGGAGAACACGCCGCTTTATCACTTTATTTTTTGATTTTTTAATTAATGTGCCACTGCAATCTGATGAGAAAATGGAATCTGCTTCTATAGCTAACATATCTATATCTTTCTTTGTGTCTACAGGCTGAAACAAGCCAATACATTGTTGTGGAGTTACCTTTATTATGGATTTATATAGAGAATTTCACGTATGTATCGGACAGTCCATGTATGCAACCTTAAAAATGCCTGCTGATGAGTCAATCAATTCTATTTTATGTCTATCTACCCATATGTCTAACACTCCTAAAACTGAATAATAATTGAATGTGTTATAATAAATAAAAATCTCTTTTACAGTAGGATTTTCCATCATTTTCCCTATAATGTGAATTTCCCAGCAGCTGTATCTCTTGAAAATATATTCTAAAGAATTATTCCTAAAATAATTTTTTAGATTTATTGGACACAAAAATAAATATTTTATATACTTTTAAATGTAAAAATTCAGCCCCTTGAGATGTGTCCATATAAAATTATTATTCAAATGCAAATTTATGTTGACCTCAGCTACAAAACGAAGATTATCTGCAGAATTCATTTTTATGGGTCAGAAATTTTGAAGTGAGTGCTAATTATATCAGATGATATCAGGAATGCCTAAATACATTCTGAATAAAAAATCTTTCATTAATCAAATCACATAGGCATTATATATAAATATATACAGGGTGTACGGGACAAACACTACCAATAACAAACTGTTATAGAACAGAAACTAACAAATTTATTGCAACGCAGTTTGTTGCAAAACATAAATAAACTCATCAAGTTTGTATGGCAATCAGTGAATTTCCACATGTGCACCTCTGGTTTTGAGGTTTGTAGGTTCAAATCTAGTTAGAGTCGATTAATTTTTTTTTCACGGCTTAAAAATCCTGAGCATAGTTTCCTTCTATAATGTGGGGAAGCTCCATCTTGTTGAAAGATGTCAAAACAAACAAAAAAAAATCAAATAAACATGAGAATTTACGTAATTTAATTGCTGTTACATAAAACTTGTTGAGTTTATCTATGTTTTGCAACAAACTACATTACAATAATTAAGGTAGAATTTTTTATCACTCACCTCATATTGTTCTTCTTATTTGACTATAAACTAGTTTCGGAACATAGTTTCTGTTCCATCCTCAGTATCATCATGACCGTTCTTCTGTCGTCTTGACGGTCGTGATGATACTGAGGATGGAACAGAAACTATGTTCCGAAACTAGTTTATAGTCAATTAAGAAGAACAATATGAGGTGAGTGATAAAAAATTCTACCTTAATGAATATACCTTATAGTGAGAATTCCTAAAATAAGTAGTTACATTACAATAACTTTATTAGTTTTTGTTTTATAACAATTTCTTATTAGTAGTGTTGGTCCCAGACACAATGTATATATATATATATACAGGGTGAGTCAGGAGGAAAGGCACATATTTTGAGGGGTGATAGTCCTGGTGATTCTGAACAAAAAAACTTCTAATATACATTATGGTCTTTTCTTAACCGTTTCAGGGGAATTTGATGAAAACAACGAGGAACCAGAAAAGTACAGGTGACAATAAATCAAGATACTGTTAGCATAAGTTTTGTTTATTTGTGTTTCTTTCCTCACAAAAGATGTTCAAACAGTCCACCACTAACTTCAATGCATTTTTGCTGCTGTTGTAGACAGCTGAGATAAAATGGAATCATTGCTTGGCAATCGAGGTCACCCGATCTAACCCTATTAGATTACTGTTTGTAAGGTTGGCTTAAGAACGAAGTCTACAAGCACAGAGTGGACACAAGAGAGGAAATTCTTGTGCTTGTGCTCAAAGTAAAGGAATGTATGAATGAGCTCAGATCAGCAACACAAGAGCAACAAAAATGCATTGAAGTTGGCGGTGGAGTGTTTGAACGTGTTTTGTGAGGAAATGTATGTAATTAAACAAAACTTAAGATAACAGTATCTTGATATACTGTCACGTGCACTTTTCCGGTTCCTCTATGTATTCATTAAATTACCCTGAAACGGTTAAGAATAAGCCATATGTATATTAGAAGTTTTTTATTCAGAATCACCTGTACTATCATTCCTCAAAGCACGTACCTTTCCTCCTGACTCACTCTGTATATATATGTGGGGAAATAATAAATTGATATTAGCAGAAGAAAACAGATGGCAGATGTTCCTCCACGCTTACATGGCCCAGTGATACATAATTAAAGATTCCATATATAATGATGTACAGAGTAAGGTGATATACCATAGATTCATACAATATACTTGCAATTTTAAATATTCCTAAGTTGAATGTCACATGCATTGAATAAAAATTTTAATTTTACAGAGTTGTGTCCTAATAATTACAAGAACTAAAAATGCTATTACTGAATCCAGTGGCATGCGGTGGTAACAGCAATTACCCCAGCTGTACGATGAAAATGTACTCGTATCTTATGGTTTATAACAACTTCTTTTCTAAATTGTTCAGTTTATAAATAGTATGAGCATTAATTATGGTAAATGTGTTTCAGAAACCTACCATAATAGTAGAGTATATAAAAAAGAATAATTTACAATTCATATTCGTGTATGCACAATAGAGTTGACTCGAACCCGGGACCCTTGGCTTTCCGGGCCAAGTGCTCTACCAACTGAGCTACCGAGGCGAGTTACGATCGAGACGCAAATTTTTCTCTTATATACGTTGTAATTCTCGGTCTAGTCGAGAATTTTTCTCTTCAAATATAATTTATCTTTCAGTGAGAAAGGTTAAATCAATAATAAAAACATCATTAGAAGCCTTACTAGTTTTATAAAGTAATGTTAAATTCCCAATAAATGTCTTCTTAACTAAGAAGCCGCCATTTGCAAAGATAGAAGCAATGGTTTCAAAAGCATTTGGCGATAGGGAATTATAACGTATATAAGAGAAAAATTTGCGTCTCGATCGTAACTCGCCTCGGTAGCTCAGTTGGTAGAGCACTTGGCCCGGAAAGCCAAGGGTCCCGGGTTCGAGTCTCGGTCTAGGCGAGAATTTTTCTCTTCAAAAATAAAGCTTATTAGTATTCGGAAAGAAGGATAACGAGAAGAATGTAGAAAGAGATTTTTTAGCATTGGAGTTAAGGTCATGTGGCATTCTCTTCCACTCACCAGGACAAACATATGTTACATATAAATACAAAAAATTACAATAATAGTCATACTAAACGATTAATTATCTGTCAAATTGAATAATAATGAAAATAATGTCTAATAATACAATAAAATTAAATACAATTAAAATTAAATTAATGATAGAATGAATACAGAAAGA
Organism: Diploptera punctata; assembly: GCA_030220185.1. Lineage (NCBI taxonomy): Eukaryota > Metazoa > Arthropoda > Insecta > Blattodea > Blaberidae > Diploptera > Diploptera punctata. The sequence continues at coordinate 253,117 of JASPKZ010006829.1, read as the reverse complement.
AATAACAGCTCGAATCTACTATACATAAAAAGAAAAGAAAGAAAAAAATACAAAGACAGTAATGAACTATGATGAATTAATCTATCACTTATTATACAGGGCATTAGGTAAATATATTAACAAATCTTAAAACTATTTTTATTAAATAATGAAAAAACAAATAATTAATTTTTTAAAAAGTAATATTACTGATTTTGTTAGTAATTTTATTTTCAATTTGTTTCTGAAAGATGGTAAAGTTTGGCAGTCTCTGACGTAGGGTGGAAGGGAATTCCATGTTCTAGCAAGAGAAATTGTAAAAGATTTCGAATAATAGGTAGTATGATGAGGACGGATATAAAGGACACTGTGCTCAAGGGATCGGGTATCTAATTTATGTGTATCAGAGAGTCTAGTGAAGCGGTGCGATAAATAATAAGGTAACGATGTATGTAATGTTTTATAGAGAAGGCATAGGGAATGGATGGCTCTACGATCTTGTAGACGAAGCCATGACAATTGTTCTAGGGATGGTGTAACATGATCAAATCTGCATATACCACAAATAAAACGTATGCAAGAATTATGAACACGAAGTCTTTGGGTAAGAACAGTATTTAGGTCAGTAAAAAGAGTATCACAATAATCAATCTATGAACCATCTAGAGAATTAGAGGGTACGGGGAGAATAAAATTCAGTGGAGAATTTGACAGAATAATAAAACAAAAATATTATCATCTTCATAAAATCTCAGAGATTTAACTGAATTGGAGAATGGACTCTTACTTTAAGGGAGAAAAGGAGATTACGAGTATCTGAGAATAAAGCACTTAGGAAAACTTTGGACCAAAGAGAGATGAACAGACAGGTGAATGGAGAAGACTACTTAACAATGAACCACATGATCTTCATAGGAAGCCAGATATAATAAGAGGTCCACCGCTGTGGTCTCGGGGTAGCGTGCTTGCATTGTCACACAGCGGGCCCGGGTTCGATCCCCGGTCGGGGCAGTTTTTCTGAGTGAGGTTTTTCTTCACCTGTAAGACAAATGTCAGGAAAACTTTAAGGCCCAAACGGTTCCCGAAATCATATGGCCATCATCATCCTTCACTGGTGTGGAAAGCAACGGGAAGCTACCACATCTACAATTCCTTAGTAAAGCTGCAAGCATAGCATAAAAATGCTATGATTGCAGTGAAGGACCTGCATTCGGGCAGAATTACTATGGATGGATATAATAAGAACAGTTAAGTCTTGTAGACTGCAATGGGCAGGACATGAGGCACGTATGGGGAATGAAAGATGCGCATGGAAGTTTCTTGTAGGAAAATACAGAGGGGAAAACGCCCATTTGGTAGACCAAAAATTAGGTGGGAGAATAACATTAACTATGATTTGAGGGAAGTAGATTATACAGGGAATGATTGGATATCATTAGCTCAGGATAGGGATGTATGGAGAGCATGTCTGTATGGCTATGAACCTATGGGTTCGATAGTGCCAGTGAGTGAGAGTGAGTATAGATGGAGGATGATAGACTAGTTAAAAAGGTTTTAAACGGAAACCACCAATAGGGACTTGAAAGAAAGTTAGACCAAAATATAGATGGAAGGACAATATGCAAACAGATTTAATATCTATGAAAATTCATAATTGGAGGATCTGTACTCAAGGACAGTAAGACATGGAAAACAACAGTTAAAAACGCCAAAACATTCAAATAATGTTGTAGTTTCTGAAGAAGAAGAAGAAGAAAGGCCCTAATAGTATTCTTACCTCCTCTCCTTGAGATTTTTCTTCTCCATTCTCTTGCAAAAATTCCTCTCGAATTAATCCAACTTTTGTGTCAATTTCGTCACCCATTTCAATTGTAGCTTCAACCATAGCTCGAAACATGGCTTGTACACGCTGACACTGTTCTGCATAGCAATCAAATGATCCAAGTTTTTGTGAACATGAATGGCATACAGTGTGTGGTAGTTCATCTTGATTATTAACCTAAAATAAATAAACACAATTTTGTGTTATAAAGAGGGTCATGGAAATCGCTTATATATCTCTTCTGAGCTAAGTTCCAGTTGTAATGTAAACAAACCAGATGTATGACTGCATTTTCATTGGTTGAATAATGATTTTACTTTTAAGTGTATAGAAAATGCAGTTTGCTCTCTAAAACACAAAATAAAAATAATAAAAAATATACATTATCTAGCATACGTTTATATAAGTTGTACGGGAGAATCTTAAAATATATAATAACCCTCTTACAAATAATCCATATATAACTTTTATACAAGGTTTATACACATCTCAGTTGAAAATTCTTACTAATAAACACTGTATTAGCTGTTCAGTGTAGAAGAGGTGTACAACTTTACATGGGAATCGTTATACATGCCTCCAGCCTTGTTTAAGGATTCTATAACTAGACAAAATGTCGGACATCAAGATCAACTGATTGTTTTCTTATGATATTGATGAAAGTTTCCTTAAATTTAACCCAAAATGCAACACTTTAACGATTGTTTGATGGATGCACAGGGCATAAATAATATTAATAAAGCTCTGGGTAGGAAAATGAAGGCATCATAAAATGCCTTTCGTTACACTCATTCTCGATTAGGCCTAACAATATTTTAAAATTGAACATTGAATCACAAAATGATATGTTCTACAATAATTGCTGTAGACAAGATTTAACCTGAATGTAGTTTAAATGCTTCATAATATTATTTTAAGAAAACTTTCTTGCATCTTTAATACATAACACACACACCGATATAAAAATGTATTTAAGTATAGAGGTACTATTATTGCAAGAAGCTACATGTTAACTTGGTAGTCTTGTGGTTAGAGCTTCTGACTACGATGCGAGAGGTCATAGGTTCGATTCTCGGTCAAACTATAGTGATTTTTTTCGCTTGAAATGATTTTTTGTTGTCGGTAACATTTCCTACTATTTTGAACGTTTTCTAACGCATCTTAAAACACTGCATATAATTCATAAGTAATGGGGAAAGCTTTTATTAGTTTCCAAGAATTGGTCGAAATTCTTGACGTTAGATGGCAGTACATTATCTGTGAAACCAATTCTACATTTTATTTGACATAGCATAAAGGGAAATGTATATAAATTAAAACACACTTATTTTTTCCGTACCTCCCCAATTAGGGAATCTCTATTAATTCTTATCCATATTCATTTCTTCCACAATTAATCACTAGTTGATGATGTTTTATTTCTGTTACAAACTGCGAGTAATATTGTTCTGACGTCATTATGATGACGAATATGTGACGTATTGTGTATAACTGCTGTTTTGTTATATAGCTCCGGCACAACGTTTATTAGAAAGGAAATTATACGTGATCTACATCAGGCTTATATATTGTATAATTAAACAACTGATGAAAGCCTTTATTAGAGATTTTTATTAGTAAGACCGTTACAATATAAGCATTGTTTAATTCTTATGCACGTGCAAATGCAGAATACATTAGAATTTCAATTGTTTTAAATGGCAAAATTTCTGTAGAATTTCTTAAACATTGAAAAGTAAGTAATTTGAAAAGCAGAAACAAACAAATTATTTTGAACATTTTCAAACAGTTTAGTGAAAAATATCCCATAGACCAATACTCTACCAACTGAGCTACCTGAGCAAGTTCCAATCTAACCATACATTTTTCTCTCATATATGCTATTAATTCCTGCACACCAAATGCTATGAAACTTTTGCTTCTATCTTGCAAATGGCGGCTTCTTTATTAAGAAGACATTTATTTGGGAATTTTACATTACATTATAAAGCCAGTACGGCTTCTTTCAATTTTCTTATTATTATTCATTTCATATATCTCAATGATTGATTAATCATATTTGAAGAGAAAAATTATACGCTCAGACAGGGGCTCGAACCCAGGACCTTTGGCTTTTCATCTCCATTCGCCTGTCTATTCATCTCTCTTTGGTCAAAAAATTGTCCTAAAACTTAGTTAGGTCCAATACAAATAACAATACTGATCTCGAAGACCAATTTTTATTAGAAATCCATCAATCCACAGTAATTCTGCCCGAGGGCAGGTCTTTCACTGCAATCATAGCATTTTCATGCTATGCTTTGCAGATTTACTAGGGAATTATAGGTGTGGTAACTTCCCATTGCTTTCCACACTGGTGAAGGATGCTGATGATAATGATGACGATGATCGGGTGATTTTCGGGGACCGTTGGGCCCTAAACTTCCTGACATTTTGTCTTACAGGTGAGGAAAAGACCCGAAAAAAAACCCTCACCCAGGAAGCTTGTCCCGACTGGGGATCGAACCTGGGCCCGCTGCATGACAAGGCAGCTATTAGAAATAATAATGAGACTAATATGAGAGAGATAATAAATTATTGTCATATCATTCCATGAAGCAAATTGATCTGCATTTTACTGTACAAAGGTAATTATTTGATCAAACATGCATACATACTGACAGGTGACAAATCTATTGAATTATGTAATCTGGACGTCTGACCACAGCTTAATGTCAATATTTATTTTTTTAACCAGTGTAAGGGTAATGACTTCATTTTTAACCTTTAAAGTACAGTGACAAGCAGAAAACGATTCCTTTTGCAGATCTGTGTTCATTGTTTGTTCTACATATATACACACGAGTAAAATCAATTTTACATATAATCAATTGAGTTGGTGTTTACTTGATGAAAATCCATATTTATTAATTAAATAAAAATAAAACTACGTTTTATTTTTATTTAATTAATAAATTTTACATATCGTCGCTTAAGAAACAATACCACGTAACTGACACTTTTGGTGAAATTGACTTCAACATCTATAAAGATAATGAAATCTCTGTTAAACAAGATGGCAAATTATCTTCTTGGGAAAAGATCAACACTGGAGTAAGACAGGGATGTGTACTTTCACCGGTGCTTTTCATTATATATATGAATAAATTAATAAACGAATAGAGGAAAACACAACGAGGATATATACCCATCAATAGGAACCTCAAACTCGATGCTATTCTTTTTGCAGACAATTTAGCTCTTCTGGCACTTTTCGAAAATGATTTGCAACGATTAATTTATAATTTACAAAAAAAAGGTGCCAAATTTAATACGGAAATATTAATTAACAAAACTAAAATTATGGCATTTCATGGGAAGGACCCCATACAAAGTAAAATCTGTCTCCAGAATAAAATTTTGGAGAGATCTAATCAATTTAAATATCTTGGACATTATCTCTCTATCTGGGATGAAAAGGATATCCCTGAAAAAATTACTAGTTATAATAAAAGTTAGGGAATTATTAATCAAGTTATGAAACCATCCCTTGTACAAAAAAAAAAAACACCAGATTACGTTTATATAATACTTTGGCTAGACCAGTATTGACCTATGGTAGTGAAGCATGGACACTAAAAAGACAACATGAAAGCAGAATAACGGCTTGTGAAATGAGATTCATGCGCAGAACAGCAGGTTACACCAGATGGGATTGAAAAAGGAACACCGATATCTTAAAAGAATTGAAGACTACGCCAATTTTGGATTATATTAAACAGTACCAACTAAATTGGAAACACCATCTAGAAAGAATGAGTTCAAATCGGATCCCGAAAGCTGTTTATAATTATATACCAAGAGGACGAAGATCACTGGGCCATCCTATGAAACGCTGGAGGGAAAATTTTCTATAGGACTGAAACAGGCCTTGGCCTAATACTTGGAAGGAAGTTCACTTACTTATACCAGACTCTTTTATTTTACTATCTAATCTCTCTTGGTTAACTCTTGTTTTTTTTTGACCCCGACGCTATTAGGACATCTGAGGGCTAGGGAGTCTTTCCTTTCTTTCATTTCTTCTTTCCTTTATTTTCTTTTCTTCTCCAGAAAAGCCTGACCAGAGGCTATAAGATGGCAGCCCCATCACTGGCGTTGCCTTCCTTTGGCCAGCAACCAATCGAAGGGACTATTATTATGCTTTCAAGTCTTATACGAGAATGCTGGAGGGAAAATTTTCTATAGGATCATAACAGGCCTTGGCCTAATACTTGGAAGGAAGAAGAAGAAAATACTGTTAGCATCACTGAAGAAGTGTGCTCAGTTTAGACATAGATTAGGATGTAATTTTGTATCATGACCTCGCTAAACTTACAGATACAATGGTTTCAATCTATAGGTACTAAGAAGAAAAATAAAGAGTTTTTGTTTCTCGTGTAAAATTTGTATTTTATTAGTTATGCGGTATTGTTTCTTAAGCGACAATATAATGGTACTGAAAACTACTGCTAGATTGTGTACTTAACTGTTTATTAACTGAATCAGTTAAAATTTTTCTCATCACACTTCATAAAGCTCTATGTTTTCACAGTACCAGTTTTGGTTAACAATGGAGGCAAACAGTCAAATTGAGTATATTAAATTAATGTTGGGAAGTAAACATTATGAGATATAATCATTAAAATTCATTGGAGAACATTTTGTTTAAACAACTCACCTCATAGGATGTCCCGCGCCGTAGCCGAGCGGTTAAGGTAGGAAGCCTTGGCGGAGAGCTACGGGACTTGCGCTGGTTCGAGTCTCCATGGGGGAAGAAACTTTCTCATGGTATTTCGGCCAGTATGGGATAGGTGCCCACCCAGCATCGTGAGGCAATTGGGTAGCTACAATAAGTAGCGGCTCCAGGTTGAGGAACCAGCTATAACGGCTGGGGGACTCGACATGCTAACCACATGTCACCCCTACACTGGCTGTTGATCATCTACCTCTGTGATTGACACATGTGGATGTGAAGGGCCAGCAGCCGGCAGGTAAAAGGGCAACCGCTGAAAAGTGGAAAGACCCTCAATCGGGCCTCATAGGATTCATGCTTCCATGATACTGCGGTTTCAAACACAATCGTGTTCATCCCCAGCATGACTGTGTTTGAAACTGCGGTATCGTGGAAGCATGAATCCTATGAGGTGAGTTGTTTAAACAAAATGTTCTCCAATGAATTTTAGTCAAATTGAGTACAAACAAAAATTAAATGTTGTGATATTAAATTTATCTCCCAAGTGATTTTGTAAAATTCATCAAACAAGCAACAAAAAAAATTCTTACATCAAATATTTATCATAAGTAATGCCACGAGTGATTTCCAATTTATCTAGAGAATTTGGAAATCAAGAGTGGCATTTGCTAGGACTATTTAACGAATAAAATTAAGCTGTTTACTCACACAAATCATTATTTAACTATAGCTATTTTAAAATATTTATATATTTAATGTAAATGGCGATGTTTGAAAACAAATGAGAAACGATAGGTACGCTTCATCTGCTTCTTTTGTTTATCACTGCAACCAGATCATACTATTTATTGCCAAAGGAACACAATATTGTAAGAATGCTCTCTAGTGGAGAAAAAAATGAAACACATCAAAATGTATATTAATACATTTCTGATGTCGTATGATGTAAATATGACAATTATATTTTTCTGGATTGTTACCTGGGAAAAAATACATTTAAGAAAGTGCAAACAGTGGTTTCTTTTTTTGGTGGTAAAATCAATTGCTGCAAATGTTTTTATATTAACTCCCGCATGCGGCATGTGTTGACATTCATGCACTATATATACAATCTGGTAGCCGTATTTCTTATAGGCTCAGTCACTGCAAAATAATGGTCAGACCTGTTCAGAATATTAAAAAGGAGGAGCTTTCTTTAATATGGCAATTATAACACTGATAAATATTTCGTGAAACACGACTCTGATTGGTTGTAAAACAGAAATCATTGAAACGTGATTGACCATTGTATCCCATTTGGGGCATGAGTTAAATAGTCTTTTGAATTCTTCAAGTGCTACACCTACAAACAAATCAATTTTATAACTCAAGTACTTGGCGGAAAAATCGGTGATAGCACTGGATTTGAAGTAAGAGCATTTAAGAACAGTGAAAAAATATTTCAATATAAACTCTCATTGAATCTGGACCAAACAACAAGATACGCGGTGCAATAATAAGACTGGCAGTGCATGGATATCACCACAAACTCTGTGATAAACCGTGTGAAAGATATCATTTCAGTGTCTGTTTAAAGAGAACAAAATCTTTGCTGGTATAAAGCTGAGACATAAACTAATGCACATTTGTGCGTGCTTTTCCTATTATTATTGAATAATTTCATTAAAATAATACATTTTTACATGATCTTCAATTTAATGACCTACCACAAGACCGCCTGCTAAAATACAGAAAGATACGTAAAAAATCCACCATATTGAAACTGCTGCTTTAGTTATTTGAGTTCAGTTTTATAACAATTTCATGCAGGTTTAATATTCCACATGTGTGATGATATATAATATTCCATCCATAGTAATTCTGCCCGAAGGCAGGTCCTTCACTGCAATCATAGCATTTTGATGCTATGCTTGCAGCTTTACTAGGGAATTGTGTAGGTGTGGTAGCTTCCCGTTGCTTTCCACACCGATGAAGGAGGATGATATAATGATAATGGTAAGGATGATGGCCATATGATTTCGGGGACCGTTTGTGCCTTAAAGTTTTCCTGACATTTGTCTTACAGGTGAGGAAAAACCCCGATAAAAACCTCACCCAGAAAATCTGCTCCGACTGGGGATCGAACCCGGGCCCGCTGCGTGACAAGGCAGCACGCTACCTCGAGACCACAGCGGTGGACATATAATATTAATGAAGTAAAATTAGTTTACAATATTCAGTATTTCATTAATTTACCATGGCTTTTGTCACACCCATAACATGCAGAATTTTATAAAAATTATGGTAGTTAGTCGAGAAGTGTTTGAACACTAAATTAAATACAAAGTCTTCTTTAAGAAAGACTGATGAATAAACCTTTCAGTGTCCAAGAGGAACAGAAATATTTTGTAAAACAAAACCAATATTTATTAACCCTTATATTAAAAATGTATCTTATTGGATACATTGATTTCATTTATTTAATTTTGTTTTTAGATCAACAGAAAAACAAACAAGTAAAAATTACTTATATTTATGTCAAATTACGCAATAATGTATAATAATAACAATGTTTAACATGAATTTATTTTCTTTGAGGTCCGGAACATTTAAATAACTGGTACGAGACAATATTGTATTGACAATTTAAGGGTTAATGAGGTAATTTTTGTCACACCCATAACATAATTATATATTTTTTCTCTACTTAGATTTAAAAAATTGAAACTGAAACTTTAAATCAAAAGAATATAAATACTAGCATTGTTATTAAAAAGTTGCGTATTACAATTAATATGGTAAAAAAATATATATTAATTAAGGTGGGTGATGGATGAAAAATTGACCATTTGAGATGAAAATTGGCATTTTTTGTTTTTTTTTTGTACTAAAAAATAGCCTGTACTCTAATGTATATGTTGGCAAAGTTTCAGAGGTCTATGGCGCTTCTAAGTGCTCTAAATTACGTCAGAGTTAAAAGGCTGCACCAGTTAAAATACTACCTGCATGCAAATCTTTAAACTTGTTTTTCCACACTTTTATTTCCACTGCATTTTTGTACATTCAAAATTGAATAGAATTCAGAAATTTTCTCCTAGAGGGTTCAAATTTTTACTGCATGTCCTAAAAACAATGGGTAACAAAGTAGTGCATGGGTTTCATGATTGAAGCAGTATTTTAAGAAATAAAAAATAAAATGTATGCAATTTTTTTTGTAATTCCACGCATGAGGTACAACATTATTTTTTCTCTCTCTTTGTATACATATTATAAGAATTCTAATGCATGATGTTTGTTCTAAATATTTTAGGGTTCTTGTGAAATAAAAATCAGACATTTTACTAAAAAGTTGTGGAATCCATTTGATTATAATGTATGCAATTTTTTAAATATAATATATAATAACTCATAAAATAAATATCTCACAAGAATGAAACTTAAACACATCATTATGTACCATGCAGTGAATGTTTGTACAAAACATCAAGTGTCTAGCTCTAAAAATGTATGAAATAGAAATTTCACCCATAACCCCCCTTAACTCTTTAGGTGCCATGAGTTGATTAGATCGGCTCTGATGCTTCTGTCCATTACCATATACTTAAACTACTTGCAAAGCCAATCATATCGGCAGATGCGATTATAACTCTGACACAAGAGATTTTACCAGTGGCATGCAAAGGGTTAAAGAAATGAAAACAATGGAACAATCCATATGTAAAACATATTGGAAAGTGCACAAGATATACCATGTTATAATGTGTGAAAGGAGACAAGAATATTTAGCAACATTTTGTACACAATGACTCCACTTTGCACACTGCGCAATCTTATTCATTCACAAATATATTGATCATTAATAATTGTTTCAACTTTGGTAAGATTCATGATGTGTTCCGTAGAGGTATTATTCAAAATTAAAATATAAAATTATGGAATATTCACCTGAAAGGTCCGTCTCCTCAACTTAATTAATCATTTAACTGTAGCGCTTTCGGGACTTGTCCCATCATCGGCAGGATTCAAAACTGGTGTTTCACTGAAGATCTGGTAGAGGGGGTTGCCGATGATGGGACAAGTCCTGAAAGCGCTATAGTTAAATGATTAATTAAGTTGAGGAGACGGACCTTTCAGGTGAATATTCCATAATTTTATATTAATTTTTAATAGTTGTTTGTAGAACTAAAAAAAAAAAACAATTTAAACAAATCTTTGTGTGTGTGGATTATACTCCATTACATATGGTACTGGTTCTATCAATAAATTATAGGTATGATGTAGTGCATAAAGAACTGAAATTGCAACTAAGGAAAAAAGAAGTAGGCCTACAGTAAGTTATATCCTATTATGAAGATTTTAAGAGAACCATGTTAAAAATGTACCAATAAAAAAACTGCCAATTATTTATTCAAGTTTTGACTTTATTTTGACTATTTAACTCATGCCCCAAATGGGAGTCAGTGACCAATCACGAATCAATGATTTTTTATTTACAACCAATCACAGTTGTGTTTCGCCTAGAATTTTACCAACTAAAGTTTATCATAAGTAATGCCACGAGTGATTTCCAAATTATCGATAAATTCACGACTCACGAAGTGAGGAGTGAATTTATCTAGAGAATTTGGAAATCAAGAGTGGCATTTGTTAGGACTATTTAACGAATAAAATTAAGCTGTTTACTCACAAATCATTATTTAACTATAGTTATTTTAAAATATTTATATATCTAATGTAAACGGCGATGTTTGAAAACAAATGAGAAACGATAGTACGCTTCATCTGCTTCTTTTGTTTATCACTGCAACTAGATCATACTATTTCAGAATATTAAAAAGGAGGAGCTTTCTTTAATATGGTAATTATAACACTGATAAATATTTCGTGAAACACGACTCTGATTGGTTGTAAAACAGAAATCATTGAAACATGATTGGTCATTGACTCCCATTTGGGGCATGAGTTAAATAGTCATAATAAAGAAAGCATCTCCTTTTTAGAGCATTCTGAATAGGTCATACCATTATTTTGCAGTGAAAGAAATGCGGCTACCAGACTGTATTATATGTAGTGCATGAATGTCAACATATACTGCATGCAGAAGTTAATATAAAAAAAAATATTTGTAGCAACTGATTACACCACCAAAAAAAGAAACCACTGTTTGCACTTTCTTAAATGTATTTTTTCCCAGGTAACAATCCAGAAAAATATAATTGTCATACTTACATCATACGATATCAGAAATGAATTAATATGCAGTTTGATATGTTTAATTTTTTTTCATTAGAGTACATTCTTACAATAATGTGTTCCTTTGGCAATAAATAATATGATCTGGTTGCAGTGATAAACAAAAGAAGCAAATGAAGCGTACCAATCATTTCTCATTTGTTTTCAAACATCGCCGTTTACATTAAATATATAAATATTTTAAAATAACTATATTTAAATAATGATTTATGAGTAAACAGCTTAATTTTATTTGTTAAATAGTCCTAACAAATGTCACTCTTGATTTCCAAATTCTCTAGATATATTGGAAATCATTCGTGGCATTACTTATGATAAAGTTTTAAGAAATGCAAAACAGTACCTGAGATCTCAGTTGTCCTTAGGCCTAATAATCAGCAGTGTAGTTTTGTAGGAGGCCTTCCAATGACTTGAGTATCATCTTCTGCTTTCAGATCTAAGATCTCAGGTACTATCTTACATTTCTTAAAACTTTAACACAGCAACCTCAACGGAATTTCATAATGTATTTTAAAATTATTTGGATAAGCCTATTTTGTATATTTATGCATTATGTCAATTGAAACTAATTAATAAACATAACAATGTATCCTAATTTCAACTGCAAAAACTGAAGGAAGAAATTTTAATTCATTTATTAGTTAAATTTAAAGAAATTGAAGAACAAACAAGTGGGGGATTACAGGACAAATTATAAAGTTATAACTGGAAAACACAGAAATAATAAACCAACTTAAGAAGAAAATGTTCAAAAGTATTTTATGAGATTTTAGTGACTGATAATGGGAATCATATGGTTGCCTACTAAACATACAGATCAGGATGCTTAATATGGCATTGTTATTTTATGTAAAAGCAATTTTCTACATTTGTATATTTCTTACAATAGATAATTCAAGTTGCAATGGCAAAACAAAATAAATTCATTTAAGAACTACTGTTATAAACACAAATGAAACATACATATAACGCAAGTTGGAATAGTACATGAATGTTTGGATGGAGAAATATAAAATTTGAATATTATATTTGTATAAAAAGTCCACAATGCTACACACAGGGTGTTCATGAGGTATAAATACCATTCAAAAAGTAAAATTTGACATACCTCTTAAATGGACTGTTCATACAAATTGAATATACTGTATATTATCGACCACTAATTATGCAAAGGGAACTTGATAAATATGTATTCTTACAAACAGGTTGTTATTTGTAAGATCTTTAGCCAAGAGTTCCACTATGAAGTACTTGTCTACAAATTATCACGAAACTATTACGTCTGTCGTCCATGCATACTAGTGTATTGCACATAACAAACATGTTTTTTTTCACAATAAATGTCTTCTTTGTTATATTTTCGTTGATAGTGTTGTTAAAACTGCAAGAAAAGTAGATCTACTTCCAACCCGGTTTGGAAACATGGCAGCCTTTAAGTTTGTCTTTTTGATACATCCTATAGGCTACGAACTTACCGAAATTGAAAGGTATTTCTGAATTTTCTCAGGGAGGAGAAGATCTTGATTTTCAAACACGTGAAGTCCATTTCCACCAGAATTTGCACACAAGCGGCACCAACTCCTCCATTCTAAACTCATTTTTATATTCCAATTTATATATCATTTACGGGAATAGAGAATGACACTTTATTAGAAATACACTGTAAAGTTTAGTTAATTTCGATGTTATTTTGTTTAATGTTTCATGTAGCCACCATTGTAATACAAAATTACTAGGACTATAAATAATACATTATATTATTCCGCTGTACAGAATATACTGAATAAGCAAACACAAACTTTACATTTTAAAATCTTGCGAAATTAACTTTCATTGCCAATTTTGATATTAATGATTTACAATAATCAATTAAAACGTTGAATGACATATTTATGTTATGTTGGACATTATGAGCCTCAAGTGATAGCAGCGCTATATAACGTTCTGGTGACAAAATTAATAACTCCCAGTCCGATGTCGGTGCCTCTGTTGATAGTACATCTAATCCTTCCTAGATACATTAGAAATGACATGTCTGATAACGTGAAAATCAATAACGTCAACAACAGTTCAAAATAAACTGTATATGGAATCATAAGAATGTTCAACAACTATGAATGTTAACCAAAATGTTATAACATTTAGAATTATTGTATTTTGTGTCTAGATCTGTAGATTAACATAAGCAAAATTAAAAAGCGCGCTCAAATCATGTCAATAAGTGGCAAATTTGTAAACAAATTATACCAAACTTGAATATAAATTCTTAACAAACTTTCAGGAAATTTTAATACATATAATATTCAAATAAACAAGTGTTAATAAAATTTTTTTTTATCGCAGATAATATTTTTTCTAAGGATTCCCCTAGAACATGTTACTATGTCTGCGCAGCGCTTATTAATTTTGAAATTTCGGGGCACGGTATGTTTGATTCATTCTCGAAAAGCTTATATTTTTGTCGTACACTGTGCGGAATTTAACTTCCTAAAAAGTTTCTCTCTCTCTCTCTCTCTCTCTCTCTCTCTCTCTCTCTCTCTCTCTCTCTCTCTCTCTCTCTCTCTCTCAACTTGAACCTGGAGAGTGCATTTCAAATTTTAGTACAATAAAATAATAATTATATTGTTCTTCTTCTTCTTCCTTCCAAGTATTAGGCCAAGGCCTGTTACGATCCTATAGAAAATTTTCCCTCCAGCGTTTCATAGGACAGTAAAGTAAAGTGATCCCACAACAGACCCGGAGGTCCTTGGGGTAGTAGGAGGTTAAGGCTCCCACTTTTTCTAGACAATCGGCACTTTATGTCAGCCGGGTTGTCAACCCTGCGTGACGGCCGCCTTTACCCCCAGAACAAGCGTCTGGCACTCATTTCCGTTAGAGGCTGAGTCGACCCCAGGGCCATAGTGCCGCCAGAGGGTTTGGGTCAGTTTAAAAATCCTGACCCCAACGGGACTTGAACCCTCGACCCTCCGGCTTGTAGTTCAGTGCCTTAACCACTACGCTACGGCGTGCCGGACAGCCCAGTGATATTCGTCCTCTTGGTAGGCCTATTTGGGGAAAAAAAGTCTCGTAGACTGCGATGGGCAGGACATGTGGCACGAATGTGAATGAAAGACGTACATGGAAGCTTGTTGTAGAAAAACCAGAGGGAAAACGGACAGTTGGTAAACCGAAAATGAGGTGGGAGAATAACCATTATGATTTGAGGGAAGTAGATTATACAGGGGATGACTGGAAAACATTATCTCAAGATAGGAATGTGTAGAGAGGTTATGTCCTCGCGGCAATAAAATTACGAGTTCGATAGTGCCAGTGAGTTAGTTATATAAGTTATGTCCCACGATATAGCAGAGCAGTTTAAGACATCGTAAGTTAATACAGAGCTATAGTAAAATTAAAAGAGAGAGAGAGAGAGAAAAAGAAAGAGAGAGAAAGAGAAAAATGAGAGACAGAAAGAGAAAAAGAGAAGGAGAGAAAGAGAGAGAAAGAAAGAGAAAGAGAGAAAGAAACAGAGAGAGAAAGAGAAAAAGGGAAGGAAAGAACGATAGAGAGAACGAGAGGCAAGAGAAGAAGAAAAGCGAGAGAAAGAAAGGAGAGAGAGAAAGAGAAAGAGAAAGAGAAAGATAGGGATAGGGAGATAGAGAGATAAATAGATAGAGAGATAGAGAGAGAGAGAGAGAGAGAAAGAGAAAGATAGGGATAGAGATAGATAGATAAATATATATATATATATATATATATATAGAGAGAGAGAGAGAGAGATATGGATAGAGATAGAGAGATAAATATATATAGAGAGATAGAGAGATAGATAGATAGAGAGAGAGAAAGAGAAAGATAGGGATAGAGATAGAGAGATAAATAGATAGAGAGAGGTAGAGAGATAGAGAGATAGGGATAGAGATAGAGAGATAAATATATATATAGAGAGATAGAGAGATAGATAGACAGAGAAAGAGAAAGATAGGGATAGAGATAGAGAGATAAATAGATAGAAAGAGATAGAGAGATAGATAGACAGAGAGAGACAGAGAGAGAGAGAAAGAGAGAGAGAGAAAAAGATAGGGATAGAAATAGAGATAAATAGATGGAGAGAGATAGAGAGAGATAGAGATAGATAGATAGAGAGAGAGAGGGAGAGAGAGATAGGGATAGAGAGATAAATAGAGAGATAGATAGAGAGTGATAGAGAGATAGAGGGGGAGAGGGATAAATAGATAGAAAGAGATAGATAGATAGATAGAGAGATAGATAGACAGAGAGAGAGAGACAGAGAGAGAGAAAGAGAGAGAGAGAAAAAGATAGGGATAGAAATAGAGATAAATAGATGGAGAGAGATAGAGAGAGATAGAGAGAGATAGAGATAGATAGATAGAGAGAGAGAGAGGGAGAGAGAGAGATAGGGATAGAGAGATAAATATATAGAGAGATAGATAGAGAGTGATAGAGAGATAGAGGGGAGAGAGATAAATAGTTAGAGGCAGAGAGAGAGAGAATTATGATAATTAGCAGTGTATGAGCTATTGATCGAATGAGACAAAAGTTGGGGGAGGGTTAGGGTCTTAAAAAAAACGAAAAATTGTCCTGTATGCAAAATGAATGAATTATTTTATTTTATTTATTTCAGGATTGTTTCTGTTATTTACACCGGTATCCTCAACCAAAATACACTTTTCTTTTTTCTCTCACACTTCCCGGTCTTGCTCATCTGATTCTGTCATATTTCTCTTCTTCGTGTTGTCTTGAATTCCCTTTATCCACGTTGGCTTTGGTCTACCACGATTCTTTTTTCAGGAGGTATCCATTTCAATACTTCTTTCTTTGTTTCTGTGTCCCTTCTTCTCATTATATGTCCACACCATCTTAGTTGGATTTCTTCAATATCTTGTACAACATCCTTTTCTACATTCATTATTTCTCTTATTGTATTATTTTTTATTTTATCTAATTTTTATATTATTCTTGTCGATCTTTTTTAGAAAGTCCATTTTTGTGACTATTAATTTATTTCTGTGTTTTGCTTCAACGTCCATGTTTCCGCACCATATAATAAAATACTCTTCACAATTGTGTTATATATTAATAATTTAGTCCTCTTTATTATATGCTTACTCCATACTTACTTACTTACTCACTGGCACTATCGAACCAGTAGGCTCATGGCCGCGCGGACATAAGCTCTGCATACATCCCTATCCTGAGCTAATGTTTTCCAATCATTCCCTGTATAATCTACTTCCTCAAATCATAGTTAATGTTATTCTCCCACCTCATTCTTGGTCTACCAACTGGGCATTTTCCCTCTGGCTTTCCTACAAGAAGCTTCCATGCACGTCTTTCATTCCCCATTCGTGCCACATGTCCTGCCCATCGCAGTCTACGAGACTTGACTGTTCTTATTATATCTGGCTTTCTATAGAGACCATGTAGTTCATTGTTATGCAGTCTTCTCCATTCACCTGTCTGTTCATCTCTCTTTGATCCAAAAATTTTCCTAAGTACTTTATTCTCAAATACTCGTAATCTCCTTTCCTCCCTTAAAGTAAGAGTCCATGTTTCGCATCCATATAATATAACTGGTAGAATAATAGTTTTATATATTTTCAGTTTAACGTTTTTTGAAAGGAGTTGGGACATCAAGAGTCTCTGCAATGCATAATAGCACGCATTTCCAGAATTGAGCCTATGTTTAATTTCTTTGTGCATCTCATTCCTATTTGTGATTATTGTTCCTAGGTATTTGAAATCTGCCACTTCCTCAAAATTTCCCTCATTTGTCATAAAATAGTTTAATATGACAATAACTTTCTTTGTCTCTATTATTCTTTTTTTTGTTGTCTAATTCAGATGATCTGTTTTTTTTGAATTATTGAACCCAAATGAGAAAATAAACACGCGAAGGAACTCCTAATTATGGAGTAGTTAAAATGTTAGATAGATTGATCATCGGTTGATTAATGTCTTTGACATCGTCCGATTCCTAATAGCCAATTTTGTCGGTCCATCCAATCTCCTAGTTGTAGATGTTTCTCCTTCATGTATAAACATATTCCCTGACTCCAGGAGGTTTTAGGTCTTCCTCTGCCTCGTCTTCCCTCAGGTTTCTATTCCAAAACAGATTTTGGTAGTCGATCCTCTTCCATTCGCTGGACATGACCGTACCATCTTAATTGCTGAGATTTAATATAATCTAAAATAGTGTCTTCAGTCTTCATTTTCTCCCTTATAACTGAGTTCCTAATTTTTTCTCTTCTTGAAATTCCTGCTGCCCTTCGTATAAAATCCATTTTCGTTGCCAAAAGATACTTATTTGTTTTTGTTGTTAATGGCCAAAGTTCTGCTCCATAAGTAATGATGCTTTTAACACTTGTATGATATATATTCATTTTTATTTTTATTACTTATATTTTTATCAGTCCACCGCTGTTATCTCGAGGTAGCGTGCTGCCTTGTCACGCAGCGGGCCCGGGTTCGATCCCCGGCCGGGGCAGTTTTCTGGGTGAGGTTTTTATCGGGGTTTTTCCTCACCTGTAAGACAAATGTCAGGAAAACTTTAAGGCCCAAACGGTCCCCGAAATCATATGGCCATCATCTTCATCATCATCGTCCTTATAATTATCATCATCACCATCATCCTTCACCGGTGTGGAAAGCAACGGGAAGCTACCACACCTATAATCCCCTAGTAAAGCTGCAAGCATAGCATGAAAATGCTATGATTGCAGTGAAGGACCTGCCTTCGGGCAGAATTACTATGGATGGATATTTTTATCCCACAATATTCCATTGAGGCAAGCAATTGCAAATTTTTCTTTATTATTTCTATTTCTTATATCCTCTTCATAACTCCCATTTTTATTTATTTTAATTCCTAAATATGTGATCTCAAAATGTAATATTAAATCTTGTTAACACGAAGAGAATCAAAGGACATAATGTTGGCCACCCTATAGAAGTTGGTATAATTTAGGTCCAGCTAATTTCACAGCAACACTTCGAGGCAACGGTCACCATAGAAACGGCACGGACCATGTTACAAACTATGGTCATACGTGCCAGAAGACACCGTCTTTCTCTAGCCATCCCTATGTTGCATTTCTAAAGAGAGGAACATTTTCATTGGTTACCTTATTTGTAGACATATATAACTGTTTTATCTTAATTAAAAAATGTGCATTATTACTATTAATTTATTCTCTTCTTCTTCTTCTTAAACTTAATTTGTAGGATTTTCATCCTGTTTATTTCAAAAATCACTCCTCTGAGGAAGACGTATTGGATGTGCATTCACTGTCTATCCATCTCTTGGCTGGTTCAATTCAATTCAATCGCAAAATTATATAAAAAAAATGTATGTGATTCGGACTTAAAAAAATTCTTTCCCTTCAGGTCGTGTCTCTGTAAAATCCATGTAGGGTGCGACATGTGAAAGTACATACAAATAGAGAGGTTAAACTGAGCTAAAGAAAAAAAGAAAGAAAGAAACTAACAATTTACTTACTTACGTACTCACTGGCACTATCGAACCTTAGGTTCATGGCCGCGCGGACATAAGCTCTCCATATATCCCTATCCTGAGCTAATGTTTTCCAATCATTCCCTGTATAATATATTCCCTCAAATCAAAGTTAATGTTATTCTCTCACCACAATCTTGGTCTACGAACTGGGTGTTTTCCTTCTGGTTTTCTTGTAAGAAGCTTCCATGCATGGCTTTCATTCCCCATTCGTGCCACATGTCCTGCCCATCGCACTCTACGAGACTTAACTGTTCTTATTATATCTGGCTTCCTATAAAGACCATGTAGTTCACTGTTATGTAAGTCTTCTCCATTCACCTGTCTGTTCATCTCTCTTTGGTCCAAAGATTTTCCTAAGAACTTTATTCTCAAATACTTGCAATCTCCTTTCCTTCCTTAACCCTTTATAGGTTACTGGTAAGTATATCAGTTCATTTTATATATAGAATCCTATTTATAATGACCCTTATGTCTAGACTCTGTTTTTGTTAATCCTCTCTGGTATAATCAGTAAAGATAAATGATAACATTTATGATTCACTATGATTACATGGGCCCAAGAAACTGGATTTTTCATATTTCCACTTAATTATAAAATCCCTTTAGTATTGCCCTATAAAGGGTTAAAGTAAGAGTCCATGTTTCGCATTCATATAATATAACTGGTAGAATAATAGTTTTATATATTTTCAGTTTAACGTTTTTTGAAAGGAGTTGGTACATCAAGAGTCGATGTAATGCATAATAGCACGCATTTCTAGAATTGAGCCTATGTTTAATTAAAATTATTTAATTACAAATTTGTATACACATTTTATTCTGATTTTTTTACGAATTAATTGATATCTTAAAAATTCAATTTTGTAAGTAACATTTATTCTATATGGATCAGTACTGATGCATTCATTAATGGGTGAATACTATTTTTATTCCTGAAGCAATGAGTTTGCGCAGTAAGCAGAACAAAGGGAAATTTATTTTTGCTCTGCAGTATTCGTTGTACTTCTAAGACTTCTCTGACTCTTCATGATTTTTATTATTTTCATAACTAGACGGATGAAATACAATACCTCTTTTTCCAAGAACTGGTTCGTCTCGCGCTGGTATTGTAATGGATATTTATACAGAATGTGAAGATATTACGAGAGAACGAAAAAAAAAAAAACAAATTGGAATTTTTCTGATATTATTTTAGAAATCTCATGGATTTGTTCAAAATCGGAACAGATAGATTATTATTAGATTGTATTTATACAGGGTGTTCTAAAATTACCCTTACAAACTTCTAGGACTTGTAGAGGGAACTGAGTTGATGATATTCATAACCATGTCCGGAAATTTGCGGTTTCCGTGCTACAGCTGTTTGAAAACATGTTTTTATCGCGACCACTAACTAACTAACTAACTCACTGGCACTATCGAACCCGTAGGTTCATGGCCGCGCTGACATAAGCTCTCCATATATCCCTATCCTGAGCCAATGTTTTCCAATCATCCCCTGTATAATCTACTTCCCTCAAATAATACTTAATGTTATTCTCCCACCTCATTCTTGGTCTACCAACTGGGCGTTTTCCCTCTGGTTTTCCTACAAGAAGCTTCTATGCACGTCTTTCATTCCCCATTCGTGCCATATGTCCTGCCCATCGCAGTCTACGAGACTTAACTGTTCTTATTATATCTGGTTTCCTATAAAGACCATGTAATTCACTGTTATGCAGTCTTCTCCATTCACCTCTCTGTTCATCTCTCTTTGGTCCAAAATTTTTCCTAAGAACTTTATTCTCAAATACTCGTAATCTCCTTTCCTCCCTTAAAGTAAGAGTCCATGTTTCGCATCCATATAATATAAATGGTAGAATAATAGTTTTATATGTTTTCAGTTTAACGTTTTTTGAAAGGAGTTGGGAAGTCAGGAGTCTCTGTAATGCATAATAGCACGCATTTCCAGAATTGATCGCGACCACTTTTACAAGTAATTTATTATGAGGCGTGACACAGTACATCACTTGTTTTACAATTCAACTCATTAATAACCAAAGAAACAAAATGGAAACTGAATCATGATCTGCATTAATAATCCCGGATACATCCTCCACAATCAATTTTTGCAGTTTTAAAAATGTTGAAAATTTTTGAAATTTTTTGAAAAAAAAACAGACACTAAGTCTTGGAATACTTGATAGGAAAATTTTCGATTTAGACGAATCGCGAAGCTATTGCTTGTTGAGACACGTGACGTACGTTCAGGCAATGCTTGTTTTCAAACGGCTGTAGCACGGACATGGTTTCCAATTCTAAATATTACCAACTCAGTCCTCACTTATAGAGAGTGCTAGAAGTTTGTAAGAGGAATTTTAGAGCACCCTGTTTTACCTCGTGCGGTTATGGGTGCTCGCCTAGCTGGTGTTTCTTGAACAATCTAATTTAGCTAAGCTTATTTTCCTAGAGATATCAGCGAGTGACACGTGGCCAGCACATTGCCTCAGAGAGACATCTAGTAGGCAATTAAGGTATTATTTGGACGGGGAAGGCCGGTAAAATTTGCTCAGAAATACGACTTAAAGCTTGAGGTTCTTTTGCGAGCAGAAAAATCTTCAGACCCACGGATTAAAGTTCTTCCCAGGGGACTTATCCATTGGATTTTTCCATCTTAAAAGTCCATCGATCCTGGACGGTTTGAAACTGCGACTCTCAGAACCAGAAGCAGGCATTTATTAGTTGATAGGCTTGTGTTTGGGAGGGGATTTCTGAGCAATTATATCTCTAAAAACTCCAAACTTATACTAATTATTCGAAATCTTTTACAGTTTCTCTTGCTAGAACATGGAATTCACTTCCACCCTATGTCAGAGACTGCCAAACTTTACCATCTTTCAGAAATAAATTGAAAATAAAATCACTAACAGAAACAACTCACTAATACTACTTTTAAGAATTAATAATGCGTTTTTGCATTATTTAATATAAATAGACTTAGGATTTGTTAATATATTTACCTAATGCCTTGTATAAAAAGCGTAGATTAATTCATTGTAGTGTTTTTTTCTCTTCTTTTTATGCATAGTAGATTCGAGCTGTTATTCCTTTTTTATTCATTGTATCATTAATTTAATTTTAATTGTATTTAGTTTCATTCTATTATTAGACATTAATTTCATTATTATTCAATATGACAGATAATGAATTGTTCAATAACTATTATTGTAACTTTTTTTTGTATTCATATGTAACAGGTTTGTCCTGTCTAATATGACTACTATTGTAATTTTTTTGTATTCATGTGTAACATATGTTTGTCCTGTTTTATATGACTATTATTGTATTTTTTTTGTATTCATATGTAACATATGCTTGTTCTGGTGAGTGGAAGAGAAGGCCACATGGCCTTAACTCCACCAGGCTAAATAAATAAATAAATCTAAAATAAAATAATATTAAGCGTATGCTCTGGGTGTAAAGGCGGGCGTCACGCAGGGTTGAGAACTGGATTGACATCTCGTGCAATTGTCTAGAAATGTCATCTCCTAAGCATTTTTTTTACTTTCTACTCTGTAGTATCTAGATTATTGCAAAAAATCTACTCGTATCTACTTTATAATTTTAAATTGTGGTACTGTAAGTTTTATATTAACTAGCTAATATCCGGCGTGCGCTGCTACGCCTAATAAATGAAAATTAATGTGCTTTTATGTTTAGCTGAATAAGTAAAAGCAAAAATAATTATAAATTTATATTTTTTAGATACTCCTCGCTGATTACCCGGCGTTGCCCGGGAATCTACTTAATCCCGATTTTCTAGACATAAATGAGCTGAAATACGAAAATTAATGTGTTTTATGTTTAGTTATATAAGTAAATGGAAAAATGTATATCGTAATTATTTTTAGATACCCCGTGCTGTTTACCCGGCGTTTTCCGGGAATCTACTCATCCCGATCAACTTGCCATTAATGAGCTGAAAGAGAAAAAATAATGTACTTCTTATGATTAGTTGAATAAGTAAAATTAAAAATAATTATAAATGTATATCGTAATTATTTTAAGATTCCCCGTGCTGATTACCCGATGTTGTCCGGAATCTACTTATCTCGATCTTCGTGGCATAAATGAGCTAAAAGACAAAATTCGTTATTATGAGTTATCCGTAAAAGAATATCCGTAATGTGCTGCTATGCTTGCACAGGAATCTACGTACTTGTCTCGATCTTCTTGGCATCAATGAAAGACAAAAATGGTTATTATGAGTTATCCGCAAGAGACAAACACATGCTGTCGCGGACTTTTTTGTAGAGCTTTTTGAGATATTCAATTCTGTGTACATTAATTTTGTGTATTTGCTATGGTTTAGGCAGCGTAATCAATTTAAGCGTGCAAAGTTTTTTCACGTTTTCCTCTGCAAAGGGCGATTTTTAAGGGTGTAGGAGTAGGGTATCACAACTCTCTTATAGCCTATGTTCATCCCGGGAATCACCTGAATATTTTGCAAAATGCCCCATCACAATCGGATCAACGGTATGGCCGCGCATAAATTACGAACAAACAAACAAACAAACAAACAAACAAACAAACAAACAAACAAACATCCTTTTTTATATATTAGATTGGGTAAGATGATTGGAACAAATAGATGATAATATTACAATTGGCCATAGAACATGAATGAAAACAAAAGAAAATTGTGCAAATAATTGTATGTAAATAATTTTGTAAATTAAAGCATGTAGTATTACTTTCTATGTAATGGAACATGCTGAAAATAAAATGTTATTAAAAATATACATATATATATCATCATCATCATCATCCGGTATCAAGGCAGTTGCCGCCGTCTTCCGGAAACCAAACGCCATTCCTCTCTGTCCATCCATTGATCTTCCTCCATTCCTCTGATATTCATAGCTGCTTGTACCCCTTCTATCTAAGTTTTTTTCGGTCTTCCCCTCTTCCTCCTTTCCATTGGGATCAATTCCATAACAATTTTTGGCAATCTTTGCTCTGGCATTCTTTTGACATGGCCATACCACTGTAATTTTTTCTTTTCTATAATGTCTATGATGTCCGGCTCCTCTTGTACCCATAATTTCCCTTATTTCTTTATTTCGTATTCTATCCATTCTAGATTTTCCAGCTGATCTTCTTAAAACATCCATTTCTGTACTTAAAATTCTTTTCATTTCCCTGGTAGGAATTTGCCAGACTTCAGCACCATATGTTAAAATGCTCTGAATTATGGTTTGATATATTTGTAATTTTCTATTTTTTGTAATTTTTTTGCTCCACCAAACAGAGTTTAAAGCATTTATTGGTTGTTTTGTTTGTGCGATTCTATTTTTAATTTCCACTGTGTTATCGCCTGAATGGTCTAATTTTGTTCCTAAATAAGAGTATTCAATACTTGGTTTTAGTTCTTATATATATACATACACATACGGTAGGGTATGAAAGAGGTAGTCCACTCCAGGGAGTAGGCGCCCCTGCCCTTTTGTGAGCTCCAGGTCCCACTCGCCCAGTGGGTAGTACCTGGGTAGGGCCCCGTCCACAGGGTTACGTGGGGAGAAGAGAAGGCAACTTCTCTAGGAGACGAACACTCCGAAATTGCAGTTCCCTGCCCTCCAGGAAGAGGGGTTTGGCTAGAGGCTGGTAACCTCTACTAGTAAAAAATAACTTACTCATAAACTTCAGCAGAAGAAAAGCCGGACTGATAAACCTTATGACGACCGTAGCAAGAAACTGTTAAAGGGTGCACTAAGGAAGACAGAATCAAGAAAACAGAAATAAGACAGGAGCTTGAAATATTTGCAATAACTGATAAAATAGATACATATAGACAAAAATGGAAGCAACACATAGACAGAATGAATGAAGATAGATATCCAAAACAAATAACAAAATACAAACCTAAAGGCACCCGAGATGTGGGCAGACCTAGAAAGAGATGGGCTGAAGTCGGAACGGGTCAACAGACCTAATCCATGAATGCAGATGATGATGATGACATACATACGGATATGCTTAATTTTTATTCCTGAAGAGATGGATTTGAGATAACATTATCTAAGTGTGTCATTATCCCAGGTTTATATAAATTCATCTAATCCAGCATCAACTTTCTTATGCGATACCTGTGTTGTGAGAGTCTCATCTCATTACTTCCACCATAACGACTCTAGCAGCTGTCATTTCCACCAAGAGCCTATTAGCGTTACATGAGCAAGCTTGGCTTTTACGTCCTTCATAAATTTTAGGCAATGTTATGTTAGGAGACGTGCTAATCAACAAGATACAGTGTGTATCGTATTACAGAACCTAAAACTGAAACAAAATAGCATATTACAATGCGAGGTTAGGAAGTAGTTTTTACAGAAGCGAGGAAATTATTAAAAACCGAGCAATAGCCAGGTTTTTAATTTCCGAGATTCTGTAAAAAAGCTTCACAAACTTGTGTTGTACATTATTTTTAGCACGATGGTGTTTTCAAAATAATAAATAGTAGTAAAATAATAACATATTTGTTAGAAATATTTGCATTCATTATAAGCAACTGATGTTAGCCAATGTATATACGCTAAATGCCGAAAATAATTTAGTTGAGACTACAGCAGGTTGTGACACGAACCAGATATAAAATGGCGGCAAGTACAAATTTATTGTTATGTATTGTTTCAAATAAAGTCCAGTTCAATTAAAATGTAGCGATTTGTTTCGTATAATGTATATTAACACTAACTTATGGATATATATATATATATATATATATCCATAGTAATTCTGCCCAAGGGCAGGTTTTTCACTGCAATCATAGCATTTTCATGCTATGCTTTGCAGCTTTACTAGGGAATTATAGGTGTGTTAGCTTCCCGTTGCTTTCCACACGGTGAAGGATGATGATGATAATGATAAGGATTATGATGATGATGATGATGGCCGGATGATTTTCGGGGACCATTGGGCCCTAAGCTTCCTGACTTTTGTCTTACATGAGAGGAAAAACTCCGAAAAGAACTCACCCAGGAGCCTGTCCCAATCCCCAACCGGGAGTCGAACCTGTGCCCGCTGTGTGACAAGGCAGCACTTTACCTCGAGACCACAGCGATGGAATATATATATATATATATATATATATATATATATAAGACTTGCATGGAAGCTTTTTATAGGAAAGCCAGAGGGAAAACGCCCAGTTGGTAGACCAAGAATGAGGTGGGAGAATAACATTAACTATGATTTGAGGGAAGTAGATTATACAGGGAATGATTGGAAAGGATTAGCTCAGGATAGGGATGTATGGAGAGCTTACGTCCGCGCGGCCATGAACCTATGGGTTCGATAGTGCCAGTGAGTAAGTAAGTAAGTATATATCTGTGGGTCGGAGGTATAGGACACTATGTCAATTTTTGGTCAGAATGAGATTATTGGCAAAATTATATGGGTTTCTTGTCCTCTACCGAAAGGTGTACAACACTATATTTACATCAAGAACTGGCGGAGGTATGGTGCTTTTAAATAACACCAAGTTCACTAAAATATCTTCAAACTTCTTATATTTTTATATTAGTCCACCGCTGTGGTCTCGAGGTAGCGTGCTGCCTTGTCATGCAGCGGACCCGGGTTCGATCCCCGGACGGGCAGTTTTTCTGGGTGAGGTTTTTTCCTCACCTATAAGACAAATGTCAGGAAAACTTTAAAGCCCAAACGGTCCCCGAAATCATATGGCCATCATCATCCTTATCATTACCATCATCATCCTTCACCGGTGTGGAAAGCAACGGGAAGCTACCACACCTATAATTCCCTAGTAAAGCTGCAAACATGCTATGCTGATGAACAGTATGATGATGATAATGATGATTGCCATATGATTTCGGGGACCGTTTGGGGCTTAGAGTTTTCCTGACATTTGTCTTACAGGTGAGGAAAAACCCCGATAAAAAGCTCACCCAGTAAAACTGCCCCGACCGGGGATCGAACCCGGGCCCGCTGCGTGACAAGGCAGCACGCTACCTCGAGACCACAGCGGTGGACTAGCTGTAATCAAACACACGAATTCGGAACAGGGACGAACACGCTACTCGAAACCATCAACCAACTTTTTAATTGAAAATGACGAAACGGAAAAGTCCGTGTACCAATATAAACATTTATAAGCTATATCATCATCATCATCATCATCACTCCAGGGATTAGGCAATTGCCCGTTCCGACTTCATAATGCATCAGCCCAACGTATGACAATCCGGCTGATTTCCATGAAGCTTCTCAGTAAGATAAATGTCTCCTGGAAGCGCTACGAGCGCTTCGCAGGACAAGGATGGTGGAAGGGCTGCTTCCTCTGAGCCTCCAAACATGCTCCTCTGGGTATCCACCCCCCAAGAGAGGGCTGCTTCTTCCCCTCTTCAAGCCCTACAAGTTTAGCTGTGCTATTCCTTGTCGCCCTGTTGACCGTTGAAGACTTGACGAAGATGTGGCCGCCCAATATGGATACAGACGCCATTCCTTCGTTGTGAGCTATACTTAGTTCCCCTCGCCTCTTACCCACCAGCAAGATTAACCTAAGTCAATCTTCCCCAGTAGAGTCGTCTGGTTCATCGGGTACTAAGCCCCCCCACCACGTCAAGGTGATAGCTCCTGTACTAATTCTAAAATCTGATAGAATAGCATTTTTTAAAAGTGTTACAACATGTACAAGCGCAGAAAATAAGTGCATTGTTCAGAATAAAAAAATGCAACGTTAATATTCAATTTCAGCCAAATCACATAATCCATTTATACGTTAACCAGTTAAACATCTGATTGGAATTGTTAGATTGGGAAAAGTTTCAGTGAAAAAATGAATAACAAGTGAATAGAAGAAAATCATATTTTACGCTTCACCTTACTGTGTATTCATACAATAAAATTTCATTTATCAAACTTTTAAAGTGCGGATAATCATGGAATGAAACATAAAGTTAATAACTGTAAATTCTACGTTCATTAAAAGTTTTCAGGTGC
The DNA here is from genome assembly GCA_030220185.1 of Diploptera punctata. Classification (NCBI taxonomy): domain Eukaryota; kingdom Metazoa; phylum Arthropoda; class Insecta; order Blattodea; family Blaberidae; genus Diploptera; species Diploptera punctata. The sequence goes on along the minus strand of JASPKZ010006829.1, from coordinate 224,863 downwards.
GCATCTGAATTTGTAGACAATAATATTCAAAATACTGCTATAAAAAGGAAACATTCATTTACATGAACTGTAAAACATTATAACTTTTTTAAAGCAAAATTCCAGGTGTAATGTAAACAAACCAGATGTATGTGACTGCATTTTCATTGGTCGAATAACACTGGTCAACATGATTTTTGTCTCATGAGTACCAATAGTTGTACTTAATGCAGTTTTTTTATCGTGTTTTCAAATATGTATTCGGAATTTCTCCATCACCCACAGTTTTTTTATTTAAATTTCAATTAATGGATTTAAATAATTATGTTATTAATAAACGTTTTTTCGTCCATTTTTCCATTGTAAAATAAAACCTCTTCTTCTTCTTCTTCTTCCTTCCAAGTATTAGGCCAAGGCCTGTTACGATCCTATAGAAAATTTTCCCTCCAGCGTTTTCATCCTTCCGGGAAATTCTCGTATAAGACTTGAAAGCATAATAATAGTCCCTTTGATTGGTTGCTGGCCAAAGGAAGGCAAGACCAGTGATGGGGCTGCCATCTTATAGCCTCTGGTCAGGCTTTTCTGGAGAAGAAAACAAAATAAAGGAAAGAAGAAATGGAAGAACGGAAAGACTCCCTAGCCCTCGGATGCCCTAATAGCGTCGGAGTCGAAAAAAACAAGAGTTAACCAAGAGAGGTTAGATAGTAAAGTTAAAAGAGTGCAAAACACAAGTAAGTGGAAGAAATGTTTTGCTCAGCTTGGGCACCTTGTGGTCGCCATCCACATATCCCCTAGATGAGGACCCCTGAGGGATCAATTTCAATTAATGGATTTAAATAATTATCTTTTTAATAAAAGTTTTTTCGTCCATTTTTCCATTGTAAAATAAAACCAAATGAGCTAACTCAAATGATTTCAGCTATGGAAAAGAGATATCAAGGCAAATGGAATCCTAATATGCTGGCCGATTATTGTTGGACCATCAAGAGGGATGCTCCACAGGCGAAATATGGCAGAAAATAGTCGTTGGCAGAAAACGTTGGGAATGCATTTCATTCCGCTACAACAACTAGGCCAACACATTGTGTAACTTTTAAGCAGTAACTAGAGTAACTTTAGGTTCTAGGGTCATTTTCACCAACAGAGGTAACTGTATTACGCCAGTTAAAGCTATGCATTATACACGTAGAAAACTGGCGTAATACAGTTACCTCTGTTGGTGAAATTGACCTTAAACCGTTAATAGTTAAGTTAATTTACGGTTATTAACCCTTTTGCTTGAAAATAAATTTTATGCATGTCTGCTATATGCATATTTAAAAGTCAGTGGTTCACCCAACTCAGATCATTGTGGAAGGGGTTCGCGAGTCGAAAAAAGTTGGGTACCGCTGATCTAGCAGATGTCTATATAAGTTATATAGGAGAATCTTAAAACATATAATTACAATTTTAATACATTATTTTAACTATTTTTTATTCTTACGCATGCACAATGCAGAATACATTGGAATTTCAGTTGTTTTAAATGGCTGCTCCTCCTACTTACTTACTTACTTACTCACTGGCACTATCGAACCCGTAGGTTCATGGCCGCGCGGACATAAGCTCTCCATACATCCCTATCCTGAGCCAATGCTTTCCAATCATTCCCTGTATAATCTACTTCCTCAAATCATAGTTAGTGTTGTTCTCCCACCTCATTCTTGGTCTACCAACTGGGCGTTTTCCTTCTGGCTTTCCTACAAGAAGTCCTACACAACTTTTAAACCATTAAAAAGGAAAACTTATTAAAAACAGAGAGAAATAAATTATTTTGAAAGTATATAAACAGTCTAGTGAAAAATATCCTACTTTACCCATTGCAGATGTGGTGAAAATAACAGCAGAATTTACAGGTGTGTCATCATGGAGTATACATTCTGCTCTTAATGAAAATGAAGGTAAATTATATCTTTTATAAGATTCATGATGTGTTCCGTTGAGGTTTATTCAAAATTAATATAAAATTATGGAATATTCACCTGAAAGGTCCGTCTCCTCAACTTAATTAATCATTTAACCCGAAAGCGCTACAGTTAAATGATTAATTAAGTTGAGGAGACGGACCTTTCAGGTGAATATTCCATAATTTTATATTAATTTTAAATTATATCTGCCGACATCATGAAAAAATCGTTAACGTCTGATTAGGTAGGACCATACATAACTTATTAATAAATAAAAAATGGAAGTTCCTAATTACACTGAACAAAAAAAAAAAAAAAAAAGAAACTTCTTTTTTGTCTCAGAAAGAAAAATGTGTGATTCTGATAGAATTTTTTCTCCTCAATTCAAATATGATATCGGTTTTCTCCATCACGCAAAGTTCCCGAGAGACAGGCACTTATAATTTGAAACATTTTAATATTTTATACATTCGTAACTACAAAATATTCAAACGTTCGGACTCACCTAGAAAGTAAGAAATGACGATTTTCTGCTATATTTAGCCTATGGAGCATCCCTCTTGATGGTTCAACAATAATCGGCCAGCATATTAGGATTCCATTTGTCTTGATATCTCTTTTTCATAGCTGAAATCTCCTGAGTTAGCTCATTTGGTTTTATTTTACAATGGACAAATGGACGAAAAAACGTTTATTACAAAAATAATTATTTAAATCCATTAATTGAAATTGAAATAGAAAAAATATATTAATATTAAATTAAATAGATTTTAGAGAATGTGTGGCACTATAAGACGGACACTGAAAAATAAAACTTTGAGGAGCACACAACTAAAATTTTACAAAATTATGGCAGTGCCTGTCTTAACATATGCAAGTGAAAATTGGACTCTTAACCGTTCAGACAGAAGGAAAATAGAAACTGCAGAAATGAAGTTCCTACGTTCAGTAGCGGGTGTGACAATTTTGGACAAGAAAAGAAGTGAGGATGTTAGGAAGGACTTAAATATTTTCAATTTAACAAATAGAATTGACAACATGAGAAACAACTGGTATGAACATGTCAAGAGAATGCCTACAGATAGAATCCCTCAGCTGTTACTAAAGTACAAACCAATAGGACATAGAAATGTTGGACGCCCATTTACTAGATGGGAGGATTCATTAAATCCCACTTGATGTGAAAACAGGTCAAAAGGCCTAATTTCATGAAGCAGAAGAAGAAGAAGAAAAAATAGAAAACACTGTGGGTGATGGAGAAATTCCGAATACATATTTGAAAACACGAAAAAAAAGCTGCATTAAGTACAACTATTGGTACTCATGAGACAAAAATCATGTTGACCAGTGTTATTGGTACCATGTTACCTTGTATTCAGTTTATTTCCTGTAAAATACGATGTTACCTAAGAACAATGTTTCTATCGGTAACAGTTCAGTCATATGGCGTATAAAAGTAACATCGCGGTTCCGCCAATAGATAGTGTCGGCGAAGTAATACCTATAGTCTAGTTCTGGAAACTGTGGCCGTCTTGGTGAATCCTAATGCGCGTGGCAGGAGGCAACATTATGAATGGGGGAGGGAAGTAGTAGCCATGCAAAACACGTTTTCTTATTAATCTTGTCTTGTAAGCGCATGTTTCCCTTAACAGAGATTTAGGCGCTCTCCCCCTACAGGGAAGAATTTCAACCATACTAATTTAGTTACACTTGTTTTTGTATAGTGGTCCGTGGTCAGCGTTCCGCCTCATACTGACATCTAGGAAACCAAGGTAGTCCTAGGACGGGAAAATTCGGTAAATTTTGCTTAGAGGCCTTTTCATTCAGGCTTAATGATCTTTTACGAGTCTGCAAATCTTCAGGGGACCCACGGCTTAAAGTCCCTCCCGGAGGACTTGCTTCTTGGATTTTCCATCCTAAATCCAACTTCGGGACCAGAGGCAAGGAGCATAACACTAGTCCACCGCGGCCGATTAAATAAATTGTTATAAAAACAACACTATTCTATAATGAACACTCTAGACACTTGAGAAAACATACATTTTCACTAGTGGATCTAGTAGATAAAAAAAAATCAACGTGTAGTAACTATGTTTTTCAAAACTGAATGTAGTTGCTGGCAGTACCTACAACCCATCCTCCCCTCTTACTGCACCATACGACATAGACCCCTCAAATGCGGCTACAGAAGCAGAACTGAACTATACCTTATGCATGTTTGTTTATAGTACAACTGCAACTTATTTATGATATAGCATAGGAAATATTTCGTATTTTGAATAACAATAAATTTGTTATCAAATTTTAGTAGTAGTAGGACTTTATAAGACAAAAAGTGAGATATTTACAATATTATTTACAAATATGGGTCGCACGGGCAGTAAGCCGTACGTGCTGTTGGCAGTCCGTTACAATAAAGTAATAATTGGTAATAGTCAACGAGGATATATACCCATCAACAGGAACCTCAAACTCGATGCTATTCTTTTTGCAGACGATTTAGCTCTTCTGGCACTTTCCGAAAATGATTTGCAACGATCAATTTATAATTTACAAAAAATAGGTGCCAAATTTAATATGGAAATATCAATTAACAAAACTAAAATTATGGCATTTCATGGGAAGGACCCCATACAAAGTAAAATCTGTCTCCAGAATAAAATTTTAGAGAGATCTAATCAATTTAAATATCTTGGATATTATCTCTCTATCTGGGATGAAAAGGATATCCCTGAAAAAGTTACTAGTTATAATAAAAGTTTAGGAATTATTAATCAAGTTATGAAACCATCCCTTGTACAAAAAAAAAAAAAAAACACCAGATTACGTTTATATAACACTTTGGCTAGACCAGTGTTGACCTATGGTAGTGAAGCATGGACACTAAAAAGACAACATGAAAGCAGAATAACGGCTTGTGAAATGAGATTCATGCGCATAACAGCGGGTTACACCAGATGGGATCGAAAAGGAACACCGATATCTTAAAAGAATTGAAGACTATGCCAATTTTGGAATATATTAAACAGTACCAACTAAATTGGAAACACCATCTTGAAAGAATGAGTTCAAATCGGATCCCCAAAGTTGTTTATAATTATATACCAAGAGGACGAAGATCACTGGGCCGTCCTATGAAACGCTGGAGGGAAAATTTTCTATAGGATCGTAACAGGCCTTGGCCTAATACTTGGAAGGAAGAAGAAGAAGAAGAAGAAGTATAAAGAAAAAAAACATTACAATTACATAAAGAAAACACAATAATATTACAATTACATAATAATACAATAACATTATACACTAATTAAGTTATGTATAATTGTTAAGAATTAATGGTATTGCATTTTGATAACATATAAGTTATTTATTCATGAATGAGTGTTGTTCTTATTTTCCGCGTTTTGTTCAGAAATTTACCCAAGTTTATCCAATTTTCTGGATTTACCAATAACTCGTAGCATGGCAATCTTTCCCGATTTGAATTTAGAAATCTTTCCGGTAATAACTGACGCCTCCAATATTCTAAATCATTACATTTTCCTAATATATGTATCTCATCTTCAAAGCTCCCGCACATTGGACATATTCGCATATCGTGATCGTCGCTAATTTTTAGAAATTTCCATGCCCCTAGCCTAAACCAAGCAAGCCCTGATCTCTCTTTAAATCCTAGGTTGAGTATATACGATTTTAATTATTAACATCATTTTGTACTAATTTTGTTACTCGCTGAAACAACAATATCATCTGCAATAAAAAATCAAAACACGTTAAAGGTATAAAAATGAGACTAAAATTAAGTGATACTCGGCCGCGGTGGGCTAGTGATTATGTTCCTAGCCTCTAGTTCCAAGGGACGAGGGTGCAAATCCGATTGGGGTCAATGAATTTTTTAGGATGAAAAATTCAAGGAAAAAGTCTTCCCGGAAGGACCTTAAGCCATGAGTACTGAGTCTGAAGATTTTCAGGCTCGTAAAAGAATATCAAGGCTGAATAATGACGCATCTGTGCAAAATTTACTGACCGTTACCCATCCAAATAATACCTTAGTTACCCACTAGGTGTCTCACTGAGACAACAATGTGACGTCATAATACACGCTTCTTGAACCAAAATAGATGGTAGTGAGGAATTTTCTTGCGAACTTACTAATTAGTGAATTTTATGGCAAAAAAAGTAACTTATATTTTCATCATCCGGCCATGACACGAGAATCGAACGTTCGGAAAGACAATGTCTGCCGGGTCCGCTTATCTAATATATAAAAATGAATGTTTGTTTGTTCGTACTTTATGCGCGGCTATACCGTTGATCCGATTGTGATGGGTCTTTTTGCAAAATGTTCAGGAGATTCCCGGGATGAACATAGGCTATAAGAGAGTTGTGATACTCAACTCCGATACCCTTGAAAATAGCCCTTTGTAGTGGAAAACGTGAAAAAAGTAGCTCTTTGGACGCTTAAATGGCTTACGCTGCCTAAAGTATAACAAATACACAAAATTAATGTACACAGAATTGAATATCTTAAAAAGCTCTACAAAAAAGTCCGCGACAGCATATGTTTATCTCTTACGGATAACTCACAATAACCATTTTTGTGTTTCATTGATGCCAAGAAGATCGAGACAAGTACGCAGATTCCTGTGTAAGCATAGCAGCACATAACGAATTTTGTCTTTCAGCTCATTTATGCCAAGAAGATCGATATAAGTAGATTCCATGGCAACACCGGGTAATCAGCACGGGGAATCTTAAAATAATTACGATATGCACTTATAATTATTTTTCATTTTACTTATTCAACTAATTGTAAGAAGTACATTAATTTTTGTCTTTCAGCTCATTTATGCAAAGAAGATCGGGATGAATAGATTTCCGGACAACGCCGTGTAAACAGCACGGGGTATCTAAAAATGTTTACGATATAAATTTTTCCGTTTATTTATTTAACTAAACATAAAGCACATTAATTTTCGTATTTCAGCTCATTACATCAAGAAGATCGGGATAAGCAGATTCCCGGGCTAAAAAAATAAATTTATAAATATTTTCCTTCTACTTATTCAACTAAACATGAAAGCCCATTACTTTTCAATTATTTAGGCGTAACAGCGCACGCCGGGCATTAACTAGTAAATAATAAAACAATAGCAAATACAGTAAAAAAAAGTATCCATCCATAATAATTCTGCCCGAAGGTAAGTCCTTCACTGTAATCATAGCATTTTCAGGCTATGGTTGCGGCTTTACTAGGGAATTCTAGGTGTGGTAGCTTCTCGTTGCTTTCCACACCGGTGAAGGATGTTGATGATAATGATAAGGATGATGATGATGGCCATATGATATCGGGGACCGTTTGGGCCTTAAAATTTTCCTGACATTTGTCTTACAGGTGAGGAAAAACTCCGATAAAACCTCACCCAGAAAAACTGCCCTGACCGGGGATCGAACCCGGGCCCGCTGCGTGACAAGGCAGCACGCTACCTCGAGACCACAGCGGTGAAAAAAAAAGTATAACCATCTATAATTCAAAACATTTTAAAAATATCCTATTAGGTTTTCAGATACATGAAGAGATGAAAATAATATCGCTATATGATTGAGTAAGCTCGCTTGTTCAAATATAATCCACACCCTCAAGTTCCGATTCCAGGAGACCACAAAGTGCGCTAGGTATTGAAGCAGTTTTTAACAACTTTATATATGTCAGATCTTTCATGTGTCTCTGATGTGATGTAGTGCTATATTAATTTTATACCGCGATATGAAATTTTCATGAAGAGAGAAAGTTGCTCTTTGATAACAAGAGAACTTCCGATCGCCTGGTACTCACGGAATCAAATTATAAACTCCCATCTCCATGTTGGGTTCCCTGAAAAGTTTATTTTGCTCTTAAATTCATTTGTTCAATGAGGAGAATGAAATTTGAAAATATAATTCTGATGAACATTCTTTTAATTAATGTTCATTATAAAAAATACGGCATCAAACCACCATGTTTGTTTAAAAAAAGAGAAACCGCTATAATACATGTAAAACAGAAGGATCGAAAATATTAACATAGGACTTATACATTTTTCATCACCTTAATTTCATATGGTTTCAGAAAAATCTACTGAATTAGAATACACAAAAAATACAGAAATCATACATGCAACAAAATGAAACTCTTGTTTTTAATGGTATCTACAAGTAAATTCTGAGACCACAAATTGTGGTTCGTTCTGAAAGTTCTCACTAACCGTGCAAGAAAGACTCGCTATATATTCTTATTGAGCAGATAGATAGATAGATAGATAGATAAATAAATAAATAAATAAATAAATAAATAAATAAATAAATAAATAAATAAATAAATAAGTGATAGAACGATTGAACAAATGAATGAACGGTCGGTCGATCGAACGAACGAACGGTTGATCGAACGAACGATCGAAAGACCGAACGAACGATCGAATAACGAACGAATGAACGAACGATCTAACGAACGAACGATCGAACGAACGAACGATCGAACGAACGAACGAACGAACGAACGATCACACGACCGACGAACGAACGATCGAACGAACGAACAGTCGAACGAACGAACGAACGATCGAAAGAACTAGCGATCGAATGAACGATCGATCGAGCGGACGAACGATAGAACGATCGAATGAACGAATGAGTGAACGAACGAGTGAATGAACGAACAATGAACAAACGAATGAACCAACGAATGAACGAACGAATGAACCAACGAATGAACAAACGAATGAACCAACGAATGAACCAACGAATGAACCAACGAATGAACCAACGAAGAACCAAGGAATGAACGAACGGATGAACGAAGGAATGAACGAACGAATGTACGAATGAATGAACGAATGAATGAATGAATGAATAAATGAATGAATGAGTGAATAAATAAATAAATAAATAAATAACTAAATACATTTTTAAAACATTTTCTTACACGCTCAAAGGTAAAACCATTATTCGACCAATGAAAATGCAGTCATAATTTGATTTGTTTACATTACAACTGGAAATTACCTCGGAAGAGGTATAGTGAATTAGTTAGAAATATTAAATACAAAACCTGTTAGCATTCACGAAAATAATCACTTCACAATTATTAATTAACCTTATTCCGACTGAATTTTATCTACATGGGAATATTTTACTAACCGTTTTGTGCCATAAGACTGAAATCGGAGTGCATAATTGCAAAAGATTTATGAATGTGGTGGTGTTTGAATCTTGGCTTAGCCTGTGCAGTGGTACAGCTGCAGGAAGACTGTAGGGACTTCGAAAACAACTCTCACACTGATCAATAAAATCTCTTCTCCTAGCGTCCACGATATTCACTAGAATTTTTTTATTTTTTTATTTCTGCTTTATGTTTAATCTTGTTTTCCTTTCCTTCTTTCTATCTACTCTCTTTTTACGATCTTAGCATTTTATTGTTTTCTATGTTTTTATTATATTCGTTGACATTTGCCATTATTTGACCAAGTTTAATTAAAACAGTTTTCCTATCTCACATTTAAGCAGTTCGCTTTATTTATATACTAATTTTTTCTGTCAAACAAGGGTGTCCTTTATCACCTTCTCTTTTAATTTATATATAGATGAAGTTGTGTTAAAGTGGCGGATTAATTTAAATAAACATTTTAAAATAAATAATAAACTGTTGGATACAATATTATTTGCTGATGATCAAGTAGTGATTTCCAGTTCAGAAGATGATCTACAAAGAGATATTTTTAATTTGGAAAAAATAAGTGCCTATTACAATTTAAAAAATTTCAAAGAATAAAACTAAAATTTTAGCATTTAAAGGACATGATACCTTAAGAGCAAAAATAGTAATTGATAATTCAATTTTAGAGCAGGTGAACAGTTTTAAATATCTAGGTTTCAATTTATCATATGTTAAAATTGAAGATATTAATGACAAAATAAATAAATTTAATCTTTTAAAAGAACCCTTAAAACACAAGAAAAGAAACAAAAATTAAATTTTATAAAGTAATGGCTGTTCGTGTATTGATGTATGGATCAGAATGTTGGACGATCACTAAAAGACAAGAACAAAGATTGGAAGCAGCTGAGATGCAATTTTTAAGAAATATAGCAGGATATACTCTGCTGGATAAGAAAAGAAATGAAGATATAAGAAAGGAACTAAATATTTTCAAATTTACAGACTGAATAATTAAATATAGGAACAACTGGAAAGAACATATTGATAGAATGCCAGAAGGAAGATTTCCAAAATTATTGCTAAATTATAAACCGCCGGAAGGAGAAATGTTGGTCGGCCACACAGAATATGGTCTGAACAATTTTAACAATTCTAGCGAATGGAAGATCACAGAATACCCAAACAAATGTTAAGATATCAACCTGCAGGAAGAAGAAGACCAGGACGTCCATTCAAAAGACTTCTGAATGGTGTTTCTCTTGAGGCCGAAACAGGTCAACAAATGGCCTAAATTCGTGAATGTACTATGATGATGATGAGCTTTCATGAAACCGGAACGAGCCAACATGCTTAATCCCTGGATGATGATGATGATTTTCTCTTATATTCTTTTTGTTTCTTGCTTTATCCATTTCTTTCTGTTTACATTTTTATTGTTTTTATTGAATTCAGTATATAATAGCTAACACTGAGCTGGTCATTCATTAGGAGAGGCCCTCCATATGCTTGTGTATACAAAATAGTATATGTGTGATCTATAGGAAAATCCCTCTCTCGACAGATCATGCCACAGTAAGTTCCGGGCGGCGCGTGGGACATAAATGTGGCTGTAAGGTAAGATGTTAAACCGGCGTAATGGAATGTAATGTACAAGCTAATCAAAATTCATCATTTTGTCTATATATTATCCGACACAGCGGAACAATGACCTGCTTCGTTTGTGGATGATTTGCGAATTAAAGCTGTGTCATCCCGCGTACACTCGCTTCACGTCAGTCTGTGAGTTTCAATTAAAGTTTGTATATGGAAATACTAGCAATGATAAAAAATGTAAGTGCTTCATTTGCTATTTGTGCCTGATTGTACATGAAATAAGTCCATTGAAAATATTATTTTTCTTCTCCACTCGTCTCTATCCATCAGCTTCATGTCCTCCAGTCCTCTTGTTCTCATTCCAGTTCTTATTTCTTGGATCCACAAGTTTCGAGGTCTTCCTTTCCTTTTTTCTTCCAGGTGGACACCATTCCAATGTTTTCCTGGGTAATCTTTCTTCTTGCATTCGTCGTACGTGTCCATACCAATTTAAATGCTAATATTTTATATAATCTAGTATTGAATATCTAATATTCATTTTTTTCGTATAACAGTATTTCTTATTTTTTCTAAATTTGAACATCTTGCTGCTCTCCTTAATAAATCCATTTCCATCGACATAAGTTTTTGTTGAATTTCCAAACTTCAGCTCCATATGTGACAGTACTTCTCACTATTCAATTATATATTTGTAACTAATTATTTCTGGTTATATATCTGTTCCATAAGACTCCATTCATCATTGCTCTACCTTTATTTACTCTGTTATTAATATCACTCTCTTGTTTATTATATATATATATATATATATATATATATATATATATACATACATACTAGAAGTCCCGGCCACGCGCTGCTGTGGCTAAGGTATACGTTAAAACATAAATTAAGTTGCTGTCTTTCAGCCAGATTACTTAAAACTAATATTTACACACGAAATTAATAATATTGAAAATAAAATAAACACTGTACACACTTACATTATGAAATAATCAATATTTGTAATTCAATTGAAATTCGCGGTTGCAACAAAAAGCACAGCCATCTGGATCTCTCTTTGTTAAATAATAAACCAATAGCCATACAAAATTACGTTACACCGCCATCTGTTAGAATCGTATGGAACTCACAGATAATTATAACTCTTTGTTAAATAATAAACAAATAATTTGCAATAAAAATAATGCAACTATAAATTTAGTTATAAACTACCCTAAGTCTCAAGTTGGATCAAACTGCACACAGTGTGCAAAATTTTATTAAAATCGGTTCAGTAGTTTAAGATTCCATCGCGGACAAACAACGTGACACGAAATTTTTATATATTAAGATATATATATATATGACATGATAAGAAAAATAAATGCCTGAACAGGATTTGAACCCGTATATATATCCATCCATAGTAATTCTGCCCGAAGGCAGGTTCTTCACTGCAATCATAGCATTTTTATGCTATGCTTGCAGCTTTACTAGGGAATTGTAGGTGTGGTAGCTTCCCGTTGCTTTCCACACCGGTGAAGGATGATGATGATGATAATGATAAGGATGATGATGGCCATATGATTTCGGGGACCAGTTTGGGCCTTAAAGTTTTCCTGACATTTGTCTTACGGCTGAGGAAAAACCCCGATAAAAACCTCGCCGAGAAAAACTGCCCCGACCGGGGATCGAACCCGGGCCCGCTGCGTGACAAGGCAGCACGCTACCTCGAGTGGTGGACCGTGTATATATATATATATATATATATATATATATATATATATATATATGTAATGGATATCACACTGAGGTACAGACTCAGAGATCCGGGTTCGAATCCCGTCCAGGCATTTATTTTTCTTATCATACCATATATATATATATTCCTTCCAAACAGTTCTGGCGAACCCACGCTTGCCACAACAATCCCTTTTATGCAATAAGATGTACTTTTTAATGAATCATGTTGTATGCCTGCAGAGAATAAATAATGTAATGGTATTCATGCTCGAGGAGGAAAACCCACTCTCTCATCGAAAAAAAAATTCTATACATCAGCCATCGGATTGTAGAAATTTAGCTCCCGGAAATGACCATACTGCTATGCGCCCCTTCTCTATATTTTTGAAAGGTGTTAGCGTGAAATTTTATGTTCAAAACTAAGAGTTGGTATGAACGTTATGTACATAACATCGAATTAACACACAGCCGGATTTTTTTTTGTTTCAGTAGCCATTGTTTGTTTATTTCAACAGAATTGTAAAACCTCCACAATTTTCATAGGTTATAAAACAGAAATAGTGGCAGAATTCAAATACCTAGGAACAATAATCACAAATAGGAATAGCTGCACAAGGAAATTAAACACAGGGTCAATTCTAAAAATGCGTGCTATTATGCATTGCGGAGACTTTTGTCGTCCCAACTCCTTTCTTCTTCTTCTTTTTCCTAAACTTAATTTGTAGGATTTTCATCCTGTTTATTTCCAAAATCACTCCTCGGAGGAAGACGTATTGGATGTGCATTCACTGTCTATCCATCTCTTGGCTGGTCTTCCTCTTGTTCTTCTCCCGTCCATTGGTCTATCTTCTTTAGCTCTTTTTGCAAGCCGGTTTTCTTCCATTCTTTCTATATGACCCTTCCAATATTTTCGTCTATCTATAATAAATTTGGTTATGTCTTGAATATGGCATTTGTCCCTAATTTCTGTGTTGTGTATTTTATCAAATAATGTTTTCCCCTGAATAGTTCTTAAGATTTTCATTTCACATGTGCTTATTATTGTTTAGTTTTTGTTGTATCAGCCCTAGTTTCTGCTCCATATACGATAACTGATCGAACTATCGTTTTGTATATGCGGGTTTTGCTTTCTATTGACATATGTTTGTTGCGCCAAATTAAATCTTTCATAGATCCTGATATTTGTGCTGCTTTATCATGAAAACGGCTAGCAACCCACTTCAAGGCGTATCTTATGCATTGCTCGCAGTCCCAAGGATCAACCCAACTCCTTTCAAAAAACGTTAAACTAAAAATATATAAACTATTTTTCTCCGAGTTATATTATATGGATGCGAAACATGGATTTTTACTTTAAGGAAGGAAAGAAGATTTCGAGTATTTGAGAATAAAGTTCTTAGGAAAATTTTTGGACCAAAGAGAGATGAACACACAGGTGAATGGAGAAGACTGCATAACAGTGAATTACATTGTCTTTATAGGAAGCCAGATATAATGAGAACAGTTAAGTCTTGTAGATTGCGATGGGCAGGACATGTGGCACGTATGGAGGGTGAAAGAGGTGCATGGAAGCTTCTGGTAGAAAAACCAGAGGAAAAACGCACAGTTGACAGACCAGGAATGAGGTGGGAGAATAACATTAACTATGATTAGAGGGAACTAGATTATATGGGGGATGATTGGGAAACATTAGCTCTCAGGATAGTGATGTATGGAGAGCTTATGTCCGCGCGGCCATGAACCTACGGGTTCGATATAGCCAATGAGTTAGTTATAAAACACAAATAATCTACCGCTGCGTCTCGGCATAATGTCGTTCCTCGTAAGCAGCTGTCCCGGGTTCGATTCCCGGTCAGATACATTTCTAGAATGAGAGCTTCTCATCTGTAATGTAGATGTAGGAAAACGTTACAAACCAAATAGTCTCAAAACACCATATAACCATCATAATAACATGTTTAGTATAATTGCTACTAAAGACATATCGAGTCTACAACGTCTTAACCAACAACTAGTAGCAGATACGCACCCTGCTGATGATGGAAGTTAATTTACGAAAGGCCTCCAGATAATTTTAAATACAATATTGTAACATAGTTGAGGACGACGACACCCTCCAAAAAAGTACATATTTTAAGTCATCTTATGACAGCTGGAAAATCTAGAATTGATAGAATACAAAATAAAGAAATAAGGGAAATTATGGGTGTACAAGAGGAGCCGGACATCATAGACATCCATCCATAGTAATTCTGGCCGAAGGCAGGCCCTTCACTGCAATCATAGCATTTTCATGCTATGCTTGCAGCTTTACTAGGGAATTGTAGGTGTGGTAGCTTCCCGTTGCTTTCCACACCGGTCAAGGATGATGATGATGATGATGATGATAATGATAAGGATGATGATGATGATGGCCATATGATTT